>OX419728.1:27805000-28355000 GCA_948477245.1 Thumatha senex
TTATCTTGAGATCCATCGAATAATATAATCGAACTACATATGTTGCGGCAGTATTTTCTAACAGGGCAGCTGTCACCAAATAAATAAATAAATGTAAATATCGTTGGGACAACTCACACAACGCCATCTGATTCCAAACTAAGCTGAGCTTGTACTATGGTAACCACATAACTGATAAACATACTTATATATTTCTAAATATATAATAGACACAGAATAAACCATCGTGCTCATCACACAAAGTTTTATCCTGGGTGGAACCCACGACCTCTAGCGTAGCAGTCGGATACACTCCCACAGAGGCAGTCATAACTTAATAAATAAATGTATTTAAGTATCTTAAAATTTTCAGCCAATAAGTTACACACAGCTAAGTTTACAAATATAATAGTGTTACGCCGGCGGACTAGTGAACAACTTTAAACGTCATTTTCTGGGCCTTGGGAACGTTTTCAGCAGGTTGAAAAGCGGTTTCAGGCCGTTTCCGAGGAAGCTCTATCACATACCAAATTATCCAAATTTCACCCCAGTTGCCGTTGTTTTCAGGCGCCTGAAACATGTTTTCAGTTCGTTTCAGGCCGCCCCCTATCACATGCCATCATAACCTGAAAACCCTTTTTCAGGCATTTTCAGGACCCCTTATGGGCCTTTGAAGCCCACTTCAGTATATAGCGTAATTTCATGAAAGAGTGACAAGGATAGCAGTATCAGAAAGAGAGAGCTACATTCAGAATATTCCAGAGCTATTAGACAGGGATAGCACTATTAAAAAGAGATAGCTACACTAAGAACATTCAAAAACTATGTGATAGAGATAGCACCATAAGGGATAGCAATAGGTCGAGAACCTTCCGGCACATACCGAAGGAGCAACTAGTATCGTGTGGAACATTCTAGAGATGTACCCGATTGTAGGTACCGAACGAATTCTCCCGAATATTCCAGAACATTACTAGGCGTATATAATGGGCCGAGCTCGCGACTACAGCACAGTCTCCTTTGAGGAAGCGAACAGTGCGAATCGAAGTGATCGAAGCTAAATAGTGCGATACTTACAGTGCGATTTACAGTGCGATTATCTTAGAGAAGAATTTGTGTTTAGTGTGTTCAGTGGCGATTATTAGTAGTGGTTTTACTGTTTTTATTTAGAGTAATTAAAGTACTTCTCTTAAATACGTGGTATTAGTGCAATTCCTATTAGTACCCACCCTACGAACGTAACAATAGTATAGACTGAGACCTTGCCAACAAAAGTATGTTGTGATATTATCTTGAGATCCATCGACAAATGTAATCGGACTATTGCGGGAGTATTTATTTATTAATAAGGTAGCTGTCCATTAATATGACGTACATAACTCAAACTTAATTTTTACCCATGTAATGATTTTCAACCAAATGCATAATATGTATTATAAAGTAGGATTAGGGAACATAGTTTAGGAATGTCTATTTTTTACTTTCGCTCTATTTAGCTGATAGGTGCAAAAGGAGTGCTTTTTGCCAGGGATGACGAGAGTCCGGCCACATCGTAAAAGCATTCTTGAGGATTGTCTGCGTGAGAACGATAAACATATCGATTTAATGTCACGTTGCAAAGTGGAATATTGCACATTCCTAACGGTTAATGAAGTACGTACATGTCCAGATACCTCCCTTTCTTTGAGTCTGGCATGTGAGGTTATAGTCGGTTCGAGTCCCCGTCGGGATTTCCTTCCTATACAAAACACTTTCTTCGAAACATTACTTGTTGGGGTAATCCTTGGCTTTTGTCGGTGTACCATTTTATCAACGGTTAAAATTATTGTAAGACAAATAAAATGTGTGTGACACAGTTAAAGAATCACGTAGTTATACTTCGGCCACCTTTTATGTCCGTATCTTTAGTTATAACTTAAGTTAAATAGGGAGCAGAACTGACGTCAAATTTTCTAATATGATTTATAAAACAAAGTTATCGTAGTATTTTTTTAAGTTATGTATTATAAAATTGTATGTAGGAAAATTTTCACGTGGTCGAGTAGGATTTGAACCCGCATCCTTGGCTAAACAGGGGCCACCACTTTAGTCCGCTACGCTACCGATCCGCACTCGAAATATTAGCATATAAATTGCTTTTCAAAATTATTTCGGAAGAATGTTTTTAAACTCACACGACTTTTACTATTCATTTTATGTTTTTCTTTTTTTGAGAGGTGAGAAAAAGTTAAAATATTACGCGAAAAAGACCTGAAAAACATAAAATGAATATTTCGGAAGAGTTATAAAAGTCCTATTACATACACTACATTTCCAACTTACTTGTTAGATAGAGTTCCTCTTAAATTATCCTTGGAGTCCTCTTCTTCGACGAGCTCGTCAGGCATGCCCGCTGTATACAAGTTCAAGATGGGTGGGCGCCATACTGAACCACCTGCGAAAAATATATGAAATACTTATACCGTCGTGAATATCGCGCCTCTCTCGGCGCGCAATATACATAAAACGTTTTGCAAAGCATGTGTCAATACTCAGGCAAGTAAACGTATCGCCCTCCAAATACAGCACTAGAGCGCTGACAATCTTTGTACTTTTACAATAACATACACCATACATCGATATCGAGATAATGACCAAGCAAGACTATAAGAAAACAATAACATCCTAGAAAACGTCTAAATAATACGGACATAAAGGATCGCATAAAATATTCGTAGTATTCATTTATAATATTAAATAATTAATGTATATGTGTACATATATATACATGTGTGTATTTATATGTACACACACACACACAAACCGACAATCACTTACATGATTACTAATCTAAATTTCTATAAGTAATAGGTAAACCAGTATACCATTCCTGGTATACTGGTTTACCTATTACTGGTTTCCTGTAATTTTGTATTTTAAACAGTGAGGTCTCCTAATACAAAAGACTAACACGTAAGTACGTCACATAATGAAAATAACGATTATTATTAATAATAACTAGTTGACGGCCGCGGCTCCGCTCGCGTGATGAACTTTCTTGTTCCCGTTTCCCACAGAAACTTGGTCCCGGGATAAAAAGTAACATATGTGTTATTCTGATGTATAAGCTACATTTTCGTAAAGTTTCATCAAAATCCATTCAGTAGTTTTTACGTGAAAGAGTAACAAACATTAATACAAATCTTTCCTCTTTATAATATTAGTATAGATATAAAAAAAATAAAACAGAGTCATGAATACCTTTAAACATTCTAAAGTCCTCCAGCGACCATTGTTTAGGTGAGTCCCCTTGCAGCATCGAGAATAACTTCCACCTATAGTAGACGTGCGCCGGCGATTGGTTCTCGAACAGGAAGCCGAAGAACGGGTTGTTTATCTCCTTGTTCATTATAATCGCCTCGAACATCGGACCTTCGCGGATGACGAATTCCACCATGCGGTGAATCAACATCAAAATGTTTCTGAAAGATATTTATGGAATACGCACAGTAGATAGATACAATTCTTCGCTTCAAGTACACCAGGATTGTCATGCATGATGCTTATATTTGAAACAAATCTATAACTACCCACATACCTTTCTGTTGGTATAACAACTTTGACTATTGATTGTGATAGAATCTGAAAACAGAATTGTGCGTTATTATAGACATGGAATAGCTAATATATACATATAATTGTGAATGTTAAATATTTAAATTTAAACATCGAGCACATAATCTTTAATGCAGTGGTAGACAAAAAATTATAGTAGTTTATGATACTGTTGCATAATAAGGGTAACATGACGTATCACACGTGTGTTATAAGACCAAGTTATGTACAGTTTCATACACTACTTTATCTACTCTCATACATATAATACGTAAAACAATATTGCAAATAAAATGATGAATATAACAACAAATTTATTTATTAAATGTGAAATGTTGGCGCCAAGGCGCAAGCATTGATTGCGCATGCGCGCTTGCGTCGCGGACTCGTTCATTGAAACCAATGATTGAAACCTTTTTTTTTTAAGTAGAGGTTGTACCTCCTTGGTCCAGCTGGAGGTTGTATAGGTGTATCGTTATGAATAAAAAAGTTATATTATGATACAGGTGTCCATACAAGACCTGTATCGTAATTAAACTTTTATTTTATTATTTTTGGCCTGTACGTAATGTTTGTCATAAGAATTTTGTTATCAGTTTTATAATCTTTGTATTATAGTATCAGAGTAGATAAAAATATATATTAAATTTACTTCTATCGAATTAAATTCTTTGAATGTGCTTGAACATTGTTAAGTATTTTATATTAGCATAAATTTCACGTTGTCTAAACAATAGCTATCTATATAAACTTCGGAAAATGGTAATCACCTGCTCGTAAGTATTTTTATCCTCGGGGTCATTAGGATAATAGTCCCCGAACCGAACGCGCGGAATCTGTAAGAAATATTTGTTATACATTATCTCTACTTATTAAAAAAAACTAGACTTAATGCCAAAGATATTTTTTTAAGTCAACCTTAGGGTGATGCAGTGACAGATAAGTGAAAGAACGTGTTCAAGGATGATATATTGAAAAGTTACTAGAACTATATCTTTCGACATGAAATGTTTTTGAATAACACTCAAACACATGGGATACAAGTCATACATACATACATATCACATCGGGGTAGGCAGAGACTAAGGCTTTCCACTTGCTACGATCCTCACATACAACTTTCGCTTCTTCCACTTTCATAAGTGTTTTCATACACGCACGCCGGTTCAGAGTACTCTTTATCTGACCTTTTTCCAAAATGTCTTAAATTTGATTGACATATGTACGTCGAGATCGCCCCTAACCAGTTTGCCCATTCACTCTCTCCTGATAAATCCGTTTCGTCAGTCTACTTTCATCCATCCTTTACACGTGTCCGAACCACCTAAGCATCAATTTTTTATATATTAGGCACTACATCTTCTGTCATACCGTAATAATCCCTTATCACTCTGCTCCTTTTTTGTCCATCAATTTCACTTGAGCTATACTCAGCAGATTTCTCATTTCCACTGCATTAATTTTACTTCTATGCTTCTTCTGGCATACCCAACTTTCACTACCATACATGTGTGTAGAAACAAATACTCCTCTATGTACAGCCAGTCTTGCTTTCTTAGACACATTGTGACTGCTGCTGCACTTGATTTCCAGCCAAAACTATTTGTTCCATGTCACAATCACACTTTCCATTTCTCGCAAATTTTAACTAACTAAACTATCTTCACGCTGTATCCCATATGTAAAGATCGCCAGGCTTCGCGATCCAAGCATACTTTTTTCACTTTTTGCAGATTCATGAAAAATTAATTTGGAACCTAAATATGCAAAATAATTTTTTAACCCAAAAATACAGTGCTCGTATCAAGTGTACTCTGGCCAGTGTGGTCCATAGTTTATGCCTCATCACTCTGTCATAGGTATTTTCCAAGTCCACAAATATGCAATAGATCTTATGACTTTTCACCAATACATTTCGGCTATGCATAGTAAGGAAAAGAAAAGACCTGATCCGTGCATCCACTGTATATATTGGTAATTTATTACACAGGCCTTATCGTGCCGTATTTCCACTTGGAGGATGCAAATACGGCTTTCATGATATAGTCGCGCACGAGGCGAAATCGAAAATGCCAATTTGAGTTGTGAAAGGTTCCACAAATTCTGATAAAAATATTCATATAAGCCAAGGTAAGATATGACAGATCACTTCACAACTGAGAAAAAATAAGATTGTTCTGATGGGACTTTTAAGTAGGTCTTCGAAAAAATATAAAATATATCAGAAATTCGTTGGAGTTTCTGATATATTATGGACGAAATCTGTCAAAACTAAGTACGTTTTAAAAGTAATTTATTTGTTCCATTCAAATAATGTATCGTCCACAGACGTACAAGAATAAGCAAACCAAACATAATTCTTTGATTATTGAGCAATACTTCATCATTTTCACACTTGCCATTTGTTGTATAAAATATATAAATATCCATCACGCCTTATCCCCGAAGGGGTGGCAGAGGCATATTATATGCCCACTTTTCACCGTGTGGATTCCTGATAAAACTTTCTTTGTTATTCCTGTGTAGCTACATCTAACTCACACTTTGATAGCGAACAGCACATAGCCAATTTTTCTATTAGAACTAAGCTACAAACTTGTAATAAAAACCGCCGCTGTCAGCTTTAAATCATAGATTTATGTGTCGAAGTAGTGTTGGGCAGTGGCGTAACTATAGGGTGGCAGGGCTGGCAACATGCCACGGGACCCCGACCCGAAAGGGTCCCGGCCCCAGCGCCAGCGGCTGAGAGTTCAAAAATAACCTAACATATTTTTAAGTATTTAAAAATTATTAAAACGAGATGCAACTAAGGATATATAAAATTCAAACTAATTATAATGATTTCAGTACATTTAAAACAAAAAAAAATGTCGGTCGATTCCAGAACATTTCTATTGCTTCTTAATTTTTTGTCGCGGTACATTGGCGCGAGCAATGCGCGATGACAATCGTGGAATTACTTTATTCATTTATTCACCACGAAAGTTTTACACCACTTTTATGGCGCTGCTGCCGCTGCGTACCAAAAAATAGTATTGACACACACAAGGTATACTTCTTGCAATTTCCTTATCCAGGTTCTTTTTGCCGCGTTGGATAACCTGCCCAAGGTAGGTATGTTCCTGGACAACTTTGAGTTTCAATCCTTCGACGAATATTGGACCCGGTATGACGTGCTCTGCTCATTGAACATGACCTTGGTTTCCAATACCGAGACTCCGCCTAGACTGTGCAGCTTCCCTAGTTCCTTCCCTTTTCAACTGTTCTAGCATTTCCACTACCAAAACGATGTCGTCGGCCAACCGAAGCATTCGCCGTTAATATTCACATCCCATCCCTCCCAGTCCAGCGTCTTAAAGACATCCTAAAGCGTGATGGTGAAGAGCTTAGCGGATATAACATCGCCCTGTCTTACCCCTCTTCGCAACTCAATGGGGTTTGTCTTTTGGCCTTGGACTGTTATGGAAGCGGTGTCGTACAAGCATCTTAACACCTCGATATAGTGCCAACCATTACGCATCGTTGCAGAGCATCTACGGACCAGGTTTCGACAGACTCGAAGGCTTTCTCGTAGTCCACAAAAGTAAACACAAAGTCCACAATACACAGAGGATGATTGTACTCTTTGTCTTCTGCACAATCTGTCTAACAGTATGGATGTGAAACACGGTGCTAAAGAACCTTTTCGAAATCCGGCCTGAAATTTGTTGAGTTTTCCTTTGGCTGAAATTCGTCGAATTTTCCGGCGAGGTGGTTTGTGACTAGTCTTGAGAACAACTTATGTATGTGGCTCAGAAGTGAGATGGGTCTTTTTTTTTTAACGTGTAGAAATTTTAATGTATGTAATTTATTATAATGTATGGCGTGTTGGTTTTTGGTCATCGTCGCTGGGTCCCGTGGACTTTTTTTTACGTGATACCTGTTTTTTTTCGTTTCGCCGCGTTCTAGTACTCCCACTTTGGCGTTAAAGTCACCCATAACAACGTTGTAATGAACCCTAGCAGCAGTACCGTGTAATGCGGTCGCTATGTCCTCGTACACGACCTTAGTTGCCTCGTTAGTGCCTCTCGAGGTCGGGGCATACACTTGAACCTCCTTCAGGGAGTATCCGTCGGTGAGCTTAAATATGCTAATGTAAATTATGCTACCAGAGCCAAGACACTACTGACTTCCACAACGCTGCTAACAAGGTCCTTTTTTACCATAAAACCGATAGCGCCCACGGAGAAATGCTTCTTGGTAGTAGAACAGGTTGCCGGACGCTAAGGCTTAGCGTGTCCTCCGCTGTTTTCGGACCTCGCACATACCCAATATATGCCATTTCACCGTGTGCACTTTTGTCCTACATAACAGGTGGTGAATCCATTGATGTGCTGAAACGGACTGCGGCAGCGTACTGTTGCAAATTTTCAAGCAGCCCGGGCCTTCAGCTTGGCTTAACGGCTGTCATGATTCTGGTAACCGAGACTCGGAAGCACGGAAATGATCGTAAATAGAAATACCTCAAAGCGGTCCCCCATCTAATGACCAGCCACAGCGAAAGTTGCTTAACGCAATGATCGTTGACAAAACACTGAGTTCGCGGGGCAGCGAGCGTTTCATCCGCTTCATCATTTTTTTTTATTGTTAATAGTGTTCGGTAACTACTTAGACTCATTAAAGTTAAATTACAATTGACGATTTTTACTGGCAGGGGGCCCCATCCAAAGAATTTGCCACGGGCCTCACATGGTATAGTTACGCCACTGGTGTTGGGTTGGGTCAGCTTACTTGTATATTATGTCTGTGATCGTGTCGCACAATTGTAGTACCTGGTTAACAAGGTGTTTAGGCGGCTGCGCGTTGAAGGGTAGTCCAGAAGGCGGTGGCGGCTTGCTGGGCGTCTGCAGCGCGGGCGGGATGTAGATGGGCACCGGCGGGATCACCACCGCCTTACCCCACCCCAGCTTCATCTCGTAGCACATGATCTCTTTACCTGAATGTAGTGGAAAAATGTAGTTTGTACCTTAAAGCTATACCCCGCTAAGTAACATTAATATTTATGTGTTTATAATACATAATAACATTTGTAATAAAAATTCTTTGATTATTTAATTACATTCTCAGAACTTAAAGGGAATGCAACTAATCGTACTAATATTATAAACGCGAAAGTTTGTAAGAATGGATGTTTGTTACTCTTTGTACACGCAAAATGTACTGAATGGATTTTGATGAAACTTTACAATAATATAGCTTACACATCAGAATAACACATAGGCTAATTTTTTCCCGGGAACAAGTTCTTGTGGGAAACGGGAACGGGAAAACCACACCACGCGTGCGGAGCCGCGTGATTCAACTAGTATGTCATAGATACCAAAACCACAGATTATTAAATCTATTTCAAAATTATAAGCAAATAATTTAATGATTAATTTTTTATTGATTGAACATCACACTATCTTTAGTGTGATGGGGCCTTATAAAGATCACTTGTGGTCCAAACCTTTCAAATGATAATCATAGTATTTTTTGGAATACAATAGTTATGTCCAAATAGCCTAGTAGTTTTAATATTATAATAGGGGCTGGATAGCTCAATTCTTCTAAGAAATTAAGAAATGAACCTTATGCAATTCCTAGGAGGAAAACCCATCTGTGGTTGTCCAAAACAGATGGCAGTGTGTGTGATTACCGCGCTGAGATCTCGGGTTCGATTCCCGGCTCGGAACAAAAATTTGTGTGATCCACAAAGGTTGGGTGTATTCTATGTATAATATGTATGTATTTAGAAATATATAAGTTGTCTAGATCCAACAGTACAAGCTTTATAGCTTAGTTTGGGCTACATGGCACTGAGTAAAAAGTGTCCTGCAATATTTATTATTTATTTATAATGTAGACAAAAGGCTAACAGTACAACAAACCATTATTTATGAGATTAAAACAGTAACAAACATACTTAACACTGTATATACCCTACCCTTTGCAAAGCTGTTAATGAAGTAGAAATTATTACCATTAATGCAACTGAGCGCCCTCTCTCCATCTTTCCTCGACATGAAAGCTACAAATCCACAGTTCCTTCTACGCGCTTTTTCCTCGTCGGAACGCGGCCACATGATCTTGATACTCGCCAAGGGACCATATCGGCCGAATATCTCCATTAATTGCTGTTCTGTTATCTGAAAAAAGATAAATCTTTAGTTTCAAATATACCTTAGTATTTGTTGCAATGAGAGGACTTATACATACCTTTGGATTTAAATTTCCCAGATACAAATTGGTAGTGTTTGGATCCCCTGTGTCATAGGATCCAACATCTGGTATAGCATCTAATGCTAGCTCAACACCTGGAACCCCACGCTCTCTCAAAACATTTTTGTATTTATGCCTTTCTGACCTTTCTTCTTGGATCCTGAAAATTAAAAATAGATTTTAGCATAGTACATAATAGATATTTACCAAGAAATTTGTGAAGACTGTCTGCCTTAATTCACACCATTATCACGAATCCTGAGAATCTTTTTCATTTTCATGCTGCATGCACTAATCAGGATTGTAATATTATCCTACTAATATTATATTAAACTATTTCAACATGGCAATGGGCTCACCACCTATTATGTGGGACAGGAATCCACTCGGTGAAAAGTGGGCATATAATATGCCTCTGCCACCCCTTCGGGGATAAGGCGTGATGGATTTTTTTTTTATTATATAAACGCGAAAGTTTGTAAGAATTAATGTTTGTTACTCTTTCACGCTAAATCTAGTACATGGATTTTGATAAAACTATAAACCGAATAACACATAGGCTACTTTTAATCTCGGGAACAAGTTCCTGTGGGACACAGGAACAGGAAAACTTCACCAGGTCTGTATGAATTGTACTGATACAGTTACATATTAATCTTTCCCTTATAAACTTACTGTCTAAGTTCTTCCTTAAAAAGTTCCAAGTTGCTCTTTTTCTTGTCTTGGCCTTTCTTTTTGGGATGAATTCTACTCGGTGGTTCTGGTCGTTGGACCAGGTTACGGACCACCTCGGCCTCGGTAGAACCCCGTTTCTCATCCAAGCGGGAGACCGGTTTGTATAATTTACCTCTCTCTGAGGTATCTTCCTCTGAAATTGTAAAATATTTGTAAAGTAATCAGGAATTAATTCCATTTCATTGGCTTATTTTTAAACCTGTTAATTTATATATCAATACACAACATGCTTTAATCAAACAAGTAAACACCATATGTGCATATATTTGTATTATGCATGATAATTAGCATTTACTCATTATTTTACAATGAAAAAATAAAGAAACTAACTTCTTGCTCCTGCATCATAAGTACCAGCTTTCACCCAAACTTTGCTGGTGGAACTCGGTACCTCTTGAAATGTCTCTACAAATTCTTTGAATACCTGAAATTTCAAATGTTTTACAAATATCCATAATTAAACAACATTTTATCTTTAAGAACGCTGATATGAGGCCAATGAAATAATAAAAATGACTGGAAAGACAAAGACCTGGACCAGACTAGTTTAAGAGGAATGGAGGAGAATAGGGGAGGACTTTGCCCGAAGGCACACAGAATCGGTTATCATAGATTATTAAAGAATACTAACTATTATATATAGTATTATGTATTCTGAAATAAGGCTCTAAATAAATAATATAACTTATGTACTAAAGTGTAAGTGTAAATAAATATAATAACTTATGTACTAAAGTGACATATTAAATATATGGCTAAACTACTTTACAATACAATACAATACAATTTGTACTGATATATTAATGGACTGTTTTTAATATATCGAGAAGAAAGTATATTCCATGAATTACATGTGCCATTTAACATCATCAATGGCCAGACATTGGTCCCAATTGCATCTGAAACGTAACTTTAAGCCAGCAGAGTCTACTTTCATATGGTCATATATCATCTTCTTACTTGTATACTTACCTACATTCAAATATAGTGATAATTTTGTTTGTGAATAAACAAAATGATTTTTACATATTTATTTTTATACCACTGAGGTGGCAGACAAGCATACAGCCCACCTGATGGAAAGTGGTCACCATGGATGTTTGCAACACCAGAGGTGCGGAACTCGTGCTGCCAACCCTTTAAAAACCTTCTAAGACACCTTTTCAAGAACCTAATACTATAGACATTCAGGAAAATCCAGCCAAGGACTCATTCCACGATCCTAGCATACACCAAAGAAAGCCCCATATAGGACCTAACTGTATGCGAGCGCTCCAGACGCAAAGTGTGCAATGGCGAGCGATGGTAAAAAGTAGCCATGGGCATCAAACAATTCCTCAGAGCACAGGCCTTGCACAGGTGACAGAACATGCACAAGGAGGCAATTAACTGAAGTGTTGCTCTTCTATCTCCCTAGGTGGGTGTTTGTAGAGACATTGATGTCTTCACATGTCAGTAATTTAATACTAATATAAATATTTCAACAGTTACATCAGCATTAAATTAATATCATAGAGTTTGTATCTACTAATCTATTGCCTACTTTTTATGTTTTAGTTTATAAACCTGCATGTCTTAAATAGCGTAGTAATAAGTGGGTTAAAGCCGGTGACGGTTTGAGAGAATAGTATCAAAGCGGAGGCACTACAAAATAAAGAGAAGAGTTAGTTGTGCTCCGATGATTAGTAAATGACAATGTACATTGTGCTAATTAAGAAATAATAATTTACATGAGCGGCGGCTTCTTCTTCTTCTTTCTTCCTCATCTCCTCGAGCTCTCTCTTAGAGAGTCCTCTGGAACTCATTTTAATATCCCAGTTAGTGATTGCTTCGGCAGTAAATAATGAATGTCAGCATTTAATACAACAACTGTTTATAACATATAGGACGTAAAGTGTCTATCCCGATCATGTAACGTATTCAACATATCTATTTGGTAAATAGTAAATTCACAAGTAGTAAATTCAAGCAATAGCCGATAATTCACACACACAACACAGAAAAACAACTTTTGACAACATAACCTATGCAAAAGTTGACACTTGTCAGTTTTTTATTTTTATTTTGTTAAAAGAACATGCGAAGGCGTTTAATAACATACTAAGTATAAGGTTTGGTGGGCCATGGGTTTGGTCTTAAGTTTAGTCCTCATCTGTCTAGTTTTTATAGTATGTCCCAACCAGTAAATTGTTGCAAAATGTACTGCAGTTTGCTGTAGAGTTTGGGGAAGTAATGTTTGGCACCTTGTTGACTCCTATATATCCTATATGGCATTCATTTGTAATGAAAATCAATGGCCTGTTTTTCTAATATTGAAAAGAAATAGAGCTGAAATTGTTCATGTACGATATTTAAATCAACCTTTTACGTTGTTAAATTACTTTTAAAATTATCCATAGCCTAGAATCTTAGACGAATGCAATATTTCATATTTTCTGTCTCATACCAACCAGCCAACCATGCACCCACACAGATATATATAAAATTCCTTAAACGCCAAAACAACTCACAACATCCTTACACATCATCTACCAATAATAACACAACCCAAAACCATTAAAGGTACATTGTCGGCGGACGTATAAAATCGTGTTACTTTGTACCTTTCAAGGGAAAACTTCCACTTGCCGTCCGCGGTAAGTCAAAATGAAATTTTCCTTTCGGTGATTATTCCTCCATGGTATGTCCGATTTTCGATTTTATTTTTTCTAAACCTATGGCCTTCTATGGCCAGATGTCGTATTAGAGGTCAAGATCAATAAGTTCAAGATCAAAAAGTGTTGAGTGGTTTAGGTTTAGAAGGGGTTAGAGGTCAAAGCAAAAATCCGAATGGGGAAGAATGTAGTACTTAGTATGCAAAAAATAAAGACTACTAGAACTGTACAACCGAATCTTTTAAGTGGTAAGAATCTTCCTCTTTTAAATTTGCAGCTTTCTGATAATGAATGTTCATGAACATGTAAATTGTACATTGTAAATTTGAATACATAAGAATAATAAATATAGCTCGTGGCCCCGTGGACGCAGTGTTCTGTAAACGATCACTGCGTTAAGCAACTCCGGCTGTGGCTGGTTCTCGGATGGGTGACCACTTTATGGAATTTACATTTGCGAGCGTTTCCGTGCTTCGGAAGGCACGTTAAACCGTTGGTAACGGTTGCCAGTAAAATGGCAGTTTTTAAGCCCAGTTGAAGGCCTTACGGGGGGCTTGAAAATTTTCAACAGCAGGTCACCACAGCCTGCGCCTGTCCATTTCAACATGGCAATGCTCACCACCTGTTACGTGGGACAAAAATGCATACAGTGAAACGTGGGCGTATAGTATGCCTCTGCCTACCTCTTCGGGGATAAAGGCGTGACAAAAGTTTACGTTAGTCTGAAAATCTTCTCGTTTGATTGATATATTAAATAAATAAATAAATATCCATCACGCCTTATCCCCGAAGGGGTGGCAGAGGTATATTCTTTATTGTAACACCAAAATACATTTCAAATATTAAAAATAACAAATTAGTTTTCCTATTGGCGGCCTTATCGCATAAAGGCAATCTCTTACAGTATAATTGATGAACAATATCTTGCAAAAATGTTTGTGAACTTACCATACCATAGCTTTCGTGGCTGCCTATTGAACAAAGGCAGTCTAAAAACGGAGCTACTCCAAAATAAGCATCAAACGTAAAATTCATCATCCGGAGCATAATTGATTCCGGAAGTCTTCTCTAGACTGACAATGTTTACAAAATACTATAAATATATCCAGATATAAAGTGTCTTTTTGAAATTGCAAATCAACAGCTTTTCGCTTAATGCATTTGAAAGTTTATAAAGTCCATAAAAACTTCTTTTTTAATCGGCTAATTTCCGAAACCGTTGGACCGATTTTAACTTATCAATAAGATTTGTGAACTCAAACTAGTAGTGCCTGAAATTAGCTCGTTCAGACTTTCACTGGCAGATTGTTGATGTTTTCAGAGAGTCCCTTACGAACGGGCACTACGTGGGTCACAGACAATGCAACATAGGTTGTATTGTTTGTGAAGCTGGTGAACCCGCGGAACGTTTGCTTACGAATAAATAAATAACAATCATCATCATCACTCAAGCGTCTGTCCCAATTGCGTCTCGCAACGCCCGTGGTCCCCTTTCAAACTTTGTAATTATATGTATTATCAATAGCAAATTGCGTATAGCTATAATAAATTGTGGTAGTCGAGTTTGGAAGTCATACGAGCTCAAACTTTCAACAAAGATATTAGCATACAAGACTAAGAAAACTTTCTCGGAAATCTTAAAACGCATCCATTTTCATGACAACAAGCACAGCAGTTTAGGTAATAAATAAAACACTATGTGGTTACATAATTATTTATTGAAAAAGTATACATCAAAAACGATTCGATGTAAAATTAAAAAAAATAGAACGTGTGCGATTTGCCATCTGTGAACGAAGATTACTTGGAATTAAAGTAGGTGTAAAAACTATCATCAGGGGACCCTGAACTGTTCAAGGAGCACATACACCAATTCCGGTCAATACATTTATATGCATTACTCTAGCGTGATTTGCGTAACATTTAGTCAGCCATCTAATTTGTATGGAATCCAGATAGGTACTTGTATTTGACACAAGATGGCGTCACTGGGGCGTTTTGGCGGGTAAGTATCCTTTAATTTGTGCGTTTTTATTCGGGCAATATGCTCGATACAACCGTTATTTCCACTACATTATGTCTTGATATTTCACATGATAGCTGGGGAGAATCGTTCAGAGGATAGAGAATTACATGCCATAGGCTTAAACGTTCACTTTGAAAACCCTAATGATTGGTATGTATTCGTTGATACAGTTATTTTTTTATGGACAACGAAAGGCAAGAAAAGGTACATAAAGAATTGTGCGAACATAGGCCATGCATTGGCTCAAAATATTTTTGTTTCTTCTTTTTATTTGTTCCTACTATGAATATTACAAATACTTATTTCAATTTAATACTTACATTTAAAATACATAAATAGCTGAATATTAACAAAAATCATTTGATAAAATTTATGCATTGATTCATTTTATACAATAAAGTTATTTTAGTATCACGCTCTTGTCCGGTCAGTTAATAATAAAGATTAAGCCCTTCAAATTATACCCTGATACGTTTAGCAATAAAACGCGGAAATTACATCGTCATAGCGCCAAAGAATACAATATTTTGTGCACAATAAAGTTTTCTATACAATAAAACATGTCCGTAATATACACAAGTATTTTATTTTACAAAGCAAAACGTTAGTTTGTACCCAGCATTAGCGCGTCTGGTGTAGAGGCACCGCAATGTTCACAGACGGATCGAAATTTAATTTACATATTATAAACGGTAATAAAACGAGTGTTGATATTATTTATTTTGGATATCGTAATTTATTTATGTATATTGGTGGTATATCCAGCTGCATTTCGTTATTTGCTTAATCAAACAGTTTAAAAGAATAATAATAATATAAAATAAAAATAATTTAAAACGGTTTGGATTATGGTTTATATTCATTGTGCTAATTCATTTATGATGCGATTACAATTTTGTTGTCATTGAATTAATTTAAGGTAAATATAATACGAACTTAGAAGTAAATTACAAACTGTAACATTGCCTTTTACATAACCATTCTAATAAGGAACAGAGTTTGAATTTTAGGATGATAATTAACATAAATAGTTTATTTTTAACAAATGATATCCTGGAAATTATTTGTAAAAAAAGAAAGACTGGTGCACATGAACAATGCTGATAATACTATGGCTATTTAAAAATTTTAATATGCTCTTGAAACGAAAATTGAAGCAACGTTCATCTTTAAAATAATAAAAAAAATGTTGATGTTGATGGCTAAATGTACTTACATAGGTATGACTGAGTAACAAATAGTAAAGTTTTATTATGAATAATGCAGGTAATACAATTTTATCTAAAACCTTGTTAAATTCTGTTACGAAGGCCACGTGCGGAGCGAGCGGAGATGAGCGTTCAAAGGAAATAACATGGTCACTGTCAGATGACGTCAACGAAAAGTAGAGATGTGGACATAGACATATCGATAAAAAATACACAATCAGGTATTATCCATAATACGTGTCTACAGTACAGTTCTTTAATATTGACATGTATCTTTCATAGGCTCGGTCAGTTAATTTTATTCTTTTACCGACGTCATTCTACTTTGTCTATTCCTATGTCAATTAATGGCAAATTTTCATTTCCTAGTTCCCCTTAATTTAAATTATATCGAGTTTAGATTATTAATAATTAGCTGTCTCCTACTTTCCGTATATTTGTATTAAGAAGGTGCTCTGTTATTATTTGTTTCATAGCTGTATAAGTACTAATTAATTCATTGCATATTGATCAACTTACTTTCTTATTCGATTTAGAAATCGATTCATTATCGAATATCTGACAGTCACCTTAATAAGAGAAAGTAGAAATAATATCTCCAGCATCAACAATAAGACACAAGGTATAGCTACTATCGGCAAATAACATTTACGAAGGTCATAATCACACATGTATACTATTAAATGCATTTTATCGTAACATTGTACTACTCCCCTAAAAGACAATGGCCAGTGACATTACATAATTAAAAAAGAATCTTGTACTCGCTTATTTGATCAATGAATAACTATTAAAATATTTTTTTCACATACAATATACATCGAATAGTTAATATAAAATTCTTTACTATAATACGCTAGTAGTTAGCGCTCGTCTGACGTCATCGACTACACAGACAAACAGACACCCAAATTGTTCCATATTTTCTGGTAGCTAGCTAAGGCATAAGATGCGGGAAGCGTGTGTCTATTTGCCATGTAGTTGATGTCTGACGGTTATAAACGTTCCATAGTCCTTTACCGACCAGACGACCGCGATATATTATCGTGAATAGTCAAATCCTTTCAACACATAGGTTTAGGTACACTGTACAGAAATTGTGAAAGTTCATGGACAGATTGTTTAGCATTTGCATTTTTATACGACGTTTATTAATTACAATATTATACCATCGATTGATAAGAAATCTATTATAGACCGTAATTTATTTAATTGGCATACAAATTTATACATCAATATCGTGGATTGTTCGTATCGTTTGAATTTTATCGACAACAGAGATAGTAGTGTCGATGCAGCACTCACTTGGTCAGTAAAAGGACTGTTCTTTAAAAATTTTGTAAAAAAGTGTCGCGAACTTGGCTGTTCTTTTTACAAAAACAAGTCACGGCGACTCAAGCGAACATTCTTAATATCAATCTAATACTTGTTCAGAAGGTGAAGGTAGGTACGAAGTGACCTTTTAAATTCCATTCCTTGTACTTATGAGTCTTAAGGCAGAGCCTTGTATAGTGGCGAGCCATAGCAGTAGGTCGATAGGCCCCGGTCTAAGCCAGTATGGTTAAACAAGCGCGGGTGTGTTCTCAGGCGTCTGCATCGGCGCCTTTCAGCCGCAGACGCGCAAAGTCCTCGAAGATTATATCGTCGTCTTGTTCCTGGCCGTTCTCGTCTCTGTCGAAGAACAGATTTGCATTAATTATACAGAAAAAAAAACAGAAAAAGTGACATGTGGGAATGCTCGCCTAACATACTAGTTTTAGAATAACGTATAGTCTACCCATAATATTCCCATATACGATTACAGCACTACGTGATTGCATTAGTCTGCAGCGTTCCTCAATAAACGGGCTATATACGGCTGGTCTCAATAACCTATCTATCTTTTACTATTGTCTAAAATAATGTCAAAATAGTTGCCATCGGTACCTATCGACGAAAATTTCGTTTTCAATAACCCAAGATAGATAGAAATATTTACCTACGACATTGAACTATCTGTCACAAAAGTTTAAAAAATTACGTTTTATCTGTGGTAGCGATCTATTGTGACGTCATGGCTACCTGCGGCCAGCGAAACCACCCCTTTTGTTCTATCACCCTAGCTTATTTAAAACGTTAATTCTAAATATTTTCTTATAGCTTTGTATAACGCTTAATTAGCCGAATAAATGCTCATGTACTTGCAAATGCATCTTTCCTTCATCTCTATGCGTAAGTCACCCTAAACTCACCCCCAGCCTACCCCTTCTACGTCACACTATGTTTATAACTGAAGATAGAATATTGAAACCGGCCATAAATGAATAAAGAAAGTGTAATTCCTGTGATAGGCGTGTACATAGCAACCTTGATGGCGAGTTTATAATGTTAGCAAATATAAATACATACGGGTGAGGATCCAGCTGTATCAGGTCGTGGTCGGAGGCTCGAGTGGGCGCGTCGGGAGCGGCGCGAGGCTCTTCCTCAGGCTTGGGGTGCATCAGGATGAACGGCAGCTCCGCGCTTAGGTCGCTGCCATACACAAACAGACCATACGTTTTACTTTTAGATTACATACCCAATAAACAATAATAATACTATACTATCTTCACGCTGTATCCCTGACGGGGTAGTCAGAGAGGACAGTTCGCCAGGCTTCGCGAACCATGCATACTTCTTTCGCTTCTTCAAGATTCAACAATCGCTTCATACACGCACGTCTGGGTATCCGAGTACTTTTGACTTTTCCGTTTTTGAGCAATCTGCTCACGTGGTCTTCATATGTAAGTCTCGGCCTACCCTGACTCCTTCTACCCTCTACTTTCGCACAATATATATTCTTCGTCAATCGTTAGTTTCTTAGACAATGAATGATAAGACTAAATAGTATATTATACAAGCAATAGATTACGATTGAAAGACATTTACATTTTCTTTTACTCAGCGCCATCTAACTTATGCTACTATAAGCTTGTGCTATGGGGAGTTTGCGCGGGAACTTCTCGAAGGGAACACGGTTGCTCTATGTTATTTTCCAAAACTAGGGCATTAACCTTGTTTTATGTGTATAATGGTAGTTTCTTAGACATAATAACATAGTTGTGTATAATTATAAAAAATGTGTTATTGGATTTAGACATTTAATAAACCTCAATTTATATACCTTATATAATTATTAATCTATACATAAAAACATCCAAATTCCGAAACAAACGTTTATGGATCACATTCAATATTTTTTCTGACCTGATATTTTCGAACATGAGACCTAAGCACAGTCATCGCATATACTACAACTGCGCCACCCAGGTAGTCAAAGAGGGATAGCAATACGCAATTTTGCACAAGTTTTAATATCAATAGATTTCGATCAAATTTTTATAAAGTCAACTATAGTATATTTTAAAGACTATTATAAAATTCAAAGATTTTCTATGTTAATAGTTTCACTTACCCGCCAAGTGGTCCTAGACATAACTTCACTTTCACTTTATATTGCACTATGATACCTAGATTCTCTCGCTGCGATGGATCCGCGATCCTGAAATATACACAGCAGTTTAGTATACGTTCCTTTAAAAAAAAAGCTATACTGACATTTTGAACCTAATACGCTATGGAGATTTTCAAAAGGAGCATTAAAACATTCAAGTTCTTACAGGGTCACCAAATGTCTATATGCTACGATGACAATGTTTTATCAGAGGGTCATTATGCTTGTTTGCCGTTTTATTGGTATATAAAAAGTACACATTACAATTGTAGGTACAGTCAGCGTCAATAATGTAAAGACGACCAAATTGTTCAAAATTATCCTAGCAAATATAAAAATTAAGTGCCAGAATGGCACAATGAATGATCTGCCAAGATCTATATTTAATTGAGATACGATTTACAATTCTTACCAACAAAAAACGCTGACTGTACAAGATTCTCTCCACCCAAAACTTTTTTATTAAATCTAGGTATATACAACTCATGGGTATGTAGTGAAGTTACACCGAACTCGATCTTGGTAAAGTCTTAAAGGCGACGCTAGGCGACAATATACTCATGAATTGTATTTTGCTGTTTCTTAACATGAGACAAGTAACAATTTACCAGTAAATTCCCGTCTACGCTATCATGGAGGTTGAGAATAGCCCTGGAGAAGTTAGAGTATCTTGGAACATCGAAATTAATCAGAAGATAAATATAATGAGTTTTAAAGAATATTAGTAGGCCTATAGAAAGTAGATAAGGAGTAATAGTAAAACCTAAGGCTTTCACTTACAGCGTGCTGGATGCGAGGTTGGTGTCCTCGTGCTTGAGCTGTCCGTCGAGCGCCAACCCCCACTTGTCCTTGTTGTTGGCGAGCAGCGGCGTCACCGTGAACACCTTGCTCAGCGTGAACCCGGGACCCACCGGACACCCCTCTCTGCACACATACAACAAACAAACTCTTTGCCACACCTGCTTTCCCTCTCTTTCAACCCAAAGTTCTTAACGGGGGGCGTAAAAACAAAATCTTGGGCTATAAGAGAAGCAACTCGTTGTAAAACTCACTTTTTGACATAATTAGGTACGTTATTTTCAAACTTTCGCCTTGTACACTCATATTTTTATATAGTCCAGAGCAGCCGCGACCACGAGCGCTGCAACGCGTTCGAAACGTCGGTGAATGTAAGTAGATATTATTTCGCGTGAAGTCTCAAGTAATTTTCATAAATACAATAAGGAATGCTAAGCAAAGAAATCGATAGTATTAATATTCGATTTTCATGATAAATCAATTCTAAATCTGCATGTAATCGATTTGTATTCTCATTTTTATTTTAGAAGCTATACGATTGTATATATGTATAGGAACATTATTAAAAGCCTTACATTGACGTTCTAAATCTTTAAAAGTCGCTATACGTCGTTATGGCGGTCGAAAAAATCTAGAAAAGCTTACCCGTTCTAGTCACTTGTTTAATGAGACTAGAGTATAGGCGAAAACTATATTTTTAGAACAATATTTTACTTTAAAAACTATTTGAAAGTGACTACTTAACTTCTTAGGTCCCTGTTCCAGAACGTTTCTCAATACTCAATCAACGCTTTTGCCTTATATAATATACTCTCAAGCGTCGATTAAGTATTGAGAAACGTTCTGGAACACGGACCTTAATGTATCTAACAATTTGCTTCAGATGCATTGGCATTGCAATGTACTGATTTGAATATTCATTATGTTCAACAGCTAACATAAAAAAACAAATACCCTTGACTCACTCATTACTATACTCTGACTTAAGCATGATGTAACCCATTTCTGTATTAATTCAACCTTGAGATAAAACAGAGTGACGAAAATTAGGTCTCATTTTACACAAGCAAAGCGGTAATGACTGTTATGAATACAATTCTTCCTGAAGTTTATTACTAATAAATAAATCACAAAGTTTTAAACTTTCGCGTTGCATGATTAAAATAAGTGTAAAATACAGGTATTAACGCGATCATGCTTATTTACCTTAAATAGCTTGACGTTTCGACTGGGTTGCACCAGCCGTGGTCACAAGCAGACTCAGTCTCAGTCTGCTTGTGACCACGGCTGGTGCAACCCAGTACCTATATTTTACACTTATTTTAAATCACAAAGGTTGGTTAAATTATAATTTGTAAATTATGTTTATTTTATTTACAAGAAGTTTAAAGGTAAGGAGGATTGCGGTGCGCATACGCATAAGTACAGTAGCACAACATTTCTTTCTGATAAAGTTACCAGACCAGCTCTCGATTAATTACTTAAGGTTTTGAGGTGATGACTTCTTTACCGGCGTTGTGGAGTTTTTGGAAGGAGTAAAAAATGTTAAATTCTCGTCAGGACACTTGAACTTGATTGAAAACTCGTAACACGGAGATAGAAAATAGACCGCCAGTGCGGCGTAGGCTAGGACGATTTAACCACTGGACGCGTAATGTACTCAATAAAGTATGAACCTATACGAATTTGACACAATGTTATTCGGCTAATTTGAGATGGTAATTCTTTGTATAATGTTTTTAGAGAATGAAAGTATATCGAATATGGGCCTATTAAGTTGTTGGTATGTTTCAATAATTAATGTTTTTTGTTAAAAATAATTATTAAAATAAAATAAAATTTTACTTACGAGTGAAAAGAAACATTAATTGTTATATATGCTATAACTTTTACACCATTTCACAGCACATTTTGTCATTTTTTTTTATAAATTACCCTCCAAACGTGTACGATAGACTGAGTCCGCGGAACAGCGGCCTTGTTAAATGATACTTGAGAAATGGTAAGCGGGGTATAGGCGCAAACGGTAAGATAGTCCATTGGTTAAATCGTTCTAGGGCGTAGGAAAAGAAGTAATATCGCCCATCTTTCTACCACGCGTTCGAAATGTATGTCTGTTCCTAACTAACTATCTTCAAGCTGTATCCCTGACGGAGTAGACAAAGAGAACAGATTGGAAGGCTTCGCGATTCATGCATATTTCTTTCGCTTCTTGCAGATTCGTCAATCGCTTCATATGCGCACGTCTGGATATCCGAGTACTTTTAACTATTTCGTTTTTGAGCAATCTGCTGACGTGGTCTTCATATGCAAGTCTCGGCCTACACTGATTCTTTCAACCCTCTACTTTCGCGCAATATATATTCTTCGTCAATCGTTCCTCACTCATTCGTTGGACGTGTCCAAACCAACGGAGCACGCCCTTTTCCAGCTGACACTTTCATTCAAACCTGAAACCATAATGCGTATCGCTTCGTTACGTAGACGGTCGGCCAAAGTCACGCCGCACAATTTTCGAAGTGATCGCATCTCCACAGCATTCAATTTACTTACATGCTTCTGCTTACAAACCCAGGTTTCGCTACCGTTAAGCAACCTGTTCCTGCTGTCATTTAAGCGACGCAGGGCGCTTCCGCGAGTGTGCGTGTGTTTGTACTACAGTCTGCTACGCGCATCCACGGATGGTGACTGCTTATGGCTCGACACACCAGTATACTTGTAAAATTCGTGTTTATTAAATGTTTAGAATATGAAGCGCTCGTGGCCCCGCGGTCTCAGTGTTCTGTAAACGATCACTGAGTTACGCAACTTTCACTATGGCTGGTACTCGGATGGGTGACCACTTTGTGGCATTTACATTTGCGAGCGTTTCCGTGCTTCGGAAGGCACGTTAAGCTGTTGGTTCCGGTTGCCAGTAAAATGGCAGTCGTTAAGCCTGGTTGAAGGCCTTATGGGCGGCTTAAAAATTTCAACAGCAGGTAGCCACAACCTGCGTCTGTCTGTTTCAACACGGCAATGGGTTCACCACCTATTACGTGGGACAGGAATCCACACGGTGAAAAGTGGGCATATAATATGCCTCTGCCACCCACCCCTTCGGGGATAAGGCGTGATGGATATTTATTTAAAATATGGAAATTGGACAAAGTTAATGTAATATAAATTGTCATGTTTGTGTACGATAGCGTAATAAATGAACATTGTATTTTACCTTACCCCATAAATGATAGCACTTTTATACTGATAAATAAAGCAATTCGTGCGAAATTATTCCCTAACCATTCCAAAATATTCAAAAATGCACAACGATTTTCACTTCTGCCGGCACTCTCGGAGTGCAACCCGATATTTTTTTAATGTTTTAGTCATTTATCTGTCACTATCAAGCCACGCCACCAAAATTTTTGTTATATACGTACGAAACCAGGTCCAAAACAAGTAATGTCGGTCATGCTGTACTTACACGGGCTGCATACAATATTTTTTATTCAGTAAACCAATGTAAGAAGATTTAAATAGCCTCTCCAACAACGACTTTGGTTTCCTAAACAATTAAACTGACTTTAGAACAAAGAATAAAGTCATTTGAATAACATCGATTATCTTTTGCAACATCGAATAAATTAAGATCGATATTTTAGGCTTATTCGATAGATTTTACTGAAAATTAGTACAGAAGTGAAACAAGAATAGGATATAGGCTGTGGGTTATGTTCCATACTGAAAATCAAACAAAGTTCGAATATCACTAACAGAAAAGCAATTGTGGACTATATGAGTATAGAAGTGCTCGTGGACCCGCGGACTCAGTGTTCTGTCAACTTTCTCTATGGCTGGTCCTCGGATGGGTGACCACTTTGTGGCATTTACATTTGCGTTTCCGTGCTTCGGAAGGCACGTTAAGCCTGTAATCGTCTGTCTATTTCAACACGGCAATGGGCTCACCACCTATTACGTGGGACAGGAATACACATGGTAAAAAGTGGGCATACTCATATGGGCATATCATCCTTTGGGGATAAGACGTGATAGATAAATATGAGTAAAGCAATAAAGTGTGAACTCACTCGCTCTCAGTCTCGGCGACGGTGCACTTGTACTGCGCGGTGGAGAACAGACAGATGTCGGCGAACTGGCGCACCGACACCTTGATGCGCTTCACCGACCTGTTCGAGTTGTTCGCTATGTGCACGTTCACCGCTATGTTCTCGCCGTGGTGGTATAGCTCCTGGAACATAAGGTTTTAATTAATTATATTAACAAAATAAGTAAAGACAAAAAAATTAGCCTGCCGTAAAAAAAATACGGGTTGCACTCCGGGAGTGCCGACAGAAGAGAAAACTAAATTTATTAATATTAATTTATCTAGACGCCTTTGCGGTTTTCACTTCAAAAATTGACC
Source organism: Thumatha senex (assembly GCA_948477245.1). Lineage (NCBI taxonomy): Eukaryota > Metazoa > Arthropoda > Insecta > Lepidoptera > Erebidae > Thumatha > Thumatha senex. The sequence goes on from OX419728.1 coordinate 27,830,109, forward strand.
GGGATCGACGTTAATAATAATGAAACCCAGTTACTTTAAGAAAAAGACAAAAAGAATTACAAAAAGAGTTACTTCGAGCTGGATTTGAAGCAGCGACCTATTGATTCTAATTTATAACCATTTACCGCTCTACCAATGAGCTATCAAAGGTTGATAACTGAGTTCGAAATTATCAATCTAATACTTCAAAACTTTTATAGAGTCTCGGTAAAGGCGTCGCGATGTCTAGAGATTTTATCTCATCTAAAAATATGCATACCGCGCTATAAGAAGTTTTTACTTCAATAAGATCGTCTGAAAGGTGATCATCCAGATGGCTAACGCGTCTTTGTTAGTCACACGTTGTGGCGATCTTTCGTCACAAGACAATCTTATGTTGTCAGAATAGATACAAGCTATGCGATAGAAAGAGAGGCAACTTGTAGATTCATACGGGGTAGGCGGTTAGCGTTGTTAGTCGCTATTTACTATAATACTTATTTTCTGTTATACCCAAAAATAGTTACCTTATCTAAGGACGCCTCGAGGTACAATTTGTTGGGGCTCATCATAAACTCCTTGGAAACCTCCACTGAAGGCTGTTCGCCCTGTTTACTTGGTGCGTACATAATCTTCCTGATTGCAAGCCGCACGGAGTTTCTATAAAGATACATAGCAAATCATCAAATAAATACGTTTTATTCAATTTCTGTTTCATATTCTAAATTTGTGGGCCAAGTGGGAGTCGGACTCGCGACAAGATAAACCATATACAATACATCTTTTGCGAAAATTGTCACGGTTCATGATGTACCTATCTAACTATCGCGGTTCATGAGATAGTGGTGATGACAGGCGGACGGACAACGGAGTCTTAGTAATAGGGTACGTGCGTTAGAAGCACAGATATCTAAACTATAGAGATATAGCGAATGAATTTTGAACTATGCAAACCTGTGTTGCCAAGTTTATCGGCTTTAAGTTTAAGGTTGATTCCACGACGTGTGGAAGCGCCTAGAAATCACAATAAAATGACTGCTTATCGCAAACTTTGCATTCCAATGCGTGTTTGATGGGCAATGATATTTTGAAAGCATACAAATAAGTAAGTAATATTGTTTATAGAATTTTGTGACTGAGTGAATATTGTAATCGAAATTATGAACGCTCTTTTCGGTAAGGAAGACAGCGGCGCGCGCTTGTTCATATCTCTTTAGTTAAAATATCTATTACCTCATTTACACACTCGCGCGAGCAGCGAGCCGCGAATGTAAATGCACCATGACACTATAATTACAGTCGCGGCTTGCGGCTCGTCTCGCGAGTGTAAATTAGGCAAATGGTGAGAAGGTATGTGAGGTACATATATGTCACCGGAAAATAACAAGAACCGCAAATTTATAAATTTACTATGAAATTTATAAATAACCTTACCTAACCTAACCGAAAGTTTATAAATTTACAAGAAAATTTTAGTAACTTTATATATTTGCGGTTTATGTTATTTTCCGGTGACATATATATATGTGTGTGTGCATGAAAAATTTCAACAGCAGGTAGCCACAACCTGCGTCTGTCTATTTTAACACGGCAATGGGCTCACCACCTATTACGTGGGACAGGAATCCACACGGTGAAAAGTGGGCATATAATATGCCTCTGCCACCCCTTCGGGGATAAGGCGTGATGGATATTTATTTATTTATTTATTTTATATATATATGTGTGTGGGTGTTGGGGTACCTCTTGTGCGGCTTGTCGTCCTGCGAGTCGGCCACGAAGGCCTTGAGCTCGTAGTCCACGCCGCACGGCTTGCCGGTCTCGCCGGGCGCGGGCTGCAGCGTGACGGAGGCGGGGCAGTGCGGCGGCAGCTCGAAGTAGAAGGGGTGCGCCGCCGCGCCCAGCTTGCGCACCAGCCGCTCCTGCAGCCGCGTCAGCGGCCGCTTCAGCGCGCCCGCCGCCGGGTAGATCTGCCCACACCACACAACTGTCACAACCGGCAGGGCTCCGATAGCGTCTCGGCGACAAATAATACTTTTCTCAAACATCCATGGAAATACTGTCATTACTTCGAATAAAGAATTCGCGAAGTATCGCATTTACGGACAGAGAAAATGAAATTCATTGCTGGAGCGATTATTTAATTTTCGAACGCTACAACGCTCCAGCAATGTTTTTGAAACAACGCGCTAAAGCTATTAGATACTCTTTGATTGGATTTCTTTTATCATTCTTCTTCAGCAGAATATCAGTTTCTTAAATAAGTGCATTTTTCTTGTTTTATGTGACATACTAGATCGTTCAATAAGTCCCGAGACTAGCTTGGAAATGGCGTATATATTAAAAACTCTTTTGATTTAAAAAAAAATACTGGTCTTCAATAAATGAAATGTGTCAATTTTTTTTAAATGGAACATTAAAATATTTGTTACATTAAGTGACCCTACGCTTGTAGTTTCGATACAATGGAAAAAAACGAGTATCGCGTGTTGATAAAACATTGTTTTTTAATGGGTTAAAAATACCATTGAAGCACAGCAATGGCTTATAAAATGTTATGCGGGATCAGCTCCCTCTAAAGCAACCATTTGTCGGTGGTATGCAGACTTCAAACGCGGTCGCATGGACACAAATTATGGGGAACGCTCAGGTCGTCCAAATGAAGCAGTGACTCAACAAAATATTAACCAAGTCCTCAAAATCGTAATGGAAGATCGGCAGATAAAAGTGCCTGAGATAGCCGAGATAATGAAGATTTCAGCTGGTAGTGTTTTCACTATTATACATAAAAATTTGGCCATGAAAAAGCTTTTTTCCAAGTGGGTGCCGCGTTTGCTTACAACTGATCAAAAGGAACAACGTATCAATGATTCAGAGCGATGTTTAGCGCTGACGAATCGTAATAAAAAGGATTTTTTACGTCGGCGTGTGACAATGGATGAAACATGGATACACCTTTTTACTCCGAATCCAATCGGCGTTCAGCGGAGTGGAGAGCGGCTGGTGAAAGCCGCCCGAAGCGGCCAAAGACTCAGAAATCGGCCGGTAAGGTTATGGCGTATATATTTTGGAATGCGCATGGAATACTTTTCATCGACTACCTTGAAAAGGGGCAAAATATAAATAGTGACTATTACATTGGAGCGATTGAAGTACGAAATTGCGGATAAACGGCCTCAAATGATCAAAAAGAAAGTGGTGTTTCACCAGGACAACGCGCCTTGTCACAAGTCTGTGAGAACGATGGCCAAAATAATGAATTGGGCTTTGAATTGCTTCCTCACCCCCCTTATTCGCCAGACTTGGCCCCCAGCGATTACTGGCTGTTTGCAGATCTCAAAAAAATGCTCGAAGGTAAGAAATTTGACTCAAATAGTGAAGTTATCACAGCAACGGAGGCTTATTTTGAAGCCAAAGGTTCGTTAAACGTTCTACACGCATGGGATAGAAAAGTTAGAAAGGCGTTGGAGTATCGCTCTTGGAGAAGACTACATTGATGAATAAAACATAATTTAATAAAAAAACTTGTTTTATTACTTGGTCTCGGGACTTATTGAACCACGTGTTAAAAGTTGTATCAACGTGCAAATAAATATTCTGTGACACTTTTTCACACAGCACAATCTAGCTCAAACTAAGCTATAAGTTTGTGCTATGGGATCTAGACAACTGATAAAGAAACATAATTATTTCTAAACACCCAAATTCCGAAACAAACATTTATGGAACATACAAAAATTTGTTCTGACCCGGGAATCGAACACTAGAGCTCAGTGCGGCAGTCGCATATACTGTTATATTTTTTAGATTTTCTATCTTGCTATGTATAATTTACTGAAGAGAATCAATAATACATTATTTTAGTAGGCAATTGCCCAATATGGCGAATATAACTTTTAATAATTGAAATTAAATGTATTATTTAATATGCCTGCATTCTTTTGAGAAAAGCACTCTATATCCTTTACCCTTTTATCCCCGAATGCGACAGCCCACATTTCGCCGTATGCAGTTTTATCCCACGTAACAGGCGGTGAATTTACATTTTCCACTTTTATTTGTCTACTAGAAGCAGCTATCGTTTGTTAGAAGCGACTGCCGCCAGACCTACTAAAATAAAAGCACCTACGCTGTTGCCTATTCCGTTCAATCAGCAAGTACACCGCTTACAGATGAGGTCCAAGCCACTACAAAAACTTCTACCAATACTATAAATGCGATAGCTCCTGTGGGAAAATAGGTAAGAAAAAACTTCAATTCACGGGCGAAGCCACGGGCATTAGATAGTTACAAAAATAGATAAATACAAAATGAATTAGTGAGGATTCGTATTAATGAAGAGCCACTTCGAGAATACGTCGGGAAGTAATGAACGTGGGATAAGCTAACACATCCAAGGAAAGCTGGCAACAGGTAGTCGGCCGGTCGTATAAGTAACATTTATTATTTTCTTTTTGTTGTCTGAATGCCTACATTGAAATACATTTTACCTTACTAGCGGTTTGACTCATGGAGAGCGTCGAACGGAGCTGGAATTACTACTCGAAATCTATATTACACTTTATTCAAATATTAATAGAAAACTTCAATGCAGGTATACTGTTTAAAATATATCACTGTACAAGTTGCTGAGTTTCACATAGTTAACAAAAACTAGGGCTTTGTTGACAAACTTTGTCACAAGAAAACGACTAAAGAAAGAAGTCCGGCCACGTCAAAGAGTTCTGTCATAGCAAAGCAGAAGCAAAATTGTTCATTTACGCATGCGATTGTGGAAGTATCTTTACAAAATAGTCAGTTATTACCGTGATCTTGATTACCTGTTCAGCAGCCAGGTAGAGGTCCTTTCGGAACGTGAGACCCAACACGTCGAGGTCCTCGCGGCCATAGCGGAACGCGGCCAGCACGTGACCGAAAACCTTCCTGTCCTTAACATACTCTGGGTCGATTAATACGACGCCGTCTGAAATGATATAAAATACTTGGTTATTCACACTCCCGTGTTCATTCATTGGTTGTAAAGAGATTGCAGTGTAGAGCTGCACATATTACATTGGCATCCAGCAGGTCCACGACCTTTATGAGGTCTAATTGGGACTCTAAAATTAGGTTTGTCTAAAGGTATAGGTCCCAGGTCTATAAAACCATCAAGTGTAGCACCTCTGGTGTTTCGAACGTCCATAAATTACCCCTTTTGATCAGATCGACTGTATATCATCTTGTTGGTAAATAAACCATTATTCCTTCCTATTCTTTTTTATTTTATTATATATTCTTTTATACGCCTATGAAGCGTCCCTGGCCCTTGAGCGATAGGAATTACGTGTGACGCAGTAACGGGACAGGACCGCTTTATTGCGGTCAGTCTTCATGTTCGATAAATTGAATAATATACCGTCTCTGTGGCAAACCACCAGTATCGGTCACCGGGTCACATTAAAGGAAGAGATAAAAACTAGAAGCTCAGGCATTAGGACAGTTAGACAGTTTTCAATTATTAAAAGATACTTAGGAACCTTTGGTTATTATAGTATAAAGATCCGCTGACAAGGAACTACAATGTTTACGGCCTCAAGATACCATTATTCAATACTTTCCTTTCCATTGGAATGATACACGTCTGTTCTACGGCCCACAATTGTTACAATAACACTCATTCATTAGCACACTTTTGTTGTGTCTAGGTTGTCCATTCAGCAATATGCCATGCGTCATCGCGAATCACGACTTTGTACGTCAAAACTGGTTTATCGTTGTGAATGATATCACCATATCGGGAATGTATCTAAATCTAGTTAAAACCTACACGTATTATAATAACACAATCGATCAATCAAATCAGCTCATTGCAGTCTACTGCTGCATATAGGCCAGGATGAGATACATACATACATAGTCACGCCTTTATCCCCAAAGAGGTAGGTAGAGACATACTGTACGCCCACATTTCATCGTACACGGTAAAAAAGGAATTGTCCCATCAACAAAAAAAATATTGTTAGCAATACCAAGATAATATTTACTTAATTTACCAATATATAGTTACTTTGACAATTTCCATTTCCTTCAAAATACAAAAAAATATTGTTGATTTGCTGTCTCAAATCAAGTAAATATTGTCAGGTAAACATTTTGAAACTTTTAGTATAAGATAACGATTAATCTAGTATTAATAATGCTAGATTTGTTATCCGGACGCTATTATATTGTTAAATTGACGATTTACATTGTCCTATCGAGAATATAGTGAACTTTGTAACATTAAGATAAATTATTTGTCAAAGTAACAATGTCGTTGTTCTTCCGAAACACTACAAATGATTCGATCAATATTTCACAATTGCTCATATTAAAACATGGACTTTTTCATAAGATATCTGACAACTTCTCAGACGAAGATTAAACATTTTCAATGCGAGAATATGTTCAATTGTTATTAGGAATAACAAGTGGTTTTGATTGAAGATCGATTATTTCTTAGAACAACAATATCAATTGTTCAGTCAAAATTTATCTAATTTTCAAATAAGTTTTTACATATACTTGTTTTAAAACAAGAATATTATAAAATATTGCGACAAATTATTTGATGAAAATACAACATTTTCAATGCGAGAAAATGGTTATTAGGAATAACAAGTGCTTTTGATAGAAGATCGATTATTTCTTAGAACAACAATATCAATTGTTCAGTCAAAATTTTTTATATTTTGTAATAGATTTTTACATATACTCGTTTTAAAACAAGTATATTAAATAACAGCGCGACAAATTATTAGATGAAGATTAAAAATTTTCAATATGAGAATGTGTTAAATGGTTATTAGGAACAACAAGTGATTTTAATACAAGATCGATTATTTCTTAGAACAACAATATCAATTGTTCAGCTACAATGTTTTTTTATTTTGTAATAGATTATTACATATACTTGTTTCGAAACAAGAATATTATATAAACAGCGCGACAAATTATTAGATGAAGATTAAATATTTTTAATGCGAGAATGTGTCAAATGGTTATTAGGAACAACAAGTGGTTTTGATAGAAGATCGATTATTTCTTAGAACAATAATATCAATTGTTCAGCCTAAATATTAAATATTTTGTAGTAGGTTTTTACATATACTTGTTTCAAAACAATAATATTATATAAACAGCGCGACAAATTATTAGATGAAGATTAAATATTTTTAATGCGAGAATGTATCAAATGGTTATTAGGAACAACAAGTTGGTTTGATAGAAGATCGATTATTTCTTAGAACAACAATATCAATTGTTCAGCCAAAATGTTAAATATTTTGTAGTAGGTTTTTACATATACTTGTTTCAAAACAAGAATATTATAAAAACAGCGCGACAAATTATTAGATGAAGATTAAATATTTTTAATGCGAGAATGTGTCAAATGGTTATTAGGAACAACAAGTGGTTTTGATAGAAGATCGATTATTTCTTAGAACAACAATATCAATTGTTCAGCCTAAATGTTAAATATTTTGTAGTAGGTTTTTTACAAATACTTGTTTCAAAACAAGAATATTATATAAACAGCGCGACAAATTATTAGATGAAGATTAAATATTTTTAATGCGAAAATGTGTCAAATGGTTATTAGGAACAACAAGTGGTTTTGATAGAAGATCGATTATTTCTTAGAACAACAATATCAATTTTTCAGCCAAAATGTTAAATATTTTGTAGTAGGTTTTTACATATACTTGTTTCAAAACAAGAATATTATATAAACAGCGCGACAAATTATTAGATGAAGATTAAATATTTTCAATGCGAGAATGTTTCAAATGGTTATTAGGAACAACAAGTGGTTTTGATAGAAGATCGATTATTTCTTAGTATAACAATTTCAATATTTCAGCCAAAATGTTTATACTTTGTAATAGGTTTTTCACACATTCCTATTATATATATTATTGTTATATAAATAGCTGTGCCCCGCGGTTTCACCCGCGTGGATCCAATATTCCAGGATTATCTGGGATAAAATGTATAAAGTAAACAGTAAAGGAGGAAAGGATCCAGGAGTAGGTATCATATAAGTAGCTAATTCAGGATCTAAACTATCCGTTTTATATTAAAAAGTCCTTCGCAAAAAAAAAAGGAAAATCTTTTCCCGTTCCCGTTTCCCACTGGAACTTGTTCCCGGGTTTAAAAGTAGCCTATGTGTTATTCTGATATATAAGCTGATATATATTATTGTAAAGTTTCATTAAAATCCATTCAGTAGTTTTTGCGTGAAAGAGTAACAAACATCCATTCTTACAAACTTTCGCGTTTATAATATTGGTAGGATTTTGTGCCTGAACTCGACAAGTTGAGACATGTAAAGTACGGTTAGCGCAGGTACCTAAGTATGTATTAATATTATTCCCGACAATACTGTAAGTTCTTCCGTTAAAATTTTGAATATTCAATCAACAATATTTTATTTTCAACGAAAAGATAGTTGATTCACAAGAAAACATGATTTTTGTTGATTCAATAAATAATATTGTTGATTTCACCGACGCGTCCATAGATTCACAGAAATATCCCAAGACCCTTCAGTGTTTGCATTTTCGGGTATTTTCCCATAATTCTGGGAACTTTTTAGAGTATCAATTAAATTTTTATACCTATACCTATAATTAAACAGTAACGAGGCCGCGTCTGTACATCGAATATCAGCGCATTAGCGTTATTTTGAGGCAATACATCACTACTTATCATGCTTCTTTGGTGTTTCTGCAAGTAGTCCGATAAACTTTAGCGGATTTAACACTACACTATTATTAATATAGGCTTTGTTTCAACAACATCGGCTCAAGAACAGCAACAACGATACAAAAATGTCGTTGCATGTCTCCGCGCTCAAGATGAGTTGGGGAGGTCAAAGCAAGCAATAAAAAATAGATTTTAATGTAAAACAAGTGGATATTAGCTCATAACCTTGAATGACATTTAGATCCCTTTTTCCAAACGCTCAAGTGCGTATGGCACCAAAGTATGGAAATAACTTCGTGATCCCTTTACCTTCACTTTTATACACGATTAGATACGAAAATATATCATTTCCTAAGCGTAAAATAATTAAGCTCGTGAAATGGCAAGGTGAGTCGGCTAATGTAGAAAATGAAATCAAACTAATAGTTATTTGTACAAACAAAAGTATTAATCGACAAAAAGTAGGTAAGTTGGTATTGTAACTTGAAAAGTATTTGGGTTTACGGAGATTGGGTGTTTTCTATGTATAATGTGTTTATTTTCCTACAATATTTTTTATATATTTATCTTTGTTATAATTAAAGATAAGTCAGCGTGTAGCTAGAAAAGGGCTTGCTCCGTTGATTTGGACACGTCCAACGAATGTGTGAGGAACGATTGACGAAGAATATATTTTTTGCGAAAAAAGTAGAGGGTAGAAGGGGTCAAGGTAGGCCGAGACTTACATATGAAGACCACGTGAGCAGATTGACAAGTCAAAAGTACTCGGGTACCCAGACGTGCATGTATGAAGCGATTGATGAATCTGCAAGAAGCGAAAGAAGTATGCATGGATCGAGAAGCCTGGCGATCTGTCCTCACTGACTACCCGTCAGTGACACAGCGTGAAGATAGTTAGTTTTTTTAGTTTAGTTTTGAATTAAACCCCTGTTGGGGAAACATACAGCTAGAAGGCTTTTTTTTTGGGCTTGAATCACAGTCATGGTGAATATCACCCATAAACGGAAATAGTCAAACTAAAAAGAAATATTTAATTAATATATAATAATATAGGTATATTAATTAAAAAAATGATTTTTACATGAACCCCAAACAGGCACTTACGCTTAGGATAATGACTTCAATTCAAGCACTATTCTAACCTCTTCATATTAATAAATATAAAGAAAAAGTACTTTTATTAAACGGGTAATTTCTTGTGATTCGATTTTGGACTTTAACTGTTTGACAACCGGCAACACTGACACACGACGACTAGCCTATTAGCAGTGCACGTGTGGTGCGGTGCGCGGTGCGGATGGGATAAAACGAGTTTATGTTGTGTGTTTGCAAGCATTATATTGGTGAGTTATAGGTTTTATTAAACTAGATCTAGATATATGTTAGCTAGGTAACTTTATTTTCAATAAGTTCTTCTTTTATTCTCATGTAGGCTGGGCTAATCTAAAATATAAATGTGGACGCCGGCGCCGGCGATCGACATCTTGATGCAGAAGAATATGTTGATCAGAAAGCCATTCTGGAATTGCATTCTAAATGGCAAATGCCGTTTGATGACTCACGCGTCCAGACAATAACTTTATAAAGTAAAAATCAATCAACTAAGTAAGAATTTTTAAATGTAGCTTATTATTTATTCATATATAAATAAATATATTAATAATTATGTAAATTCCAGGTATTAATGAAGATATTGTTTGGCTGAAAAATAATCATGAACCATGGGATGTTGTAATGCAGAAATGGATGAACACTAATGATGAAAGAATATTTTGCGCGCAAGACAACCTGAGAGTTTCTAGCTAAATGGCCAGTACTAAATGACTTAAGGAGTGCATTGGTAAGTTTCTCTTGATTATTTCTGTCTACCATAGAATCATAAAAAATTATGATTGTTGTCCTTCACTTTATCCACTTATATGTGGCTAGTGCTGAAAAGATTAGTCTCCTATTGTTACTGGTTGATGGTGGTGAAAATTGTAGTGGTAACCGGGACAGAACCTTATTTATATTGTAAGATTTTGGTATCAGTCAACATATTTTTTATCCTTTAATTTTTTTTCAGACTGCAAGTGGTCCATACTAAGGACACACTTGGGGCACTTAATCCCGCCAAAAGGACAGGATGTGTTGGAAATAAATGAAAGCTTTCAACAGCTGAAGCCATTGATGGCTTGCTGATACCTGTTGTTCACAGAAGCCGAGCGAAATAGAAGACGCTATTACCTCTCAGCAAAAAAAGGCACTCAAGAAAATACAAACAGTTTAACATTATGTTCTCGTACAGGGTTCAACATTAGACAATATATAAATAAATTAAGCACTTTCATAGTTGTGGATAAACTTGGATATTCTTTCACATCTACAGGCAAAACTTTTGACGCTTTGTTCAAATTGTATCACACGTAGGTACCCAGTGTCCTATGAATACTTGTATTAGTTAATTCAACATTCAGTTTATGGAATCACAACACAGCACGATAAAGTGATTCCATACATTGTTGATGTGACGAATCTTACCTAAATCTATAACTATAGTTAAATATAAAATTGAAACGATGGCACTTAATTGTACTGAATGTGGTAATTTTTTTTCTGAATTCAAATAATATGTATTCCATATTGAAGTTCTTCATAATATCTCTATTCATGTGTCTATGTATCATACTGCTCATTTGTTAAAATATTATCTTACAGCATCCTTTAGGGGAACAAAAACCTAAAAGTACATTTACTTGTATTACCTAGTAGGTATTAGTACTGAATTTTCTGATACAAATTCAAACAAAGCTGCAGTTGCCCATGTTGTTGTTAAAGTAGTAAGTTTTGTAGTAATGTTTTTGTTAAAGCCGATGGTCTGACTCATTGCGCCAAATTCTTGCAAGCATTGTTTTTGACTATTTGAGTCTCATTATTCCATTATCAGGTGAATCTATTTCCCAATAATGCCAAGGGTCGGTCCACTCGTCTTAAGAATGGTTATTTTTAAGAGATATATATATAATCCAGTAAATGAAATATAGCTAGACATATAAATAAGTATTGAATTGTAAGAAATTAAGAATTTATTTAAACCTACAGCTTTATCAGTCTTAGTTATCTTACGGGAAGCGCTTACGAATGGCTGGAAATTCAAATTTCAGTTCAAACAGTTCTTTGTCGTTATAGCTACGCTATAACTCTCAATAATGATGATCAAAAGATCTCAATAATGGTGGGGGTGTATGATCATTATTTAATTCTTCACATTATGAAGTAGACATTTTATTTTAATGAATAATAATTGTTTAACAATTGATTTAGTATTTAATATTAATATTATGAAAAAGAAAAAAGAAAAATATTTAATGTTTAATAATTAATATTAAATATTTTTCTTTTTTTCTTTTTTGAATTATAATCATTGATTGACCTCCGCCATTATATCAAACTATTACAATAATTACCCGGCTTGGCTACAATGACAAAAAATCTATTTGAAAGGATTTCGCGCCTCTTGTGTGCGCTTTTCCTTTAGGGACGAAACGAAAATATGCCCACAGCAAGCTCTATGTTGGCATTTATGGCGCAATTAGCATTTTTTTGCTAAGTCTAATATATTGTCGGTTCAAATAAATTATTCTTAAATTACTGGCAATTCAATATTGTTATTTCAAGCTATGTTTCATTAACAGGACAATAATACTGTTTTGAAGTAATAATGTAATTTTTAAAGGAATAAATATATATTTTTAAATGCAACAACCGGAGTTTTAATTGAAGTAAATATATTGTTAGATTAACACAACTTTAGTTTCAAAACGAAATATATTATTATTGTAGGTCTAATTGAACTATATTGTTCAAACAACATGTCGTGTATTCTTATACAGACAATAAAAATTACTGAAACAAGTAAAACAAAAGGTTTGAACGGAAATATCTGTTTTTGGTTCAAATAAATCATAATTTTAAAACAAGCTAAGTGTATTCTCCTAAAGAGAATAAATATTCTTGAAACTAGTAAACCATGCGTATGATAACAAAAATCTGTTTTGTAGAACCAAGTAAATCTTAAGTCTTGAAACAATAATCAGGTATTCTCAAACTAGCTACCGCAGCAAAATATGTATATTGTTGAAGCAAGTAAACATCTACTGTTATACGAATAATATGATTACACTCAAACTAACTAAAGCATAATTTTCAAGCTAATGTAATTCGTGTTGTTTGAAAAACAATATCGATATTGTTCCAATAAGTAAACCACTGGTATCAAGTTGAAACAATATTTTGTTGGTGTACAAAAATCTATATTGTCCAAACAATCTAATGTATATTATTTTAAAGACAATATACATATTTTTAAAACAACAGAATATAGTGTGTTGAAATAAAATTTTAGATTTGTTTATCTAAATAAACTAAAGTATCACTTCAAATCAATAAGAATGCATGGCACAAGCAAACTATTATTGTTACAACAACAAAACATTTTTTTTTAATCTAGCAATATGATTTTATTGAGTGAATACAATTTTCTTATCAATATCATATTGTATGTTTAAGTAAATATAGTCTTCCTCGTATGGAAAACACGATTTGCGTTGAATTAAAGCAATTTGCTTTAATTTGACAATTCCTTTTTTTCCGTGTATGTATTTTTGTTGTACATAACAGGCGATAAGTCCATTGGCATGTTAAAATGGGCAGGCACATGTTGTGGCTAACTGCAGTTGAAATTATTGGGTGCCACGTTACTGGCAACCGTAATGGTTTCACGACCGTGCGAAGTGGAGGAGAAAAAGTAGCAAAGGGCCAGGTAGGAGGCGTCGCGAGACGCAACTGGGACAGACGCTCGGATGATGAGTAACATCATCAACGGCAACCGTAACTCGACTCGTCTTATTTCCACGCTAACCAGAAGTTTTGATTCGATGTTTATTTTGAGTTTCTTATTCTCTTCATCATGACCCTAAACGAATTAGTCAGCAAGTGCACCACTTACACGTGAGGCTGGATTGGGTCCTTGTAGAATATTTCTTGGAACTTTTGTTCGTTTGCCCGTTGATCGAAATTCGACCATAATTCGTTTAAATTTTAACTAACGCATTAATTTTTAAAAAGTCCCTAAAAATATACCCACAATATTTATTTTAGCTTTATTAAAAAGGTGTAAACAGTATTCTTGAAAATACCATTTGAAGTAAAAAAAAAACTATTATCAAGTTAGCGTACAGACTCCTGTGAACAAAGCATTGGGATGATAAAATATAAGAAATTCAATATAATTTTTTCATTTTAGGAGCGTTACACAAAGCTTAAATAAGCAAAACCTTAGTTCCTCATACGTATCTTCCCCGCCTTTATACCTCAAGGGTTGGTAGAGGCATAATATACGCTCTAATTTGACCGTAAGCATTTCTGCTTCACGCAACAGGTCGTAGTCCATTGCCGTACATAAAGATCAAAAACATGATTAGTACTCACCAATCGGGTCTACGTGTGTGATATGGTCTACAAAGTCTCTCTTCCCTAAGTAAACTGTGATCTGTAAACAAAAGATAATATCTATACTAATATTATAAAGCTTAAGAGTTTGTTTGTTGAGGAACTAATAGTTAGAACTTAAAAAATATTTTCGTGTTGGATAGACCATTTATTAAGGAAGGCAATAGGCTTATATAATAACGCTGCTACTCAAGAGAGCGGCGTAGTAATAATAATTGAACAAATCGGACTAATTTTCTTACATTATTGTGAACTAAATAAATGACAGGGTTCAATAATACGGGGGTTCGAAGTATGTTACGGGCGAAGCCGCGGGGCTCAGTTAGTATATACTAGCAGTTCATGATAAAACTGTATACAGAACTACATACATAATGGTTGACAAACCTACAATTAGGAACAGTATGGACAAATTATCATCATCGTTTCGGTGAACTATGCCCACAGCTCGACCAATTTTTGTCACAATGTTTACTCTACCGCCACGATTTGCCTTTAAACTGCCTCGGTGGCGCAATGATAATGCACAGGACTGCCTTTACCGACGTCTCGGGTTCGAATTCAGGGTCGGAACAAAAATTTGAGTGATGCGCAATGTTTAGGTGTTACGATGTATAAAAAAGAACAACTATCTTCACGCTGTATCAATGACGAGGTAGTCAGAGAGGACTTATCGCCAAGCTTCGCGATCTATACATACTTATTTCGCTTCCTGCTTTCCTTCATTAATTGCTTCATTCATACATGCACGTCTGGGTATCCGAGCACTTTTGACCTTTCGGTTTTTGAGTAATGTGCTCACGTGGTCCTCATATATGTAAGTCTCGGTCTACCATGACTCCTTCTACCCTCTACTTTTGTACAATATTTACTACGGCACAAGACGTCCCACAATATTTATTTATATACTTATAACTATTCCACATAAAAAGTAATTTAAATCCACAGTTTCCTTATGTACAAATAACAAACACACTATCATATTATTATGTTAGTAAGAGTAGATAATATGTTTTGTTATTTTACATCTCTCAAAAACAGAAATTGTTTAAATTTATTGTGACTAATCCTACCCGCATTCCCATTGTTGTGACTCTTCTTAGAAAAGTTACACCGAGCATGATCTCGGTAAGAGAAGTTACCAGGCTTTAGAATCCCAGGAGAAGTTAGAATGTCTTGGAACCCGTATCGAAATTAATCAGAAGATAATTTGAGGAAGTTGGAGAAATTGGTTTGTTTAATAGCGTTGGACGGTAGACATACCTTGCCGTTTGGCGAGCTCTTCTTGAAGACTCGCGTGGCCTGCCTCTGTTTGTTGCTGCCGGCGTCGTCCATTCTGCCGCCGCGCCCTCCACAACACTGTACAGAAAACAATTACAATCAGATGAGCCTTATGCCACCTAAGTAGTACAAAAAAACCGCCAGTAAGTATCAAACTACCGAATAAAGTGGCGGTGCGGTTATACCTGCAAAGGTTTTCGACAACTGTTGTAGGGAAGTACAAGGTAGGCTTTGTACCTAATAATATACGTTGCAAATAAGACCCGAAATATCATAAATATAGCTGTTGTAGGTAAAACCTTGGAGCTATAAAAATTTGTTTATGAATAAAGAAATCAATAATAAAGGCACGTCTTGGCGCATGGGGGATAAATAAAGTCAGGAAACTCATACAAGGAAAATTAATACCATTGTTACTTTATTTATGAATGTAGAACAAACGTGAATGAAATTAGATTTAAATGTAATCCAACGCAGAATGTAGACACATTAAACCTTAACTGAATTTGACATTTTGCGTAGAGTTATCACTTTGAGTTGATTCTATCGAAGATTTATTTTCTCATGACGCAATATTTCAATGACGCAAAGTGTCAATTCCACAAAATGACATGTCAAGAAGAAGTAAATTAATTTAATTTTGTTTAAAGATAACCCAAGTTTTATTATAAACCAAAAAGATATTTATAAAAGAAGTTTGGGTTTTGCTAATGTTACAAAATTTGCTTGCATGCCAGATTGGCAGAAATATGTTAAAACTAAAATTTAACACTAACGCCATGTACCTTTGTTTATTAGGACACATTTATCGTGTATTTCGCAATAACAAATGAATTAAATAAAAAAAAAAAACATTCAAATACTTTTTTGCAATATTTAATTATATTTCACGCCTTCATACTCGAAGGGGTGAAACAGGTACGCTATATATCGCCGTAAGTGTCTCTGTCCAACGTAACAGGTCAGCCGTGTTTTATATACACGAGTATATTTTAAGACGCCCATAAGGTCTGCCACTAGGCTAACGACCATGCCATGTTACTGGCAACCGGGACCGATGGCTTAACGTGCCTTCCGAAGTACGGAAAAGCTTTTCGAATAGAAATGCCACAAAGTGGTCACCCATCCAACAACCAGTCATAACGAAACTAGCACAACGCAGAGATCGTTTACAGTACACTGAGTTGGCGGGGCTACGATAAGTGTTTCTTTCATTCAATTGTCGTCAACTTGAGGCCGTTATCAAAGCCGAAAAGGTTATTTGGTCCTCAAGTTAACCGCCTACTAATATGTCTCTTCACACCACGCTTAAAGAATCCGGGTTTGTAAATCGGGGGTATCACATTCGTTTTAAAAATACTAGGGGAATTACGTGTACTGGTAAAGTTCCAAGTTTCTATTGTAAGGCGCGGACGGCAGAAAAAATATTTGTCGGGTAGCATCCAACTAGTGCGGAACTATTCCAAAGATGCAAGCAGTGTCCCATGCAAGACAAATCTGAGTCTTGTATAACCTTTGCTCTGGCGCCTAAAATGCCACGGCAATGAAGACACAAATTTAGGTAACACATATACAGGACACATTTATCGTGTTAATAGCATAACACGGTAAATGTATCGTGCGCCATGTCTAGAGTAAACTTTGTAGTTTCAAGGATTATGACGTAGTTTTAGTCTAACATGGAACTAAATACCAAATTATTCACAGCAAATGTGTGTGTGACCTTCACCATTTGTGAAGATAATTTATAGTGTACAGTTTAGTAACAATATATGCACAAGGTAGTGTACGTAGTAGTAATATTGTGACAAAACAAAGGATTTTGTGAGACTATATACTTGTCTGACGCCTTAGTGGTATAAAAACGAAGTTCCTACGTATTACAATATGTTATACAAGGGCATTGTTCTATCCCATTAGCCGTACAATTACAATTTTATTTTATTTTTTTTACCTTGAAAGAAAACGGTCTTAGTGTCACATTATTTTTGCGTGAATTTCAATCTGTAGCTGTGCCCCAATATAATTTATCTTCAAAAACTGTAATCCACATATACCAAAATTGTGTCCATTTATCGCTATTATAGTAGTACTACAGGTTCTTTTTAAAGAATATTCGTACAAATCCCCCAGAAAATATGTGCAAATTCCCCTATTCGCGTTACACCTCTCTGAACCACAATAATAACCACATAGACTAAATAGCGCTGTTACTTCAAGACTGTGAGGCGTAACGGTTATATGCAATTCACATAACGATTGTAAATGTACATCTTAAATAAATATAAACTACTTATTCATAAGCATCTTCATCATAATATGTGTATTTAGTATATTGAAATATGTATTGGTATGTATTTGCTATAAATGATTATAAAAATTTTATTCTCATTTATTTAAAAATGCACCATACCATTTCAAAATCATTATGCCGTAATGTTCATCCCATGGTTGCCTGTAAGAAATTGCCATTGTGCGATAAGGCCGCCAATTGTATCACATTTAATTGTATCTATTTCTCTCAAATTGTATTCTTGGTGTACAATAAAGTATTACTTACTTACTTACTTACATCTTTTCAGGTAAAAATAAATAGAGACAATGAACCCCTTTTCAATCAAATACTCAATTCATTTTAGCACACTTAAAATATTAAAGATGAATGTTTATTTCCAGACGTTATTCACATCTATATATTTAAAATGCAAAATCACTCACTGACTTATTGATTACGAAATCTCTGAATCTACCGGAGCTACGAAGCTCAAACTTAACGTTAACATTGGAAAGGAGAAAGTCAAAAGTACTTTCATAAGAATATAGATGCCTACTTCACCATCCTGCTTAACTGATCTCTCTTTCTTAGGTCCGTATTCCAGAACGTTTCTCAATACTCAATCAAAGCTTGAGGCTAGATTTTGCCTTATAAAATCTACTCTCAAGCGTCGATTGAGTATTTAGAAACGTTCTGGAATATGGCCCTTAGTCTGTTTATCCTAAGTGGCGCTTACGAAGTTGCGCGGGTCAGCTAGTAAAATTTAAAAGCCTGTGGACAATTCACTTTAATTATCCGCCATGGTTCGACATAAACTCGTTTTATTCGAAATGATAACAGCAACTCACCCGGAAAGTAACGTATCTCCGGCAATAAATCCTTACACTCTGAACATAATAATTATTCGAAGTACTTATTCAAACCAACAAGAAATATTCTATATATCTTCACGCTATATCTCTGACGGTGTAGTCAGTGAGGACAGATCTATTTGCGATCGATGCACACTTCTTTGGCATCATGCAGATTCATTAATAGTTCATACATGCACGTCTCGGTATGCGAGTTCTTATAACTTTCTGTTTTTCAATAATCTGCTCATGTGATCTTCGTATGTAAATCTCGGTCTACCCTAACTCAACTCCCTCTACCCTCGACTTTCGCACAATAAATTGTCTTCGTCAATCGTTCGTCACTCATTCGTTGGACGTGACTAAACCAACTAAAAAAATAATATATGTAAAAATTCTCTTGATAATTAAGTGGTAGCCGTTATAATTTACATTTCAAAAAATTAACATTTCAGTAAAATAAACGAAGTGGTTTTACATTTCGCCTAAATAAGTACACGCAATATCTTGTCTATCCCTATTGTCGGCAATAGTTAGTCAATGTTCATTAATTTTTATGTCTTTCGGATATTAAAACTACAGAACAGAAAAAACAGTTTAAAACTAGAGTAAAACGACGAAACAACACTTTTACAGCTTATTGTAAAAAGAAGCTATGCAATATCGACGTCAGACAGTCAATTAATCAAAGTTGCAGTTCACTTTGGGACATAAGATTAACTCTATCCGCGGCATAACTAAATCCCTCTTCGCTGCCTTTTCGAGAACAACGGTCCACATGACTGGCAGGGATGTCCAACCATACATTGACAGAGTATCTGCTGTAGAACTTGTCTGCTCCATTAGGCAACTGTTCTTTGACATACCTGTTCAATTTATTGCCACTGGCTGCGGTTTACTCTGCGAGTTGCGACTGCTACTACTGATAAACCCTGCTACTACTGATAAACCCCCTATCGATGATGATTTAAAAAATCGATCATCTGTTTCGTACTACCCACTCAGCAATGCCGCGCAAGTACGTGTTCGCCAAAAACTCAAGTCCCGCACGAGTATTTTACTGAATGAGCAATATACTGTCATCGAAGTATCTGGTCAATGAACAACCCCCCAGTAATGGCAAAGTGAAAAAGTAAGAAATCCTAAGTTCCACAAGTGTGGACCTAGCACCGAGCCCTGCAGGTGTATTATGTAACTAAAATGGATATCAGTTTGATTGCGATTTGCGCCAATCAGCTGTAAAAATTCAATTTTGGTATTATTTAAGTTCAGTGGGCAACTGAAATGACGTCATAGATGCGATATCCATTAAATCAAATTTGACAGCTACTTTCGTATCGATAGTCCTATAAACGCGTGAAATTGGTATTACCTAAGCATAATGGGCTTTAAATTTATAACTAAAATCGATTTCAAAGCCACTCGGTGACTTAGCCGAAAGCGGTTGCTTAAGAGATGCGTATATGAAGTTTTGATGAAAACCAACTATTATGCAGTTGATTAAAAAATTGTCAATAGCCTAAAAAACTAATAAATATTGATGTACTTGTAATTTGATGGGATAATATCTTTACACACTGTGTCGTTTTGGCTTCAGAGATTTACAAGCGTGATAACTGCAAATCTGTACGTTTTTTTAGATTTAAATAAGGCAATGGGCTCACCACCTGTTACTTGGGACGAAATGCATATAGGGAAATGTGGGCGTATAATATGCCATTGCCTTCGGGGTACTGTGGGACTAATAAACTTATAAGGTAGCTCGTGCCATATTTTGGGATTTGACGAGGAAGAAAGTTAGGAGAGTAGGAAGGTATATATAATATAAATATATATTATTAGGAGGTAGGACTTGGGCAAAAACTAACGCTTTTGTATAGAAACGAGACTTGGGCAATTTTTTATTGATTTTATATGAAGTTGAAACTTAGCTTAATTTTGGGCGGTTATGTAGGTTTATCGAGACATGTAAATATTTCGCGATTTGGACCCATCTAGTATTGGTCATTTATTGCTCTTGCGTTGTTGGTGGCAATACTAATTTAACGTATGTTTTATCTTACACAAGCGGGTCCATACTTACCTAACCAACTTTTACACATTTTTTGCCATATCTCCGAAACGGTGCGTCTGAGCTTGAAAATAATAAGATTTTTGGTCCCCTTTATAAGCCCCAAACACCTCCTTCACTACTAATTAAAAGATAAAAATGATTGAAATTTAACGTTTTTAACGTTTTTCTTAATTTTTTTTAAACAAGTGTTTCAAATAATGATAAAACCAAGTTCTACGACCAAGTCACCTTTCTTACTCCTTTTCTTTTCTTAGTCTTTTGCTATTATTATATTACCATTGCCATAAGGTATAATAAAAAAACCATCAAAATTGGAAAGTTCTGTACCTAAATACCTGACTATAATTCGGACCCTTCCACTTCTGCATCGATTTTTGCTGTACATAAATCTTGTTACTGTTAAACTAAAATTGCCTACGATATACATAAAATAATTTACTTACATTATAATATTCAATGAACAGTAGAAAACAAAAATACAATAGCTTTCGGATGCCAAACATTTTAAAAGGTTTTTAAATTTGCCGCAAATAACCAACATTCCATAAATTCTCGGTGTCTATCAAATATAAACCGTTCACGTTAAAATGTTTGTGAACTCTACAAATAGAACGGCTAAATATGTATATTTAACATGGCCGCGTAATGACGATAAAATGATCGAAGTTTGCTGAAAGCCACTTTCCCTCAGTAGCTTTGAATTGTAATACGTAATACCAATTTCACGCAACCTGCTAGTTGCTTTCTAAGCGTGGTGGCTATCGAACACACCAAAGCGACATGAACTGTCAAAGTTACATAAGAGCAGGGCTGAGGACAGTCTGGTATTAAATACTAAAATTAAAATACTTACATGAGCCCCTGTATGGCTCCAGGGTGCGCGTTCCGGCTACACGCTAAAAGTGCGCAGCCACGCCGCCCTGCAACAAGCAACAGAAACAAATTAGTAGGTTGAAAATAAAAACGTTACCAACTGCTGGGCAACTACCATCTTGGAAGCAATATTAATTCTATATTAATTCAACTTTCGCAGTGTGAATCGGATCGTGTTGTCCGTCAGGATACAGATCCGTCTAAATACAGAACACCAATGACCAAGAAATATTGCTCGCGCTCTGAAGCGGGTTTTTTATGTAACTGGGCCTTTGAGACGACACGTATTCTTAAGCATACAATAAGCGATATGGTTTTACAAAATTTGTTGCAATAGCTTAAAGTTTACCCAAATCGTACTGTTAAGCTTAAGAACAAGATTAATACCTATTTATTTAAAATACCGCTACACACTTCTCTGATTAATACTGGATACACCTGATATTACCAATTAATTCACCCGTAAGGAACGTGTAGATGAACGCCTCTACGGACAAAATACCAATTTATACTGACATAACTCAAGATCGATTGTCACCCTCTCAAAGGGGATCACCCCTACTACGCGTAAAACTCATGGGCTGCGCCGTTTTGAAAAGCACATTTATAGTATCGTAGTTTGTCAAATAAAACAAGAAACGGCAATCATTTTTTAGGCGCACACGGCTAATTAAGGCTAATTTATATTGTAGTGTGGAGATTGGTACCTAAGCTAGGCTCGAATCTTGTGTTTTAGGTACTAATCTAATTGAAGCAAACATAAAATGTTAATAACTAACTAAAACTAACTAACTATCTTCACGCTGTATCCCTGACTGGGTAGTCAGAGAGGACAGATGGCCAGGCTTTGCGATCCATACATACTTCTTTCGCTTCTTCGAGATTCATCAATCGCTTCATACACGCACGTCTGGGTATCCGAGTACTTTTGACCTTTCCGTTTTTGAGCAATCTGCTCACGTGGTCTTCATATGTAAGTCTCGGCCTACCCTGACTTCTTCTACCATCTACTTTTGAACAATATATATTCTTCGTCAATCGTTCCTCACTCATTCGTTGGACGTGTCCAAACCAACGGAGCACGCCCTTTTCCAGCTTAACGCTGACACTTTCATTCAAACCTGCCATATTGCGTATCGCTTCGTTACGTATTCGGTCGGCCAAGGTAACGCCGCACAATTTTCGAAGTGATCGCATCTCCACAGCATTCAATTTACTTTCATGCTTCTGCTGACATACCCAGGTTTCACTACCGTAAAGCAAAGTTGGCAGTAGCACTGCGTTATGAATCGCCATGCGTGCTTCTTTTACGATGCTTTGTCGCTTTACTAACTGGGACAAAGCACCGTTAACTTTGTTTCCGGCAGCTACTCGCCGTTCTACATCCGAATCACATCTTCCATCCGCGCTAAACGTACTTCCTAAATACACAATTTCATTCACTTGCTCTAGACGTTCCCGGTTTACCCTAATCTCGCATTTAGTTCTTACGTCACCTCTTTCAAATACTAGAACCTTAGTTTTACTTGCATTCAAGCGAAGACCCTTACTTTCACAATAAAATGTTAATTTTTTAAAATATACTGTATGGTACAATATTTTCGTAATACTAATTACGTGTAGACTAAATTATATTTATTAAAGTTTATTGTAACACTTTTTTATTTAGTGTTCTTAAAAACGTGTTTTTATTTTCGTATTAAATTACTGTTTTCTGTGTACGTGTGAATCATCGTGCTATAAGATAAATGTAAAGGTATGTGAGGCAATAAATAAATGCCCTGGCACAATGAGGGCATAAAATTCCCTTGGGTAATTTACGCAGGCATGTTGTATGGATATGAAGTACAATAGTGTAACTCTAAAACTTTCGAGTATAACCAGGTTGCCGAAACTAATATCACTTGAGCGGTGCTTGAACGATTGAAACTTCGCAAACTTTACCAACTATTCGGAAAGTTAGCCTAAAAAGGTAGCTTTTTAATTTAAAACTATAAACACAAAATTGAATCATAAAATCTAAATGAAGGGCTGGCGAACACAGCGGTATACGTAATTAAGTAACTTAGAGCCGGAAAAAAATAATAATTCACTGAGCCAGCCAAGCATAAGAAATATCTGATCGAAAGTGGTCACCGTACGTAGCCTATGGTGAATAATTGCAACACTAGAGAAACTTGAGCAGCCGATCCTTAAAAAACCTTCTAAGACGCCCTTTGAAAATCCCCATACTGTAAACGCTCAGGAAAAGCAAAGCAAGGAGTTCATTGCACAATCGAAGCGTACGCGGAAGAAATCCCCTATCAGATCTTACCGTTGCTTCGGACTCAAATTGTACGAGTGACATAAGGTGAGCATATGAGATAGATATTAAACAAAATTGACACAAAACTGTGGAAACCTTTGAGTATGAGTGAATTGAAAGCATATTACATTTCAAACAAACAACAAACTTAATACTATTTCATCCATTCTCTTCAATATCTTTAGTGCTGTGTTTTTTGGAACGAAGTTCCTTACGGCAGGCTTGGAGGAGATAGAAAAAAATGTGATAGTAAAACCGTAAGAAAAATAGGGTGGAATAAAAGCGTTAAATGAGACGTGAGCAGGCGCGACATTCGTTTGTTTTGCAAATTGTGTCGATTTTCAAACTGTCTATTTACCTCAGTGAAGTGAACACTAATTGGAAATTGCAGTAACGTAGATGTGTGGTTTGGGTGGTATGCTGCTCGGCTGAGACGCAAGAGGCCCGAGTTCGAATCCTAGTACAAACGGTGACTTTTTGTAGATTAATTGAATCGTGAACTTGTTAACTTCGTTCCTACCTGGTGTCCCACGACACCACATAATTTTTTTTCTGTGTATAATTACTAAACAGGCAAATATGTCCACCTAAATCCAAAACGGACATTCCCCTAAACCTTAGGGAAAACCCTGAGGATAATTAGATTAGAACACATTTTACATATAGTGACAGTTGTAGATATTGCGTACCGGTGCTGCGTGCGTCTGAGGTTGTCTGGGGAGTTCATCTCACAATCGTATTAGTTGTTATATTACTTTCAGGAATACGGAAAGAGTATTACATTTCATTTGAACTGTGCTGCCAGGTAAACAAACAAGGCAAATAATCGTGTCCTAGATATATTTACACAATATAAATATTTATGACAGAAAATCATACAATATAACTACAATAAGGCCACTGGATTGTAGTTATTATACGTACAAAGCGTTTTATTTTTTATTAACTCACAATGTACATAGATATGACGTTTGTTGTTTGTTATGGTGGAATTTTGCAACTCAATTTTGACCGATTGAGCTGAATTGTACACATTTAGTTAGATGACTAGACAAGATGGAGGACTAGTTATTTTTATTGCCCTGCTACAATATGGGTAACAAGTGAAAGGGACTGCTCAGAAAAACTCGAAATAATAAAATGAAGTCACTGTAAATCCAATATGGCGGACAAGTATTGATTACGGACTAAGTATTTTAAAGCATAAGCTTTTCTACAATAAGGGTAACGCCTTTTTAAACAATTAGGATTTTGAATCCATTACGCGACGTTATTTTTATAGAAAAAGTATACAGTGAATGTTTCATAATTTGTTACACGGCAGATAATTACGTCATCTTTCCTTTCCAATATTAATATGAAAGTTGCAGTGACTCTCATCTCACCGAGTCTCTTAGTCACGTCTAATGAGACACTCGAAAAAGGGGCACTGAGAGTTGCTTTACACTAACCCTCATATATAAAACCCTCACTCCAGAACATTCTACTAACTGTAGTATTTTAACTACCTGGGGGCCGAGCCTGCTATTTTAATCGTGTCGAAATAGAATGGAAATCGTCGCTTAATAGAAAGCCACCGGTGCAATTTTGACAGTTTTTCGTAATCTACTATTAAAATCGTACTCCAATAGACTTTTATCGGACGGCCGATAGAATTCTACTAACACGTACCGCGCCAGTGGCTGCTAGTCAGTTGCATTTTTGGTAGTCTACTAACATTTTGACATCTAAATACAGCGATTCTGGTTCTATTCTACGGCTTGTCAATAGTCGACTCGGCCCCCTGGTCATCGCTCATCGGATAGGTGACCGCTTTGAGGCATTTCTATTCACGAGGTTTTCCATGCTTTGGAAGGCACGTTAAGTCGTTGGTTCCGGTTTCCAGTCACATGGCAGTCGTTAAGCCAAGTTGAAGGATTTAAGGGCAGCTTGAAAAAAATCTGCAGTCCAACAAGGCAATGAGACCCCCTCTTACGTGGGACAAACATGCATACGGTGAAATGTGTGAAATTGCCTCTGCCTACCATTTAGGGAATAAAGGCGTGACTATATGTATGACTATTGACATTTATAGCTGGAGTACTTAGGGTTAGGGATAAACCCTGAGCTTTTATGGTATTAACGCAAATAGCTACAGGATGTTTTACATTCTGGGTTTCATTATATAATGTCTTGTTTGGCAATAAATCATCAGAACCTCTACTTGCAGCAGGTATTATTCCAGTTCGATACATGTGCTGGATAGTGACAGCATCATAATATAAGCGATTAGTATGCTGACTTAATCCTAAATATCCATTTTTACAGTGGATTTTATTGTCATAATAAATTTTGCATTTCAACTTTATTTCCGAAATAATACTACCAGATTTACCAAATTAAATTCATGTGCTGGCAGTGGCGGCATAAATGTAATTTAACAAGAATTCGACGATACATAACTGGAGTGCCGATATCCAATAAAGTGAGCTCCCAAGTCTCAACCCCTTTAAGATCGAATGTCAAACAAATTCCTTTGAACTTAATTATAAATTAGACGAGGAATGCTACGAGTATATAATACTACCATGAAAATGTTATTAACTCTTTTCATTGAACTTGCTTATATTCTGAAACTCGTAACTAAGTTTGTTAAGAAATTTGTGTTTTAAAGATAAATAAAATGTGTGGTCGCGGGACCCTGTCAAAAACGAACTTTTTCTTAAAATAAAATAAAATAAAATAAATATCCATCACGCCTTATCCCCGAAGGGGTGGCAGAGGCATATTATATGCCCACTTTTCACCGTGTGGATTCCTGTCCCACGTAATAGGTGGTGAGCCCATTGCCGTGTTGAAATAGACAGACGCAGGTTGTGGCGACCTGCTGTTGAAGGTTTTCAAGCCGCCCATAAGGCCTTCAACCAGGCTTAACGACTGCCATTTTACTGGCAACCAGGACCAACGGCTTAACGTGCCTTCCGAAGCACGGAAACGCTCGCAAATATAAATGCCACAAAGTGGTCACCCATCCAAGGACCAGCCATAGTGAAAGTTGCGTAACTCAGTGATCGTTTACAGAACACTGAGACCGCGGGGCCACGAGCGCTTCAACTTTTTCTTATCTTCTATTATCTTCTTTTATTATCTTCTGATTAATTTCGTTGCGGGTTCCAAGACATGTTAACTTCTTCTGGAATTAAATAACTTTTGGTGTAACTTTTCTGGTGTTTTGGTCATTGCTGTAGATCTTGGTTTACAGGAGTCACAGTAATGGGAATGCGGGTAGGATTAGTCCCAATTAAAAAGGGGCACAGAGACAGAGAGAAAAACAGCGAGAGAGATAGAGAGAGAGTGTTGAGCACCCGGCAGCGCACTCACTTCCACGTGTGTTCATTTGCTTGTAGTAGGCTCGATACACACACGCATGCACACACAGCGCGGCATTTTTGTAACGTCGCGATCTCTACTACCCGTATCCGCGTTTCAGTTTTTTAACACGGCTTACTGGTACCGCAATCGTTCCTACAATACTATTCGATCTCGATAAAGATAATATGTATTTCAATGTGGCAGTGCTGATTATTCTGTCGTCAAGCACTTAACCAAATTAGTGTGGTTCTATTAGAGCAATCATACTCATACTCATAGAGTCGTATTCCAGAATGTTTCTCAATACTCAATCGACGCTTGAGAGTAGATTTTATAGGGCAAAAACTAGCCTCAAGCGTTGATTGAGTATTGAGAAACGTTTTGCAATACGGACCGTAGTCATATTCCTATACTTATCCCTGGAACCAACAACCAACATTGAACCACGTAACGTTTGTTACATACGACACGTATATGTAGGTAAATTTTTTTTTTTTTTATTAAAGTGGAAAAAGACAATTTGATTCGAGACAGGGATTGAACCTGTGACCTTTGCCTAACCAGGGCAATGTTCTAGCCACCTGAACTACCCGAACCGTATCGAATCAAGTTGAAATTCTCCACCTTATTTTATATCGTCATTTTAAGAGTATGACCAGAGCCATCTATCGAGCTAATGAACAACTCGATACCAATGAACAGTGTTACAACTATTTTTAAACATTGATGCAATGGACTCCACTCAGTATATTGATAAATTTTTAAAGCAATTATTTGCTAAATTTTTCATAATTTTTTTTTTTTATTAAAGTGGAAAAAGACAATTTGATTCGAGACAGGGATTGAACCTGTGACCTTTTCCTAACCAGGGCAATGTTCTAGCCACCTGAACTACCCGAACCGTATCGAATCAAGTTGAAATTCTCCACCTTATTTTATATCGTCATTTTAAGAGTATGACCAGAGCCATCTATCGAGCTAATGAACAACTCGATACCAATGAACAGTGTTACAACTATTTTTAAACATTGATGCAATGGACTCCACTCAGTATATTGATAAATTTTTAAAGCAATTATTTGCTAAATTTTTCATAATTTTTTTTTTTTTTTTTATTAAAGTGGTAAAAGACAATTTGATTCGAGACAGGGATTGAACCTGTGACCTTTGCCTAACCAGGGCAATGTTCTAGCCACCTGAACTACCCGAACCGTATCGAATCAAGTTGAAATTCTCCACCTTATTTTATATCGTCATTTTAAGAGTATGACCAGAGCCATCTATCGAGCTAATGAACAACTCGATACCAATGAACAGTGTTACAACTATTTTTAAACATTGATGCAATGGACTCCACTCAGTATATTGATAAATTTTTAAAGCAATTATTTGCAAAATTTTTCATAATTTTTTTTTTTTATTAAAGTGGAAAAAGACAATTTGATTCGAGACAGGGATTGAACCTGTGACCTTTGCCTAACCAGGGCAATGTTCTAGCCACCTGAACTACCCGAACCGTATCGAATCAAGTTGAAATTCTCCACCTTATTTTATATCGTCATTTTTAAGAGTATGACCAGAGCCATCTATCGAGCTAATGAAAGTTCAATCAATCAATGAATGAAGGTTCAATCCCTGTCTCGAATCAAATTGTCTTTTTCCACTTTAATAAAAAAAAAAATTATGAAAAATTTAGCAAATAATTGCTTTAAAAATTTATCAATATACTGAGTGGAGTCCATTGCATCAATGTTTAAAAATAGTTGTAACACTGTTCATTGGTATCGAGTTGTTCATTAGCTCGATAGATGGCTCTGGTCATACTCTTAAAATGACGATATAAAATAAGGTGGAGAATTTCAACTTGATTCGATACGGTTCGGGTAGTTCAGGTGGCTAGAACATTGCCCTGGTTAGGCAAAGGTCACAGGTTCAATCCCTGTCTCGAATCAAATTGTTTTTTTTTTCCACTTTAATAAAAAAAAAAATTTTTGAAAAATTTAGCAAATAATTGCTTTAAAAATTTATCAATATACTGAGTGGAGTCCATTGCATCAATGTTTAAAAATAGTTGTAACACTGTTCATTGGTATCGAGTTGTTCATTAGCTCGATAGATGGCTCTGGTCATACTCTTAAAATGACGATATAAAATAAGGTGGAGAATTTCAACTTGATTCGATACGGTTCGGGTTGTTCAGGTGGCTAGAACATTGCCCTGATTAGGCAAAGGTCACAGGTTCAATCCCTGTCTCGAATCAAATTGTCTTTTTCCACTTTAATAAAAAAAAATTTATGAAAAATTTAGCAAATAATTGCTTTAAAAATTTATCAATATACTGAGTGGAGTCCATTGCATCAATGTTTAAAAATAGTTGTAACACTGTTCATTGGTATCGAGTTGTTCATTAGCTCGATAGATGGCTCTGGTCATACTCTTAAAATGACGATATAAAATAAGGTGGAGAATTTCAACTTGATTCGATACGGTTCGGGTAGTTCAGGTGGCTAGAACATTGCCCTGGTTAGGCAAAGGTCACAGGTTCAATCCCTGTCTCGAATCAAATTGTCTTTTTCCACTTTAATAAAAAAAAAAAAATTATGAAAAATTTAGCAAATAATTGCTTTAAAAATTTATCAATATACTGAGTGGAGTCCATTGCATCAATGTTTAAAAATAGTTGTAACACTGTTCATTGGTATCGAGTTGTTCATTAGCTCGATAGATGGCTCTGGTCATACTCTTAAAATGACGATATAAAATAAGGTGGAGAATTTCAACTTGATTCGATACGGTTCGGGTAGTTCAGGTGGCTAGAACATTGCCCTGGTTAGGCAAAGGTCACAGGTTCAATCCCTGTCTCGAATTAAATTGTCTTTTTCCACTTTAATAAAAAAAAAAAATTTATGAAAAATTTAGCAAATAATTGCTTTAAAAATTTATCAATATACTGAGTGGAGTCCATTGCATCAATGTTTAAAAATAGTTGTAACACTGTTCATTGGTATCGAGTTGTTCATTAGCTCGATAGATGGCTCTGGTCATACTCTTAAAATGACGATATAAAATAAGGTGGAGAATTTCAACTTGATTCGATACGGTTCGGGTAGTTCAGGTGGCTAGAACATTGCCCTGGTTAGGCAAAGGTCACAGGTTCAATCCCTGTCTCGAATCAAATTGTCTTTTTCCACTTTAATAAAAAAAAAAAAAATTATGAAAAATTTAGCAAATAATTGCTTTAAAAATTTATGTAGGTAATATTTTATAGACTGAGAGACATGTTCCCCTCGTCCCCACACTGCAGGACGAACGCATGAATTATGTCATCTGCATACAGGTATCTGTGACAAATTCAGTTCTCGCTTCAAAGTATGCAACTATAAATTCTACAATGATGCATAAAAATTTGCCTGATTTGTCAACATTTATGAGTACTGCTCTGCTCCCCAGTGTAGTAGCGTAATGATATATAGCATTTCGCTTTCCTCGATAAATGGGCTATCTAACACAAAAAGATTTTTTTTCAAATCCAACCAGTAGTTCCTGAGATTAGCGCGTTCAACCAAACAAACAAACAAACTCTTCAGCTTTATAATATTAGTAAGTATAGATTACTAGTTATTGCCATGCTTTGGTCACCTTGTGTCGCTATAACAATTTAACACGTCATTATCAAAGCGCGTTGGGATTTTGACTGACTTGTAGACATCATGCTTTTATGGCTGGCACTAACGAGTTGTGAATTATTTCGTAAACAATAAGCTACGAGAAGCTTATTGAAGATAATAAACAATGCATTTCGGTATCCTAATGATGTCATTACAATGTTCCTTTTGTAGTATGAAGAAGTTTTCTGGTTGCGCTTGTTTTTCGCAATGTCCATGTGATATCCATTACAATAACGGGCACAAACGATTCAATTTTATTAATGGTCCTTTACTTGATTTATTTATATTGTCGTTCATTTGTTTTTTTGCTTACGTCATTTGTTTTCAAGAACGAAGAATCCAATTTAACTTCTTTAAAGAAGGTATAGATAAGCAATACAATGACTACGGTTTCGGCAAATACAAAAGTCTTTAATGTGGAATATTAAAGAAAAAAATGGGTGTACTTCAATATTTTTGTACACAGGTAACCATTATAAATTTAAATCTTCCACCCATAGCACAAGCTTATATTAGTTTCTTTTGGGCTAGATGACTCTGTGTAAAAAAGTAC
This sequence comes from Thumatha senex, assembly GCA_948477245.1. Taxonomy (NCBI): domain Eukaryota; kingdom Metazoa; phylum Arthropoda; class Insecta; order Lepidoptera; family Erebidae; genus Thumatha; species Thumatha senex. Next base: position 27,861,536 of record OX419728.1, read on the forward strand.
CACAATGTTTATACAAGTCTCTCATCCATTCCATTAAAAAAATAGTCGGTAGCTTATGATTTGCGTCCATTACTAACAAATTAAATTACAACTCTATCATCATAGCGCATTTGAATAATATCAGAAAGACCTATTGGATCATTTATCGATCCATTTACAATAATACTCATAAATCCTGATAGTTCCACTTATTATGAACAATAGAGACATGAATACTGTCAAAATCCTGATAGACCTAATCTCAAAATAGTGGACACAAAATGATTAACAAATCCCGTTGGACCCATCAATGGAATTCTAATAGAACTAACAGCCCTGAACCAATTTTTTAGGCGTTGCTATGCCCTAATATGTAAAGGCCAATTCCATTTATTAAACTTTAATATAACTAATTTTCATTCTTCATACTAAATTACTAGTATTTTGTTAAAACTTTGTAAAATGAAACTAACTGGCAGGCTGGACGTCCTGACCGAACCCTGGTGGTGTCACCACTTATCTAGTTTAAATAGTGAAAATAAACCATCTAGAAATCCTTTCGGTACCACTTTTTTTGCACAGACCAGGAACGGCTCAAAATTTCAATGACATAATTATATATATAGAGTAATAGGTATAATTTATTTGACTGCCTAGGTGGCGCAGTGTTAGTGTATGCGACTGCCGCGTCTAAGGCCCCGGGTTTGATTCTCGAGTCAAGAAAAATATTTGTGAGATACACCAATGTTTGTTTCGGAGTTCAGGTGTTTCCTATGTATAATATGTACCATGTATCTTGAAGCGCTCGTGGCCCCGCGGTCTCAGTGTTCTGTAAACGATCACTGAGTTACGCAACTTTCACTATGGCTGGTCGTCGGATGGGTGACCACTTTGTGGTTTTTACATTTTGCGAGCGTTTCCGTGCTTCGGAAGGCACGTTAAGCCGTTGGTCCCGGTTGCCAGTAAAATGGCAGTCGTTAAGCCTGGTTGAAGGCCTTATGGGCGGCTTGAAAATTTTCAACATCAGGTAGCCACAACCTGCGTCTGTCTATTTCAACACGGCAATGGGCTCACCACCTATTACGTGGGACAGGAATCCACACGGTGAAAAGTGGGCATATAATATGCCTCTGCCACCCGTTCGGGGATAAGGCGTGATGGATATTTATTTATTTATTATGTATTTTGAAATATATAAGTATGATTATCAGTCATCTAGATCCCATAACACAAGCTTATATAACCTTCTTTTGGGCTAGACGGTGTTGTGTTAAAAAATGTCTCACAATGTCTCTCATAATAATTCTAGATTGTTTCTGTTTCACAAGAACTTTTTACCCACATCACGTGACGTCAGTATTTCGTAGTGGGACGTAATAAGTATTTGATAGTAATTGACACTGTAGTGATTACAGAGATCCGGTCCATGTGGTGCGGGTGACGAGGGATCGCATAATCGGATTGTCGTCAAGCATCCGTCCCCGTAACTAGTATGAGTTGGGTCGGGCAAATCGGTAAGTACAATATACACATCATTCACGCTTTTTTCTTTTAAAGAGCGGCAGAGTCAATAGCAGGCTGTAGCGACCTGCTGTTGAAATTTTTGAAGCCACCTAAAAGGCTTTCACATTTGCTTAACTACTTTTTCTTAATCCTAACATGAATGTTTAGGAAATGCGAAACGGCTTCTTACACTTTGAAATAAAGTTCTATGTAAATCAAAGAACAAATTTTTTTCATATTCGTATTTACTAAATCTACTTCATTACATCCCTATCCAGAACCCATTCTTGTAAATTCCGAAATCCCGCGCCTCTGTATCCAGAGCAGGCTTCCGCTGTGAATTCAGCAATTATGTAAACTAATCACAACACAAAAAAAAAACACCACACCCGAGATATTTAGCATTGTCCAATGCCTATACGATATCTCATAATTTACACGGGAATGGGTACTCGCAACCGCGGAAGGTTTAGGCAATTCTATAAATATCTGGTCTCTATAGGGTATTTGAGATTAATGTCTCATTATAAATTTCAAAGCAGATATAGACTGCTTAATATTAAATAGAGGGTAGAAGGAGTCAGGGTAGGCCGAGACTTACATATGAAGACCACATGAGCAAATTGCTCTAAAACGGAAAAGTCAAAAGTACTCGGATACCCAGACGTGCGTGTATAAAGCGATTAATCACATGAAAAATTATGAATCTACAGGAAGCGACAGAAGTATGCATAGACCGCGCAACCTGGCGATCTGTTCTCTCTGACTACCCCTTTAGGGATACAGCGTGAAGATAGTTAAGTTTAATATAAAATATTTCTTAAGGAATCTTTTTATTTCAAAAAATATAGTATACAGTAATTAAGGCTAAATGTATCCCAAATCAATTTTGTGGTAGAGGATTGAGGATGTCCACATGTCTCTAATGGAGATTCGAAATACGGAATATAAAACTTACTCATATGATTTGATTTACATTAATGAAGGCGATTTACGATGATCCTATGTATTATTCAATATTATATAGCATCGATTTATCATTTTGATTCGATTGTGTATAAATTATTCAGTGTTGATTTACAAATGTGAATGTTTTGACATTATTTGATATTTCAAATAATGTCAAAACATTCACATTAGTAAATCAACACTGAATAATTTTATAAAGTGTTGATTTACAAATGTGAATGTTTTGACATTATTTGAAATATCAAATAATGTCAAAACATTCACATTTGTAAATCAACACTGAATAATTTATACACAATCGAATCAAAATGATAAATCGATGCTGTTTAGATATCTACACCTGTATACATAATTTTTAAAACCTATGTGAAGTTTGGTTATGAACGCCAATGTTGGAGGACATTTGACATAATTATAACACACACTGGTTATTTTTGAAGTTATACTTTTACGGCGCGTTAGGGGAAAATGGTGAGAATAATTTTTTACGATGCGCGCGCGAACTGTCACGAAAAAGTTTCACCATGAAGTTAGCTGAAAGTGTTTCCATGATAACTTATAAACTCTCTGATATCTGATAAGCGTTTCCATGACCACTTATAACTACATTAAAAGTAGTTTTTTTTTTATGTATTTTTCCTTACTAATTTATCATTCCTGTTACAAACATATTATATTATTAGACTAGAGCAGTATAACTTCTAACGCGTGTACATAAGTACACTACACACACACATTTTTTAGGCCATAGTATATTTTTATCCCTATTTAGCCTACTAGCAAGCTTTCGTATTATACTGCTTCGATTTAAAAATTCAAACTTAGCATAGGCGTTCAAAATTATGAACCAAACACATTTGCTTTTACGAGTCTGCTCGTTGAGATTGTTCACTGTGGACCCTACCGTAATTGATAGCGCAAGTTTTTATATAGCTATAGCTCTTTAGTACGCAGTAATTAAAAATGTAAGGCGTAAAGAGAAAAAATATTTTAAATTAAATACTAAGGCGAATAAATTTAGTCCGTCAGATATAGTGTGTACCAAAATTCAACGATAAGCCAGTATCAAATTCTTCTCAGTAATCGGTTTCCTTTTAATTTGATAAACATATGTCCTAATTCTGTAAATTTTTCACACTTGTCCTGATACAACCGTTTAGCTGGTAGAGACAGAGGTTTTGCTATCCAGACCATGCGAATCAAACCAGTACAAAGTTAAAATACAAATCTGTGATAGAAAATGTGTTTAAAATTTACCGAGTAAAAGTGATTACCAGAAAGATCAAACTGATAAATTGACTGATGAGTACTCACCAGTGCGCGGTCGCTCTTGGCTACCGTAGGCTGTTTGACAGATCAGTTTATTTTCCAATTTATATCTCATTCCGTCGCAATGCACGTCACCCCAGCCACCAGATTTTATTGAAGTTGCCCGATGTACTCGTTCACTATACTAGATTATGGTGTTACTGGTCAAAATTGATAGCGTTTCTAGTGGGATCATTCGAGTAACTACCTGTTTTATACATACTCTCATACACCCACTATCACTATCAATTTTATAACGTGTTAACACCAAAATTATACAAACTGCATTTAGTTACAGTAACATCACAATAAACGTATGTTTTGTTGGCTACATACTTTCATTATTATCATTTGCCGCATTTGCCGCACGATGGTTTATTCTGTGTCCGGCAAATTTCATACATTATTACGAAAGTATAAACGAAGTATAAACAAAGTATAAACGAAGGGATTAAATGGGTGCGACGGGGATTAGAAGTGTCACGGTAGAAGCCGTGGGGGTCAGCTAGTACATTATAAAATTATATATTCCAATAAATACATGAAAAGATCAAAGTCTGACACTCAGTGTTTTATTCATGTATTAAAATCATCTGTTTTCGTACTTAATTCAGTAGATTAAGAGTCATAAGGCAATAAATATTAAAAGATCGTTTTCTCACCGAACAAATTTCTTGCTTGAACACTTTTATGGACAAAAGTGTTTTTTAACTACGAACCATGTTTTGAAGACCTCACATTTTCAATCTCTAACCCACAAGATATAGATGAACTTCAAACGCCTGAGCATTAGAAAACAGTTTTCTAATAAAAAAAATAACGACATCAATTTGGTCGCACCCAAACAGTTACATACATGATTATATGAAACTTTGTTCATACACAGAGTTAAGATTGAGTAACGCTGAAATTCAAAAAATAGTCTTATTTTAGAGTCAGATCAGGCTTTAACGAGATCTTTACTATCAGATAACATTAAAAGGTGGCACAAGAGAGTGATAGGAGAAAAGGCTAAGAGTACAACCTTTATTGAATAAACAAAGCCTTCCTTTAATTCAAACACAGGCGAAGCTTAATCGATAGATAATTACGTAATTATTCGGCACTCCAGGCCGGAAGGGAACCTGATGGATCGTCGCTAATTCATTTCGAAATGTAAATGTGCTTTATATTCTCGGATATTAATAAATAATCAGCTAAGGAAAGAAACCAGCCTCGTGGAATGTTCGATCAAATACATGCAAGTTCGAGAGTCGATCGGCGCGGTGCGAACTAAATTCGGCATATTATTATGCACAACTTCGCTCACAGCCCTTATCACTCTCGCATACAGTCGGTACAGTGTCCATAACACTATCTAGCTGATAGGTCGTGGTCAAACTATACCTTAGAACGAGGCTTCTGATTCGATTACTTGCCTACCGCGATGGACGCGACGACTTAAGAAGCTGTTCTTTGACGTTTATATATGAATTATTGCGACATGTTTCCACTGTGAACATTCATTGTATGAACTAGTATTTTCTGGATGGCATATTATAAGAGACTAACTATTCTCACGCTATATCCCTGACGAGGTAGTCAGAGGGCAGATCGACAGGCGTCGCGATTCTTACATTCTTCTTTCGTTTCCTGCTTAATCAATAATAGTTTTATACAGTTCATGTTCTACATCTAATAATTTCAGTACAAATTGCAAAAAAAATTGCAGTGTATTAAGTTTATTGGATTGGATCGTGGAATTATACACATAAACCTTTCTTTTGCGGTTCCATAATATTGGTGTAAACCGTTTGCGAAGGCTTGAAATGATGACGTTCAGACAGTCAGGCAAGGCGGTGGGCATTAAATAAAATATCCATCACGCCTTATCCCCGAAGGGGTGGCAGAGGCATATTATATGCCCACTTTTCACCGTGTGGATTCCTGTACCACGTAATAGGTGGTGAGCCCATTGCCGTGTTGAAAATGTACAGACGCAAGTTGTGGGTACCTGCTGTTGAATTTTTTTAAGCCGCCCGTCCATAAGGCCTTCAACCAGGCTTAACGACTGCCATTTTACTGGCAACCGGGACCAACGGCTTAACGTGCCTTCCGAAGCATGGAAACGCTCGCAAATGTAAATGCCACAAAGTGGTGACCCATCCGAGGACCAGCCATAGTGAAAGTTGCGTAACTCAGTGATCGTTTACAGAACACTGAGACCGCGGGGCCACGAGCGCTTCGTTAGATAAATAGATAGATATATTTATTCGCATGAAATATAGTGTTACAGTTCTTAGAATTATATAATAATAATTTGCATCTTCATATTTCGCCTACTTTGTTCTTCAGCAAGCAAATATTTATAATAATTTCACATAAAAATCAATGACCAGAAACTAGCACAAACAAAATAAAAATACAAAATAATTAAATTATGATGAATATAATATAGTACTGTGCAAGACCGAACAATGAAAATAAAAAGTACTTTTTAGAATAACATTACTTAAATAAGGGAACAGAGAATCGGCGCAGACTTCATAAGATTATTTTTTCTAATTGTTATTGAATTCAAACTTTTGAGTTCGTGACCTTTTTAAAAGGATTAATAATGAAGTGAGGAACAAGGTACTTATTCCTACTTCATGTCAGTTAGCAGTGGTCGTGCGAGAGTGACCCCAATTTTGTTCATTGTGTCTATTATATTTGACGTGAGGATAAAACTTCATTTCGTACCTAATTAAGAGTTTACCCTCCGCTGAATAAATTTAATGGGCTTATTATGGTGACTTTGACGTTCTACTAAATAAAACACATATATAAATCAACTAGTTGACCACCCTTGGCTTTGTCCGACGCATACTACGAACTTGCATGGCACCCATTTACTCCCGTCATTTATTCATCGTAGAATAACGTATGAAAATCTGCCCATTTATAATTTCTGCTCTCCTGGGTAGTAGTGTAATGATATATAGCTTACTAGTTGGCGCCTGCGACTCCGCACGAGAAGTTTTACCGTTCCTGTTTCCCACAGGAACTTGTTCCCGGGGTTCTGATGGGTAAGCTATATTATTGAAAAATTTCTTCAAAATCCATTCAAAAGATTTTGCGTGAAAGAGTAACAAACATCCATTCTTACAAATTTTCGCGTTTTTAGTATTAGTAGGATAATCTTCTTCGATAAATAGGGTATTCAACACAAAAAGACGTTTAACCCCGTTTAATAATAAATTTATTAAAGTCGCAGAAGTTCGTTAGTATCCAATAAAGATTATTATTAAGTACTTGAATGGAAGATTTAAACATAAAGAAAGCTCAACTATGAATTTCAATTGTCTTATTTACTCTGCGTCGTCTAATAAGGGCCGTATTTTAGAACGTTACTCAATACTCAAGAAACGCTTGAGGGTAGTTTTTCCTTATAAATACTACTCTCAAGTGTTTCTTGAGTATTGAGTAACGTTCTAAAATACGGCCCTAAGTGCCTGTTAAAATGGCCCTCACTGTTAAGCTCTGAAAGTTATAAAAAAAGTTTTTCTAACAGGTACTAATAATTCTTTTAATGAAAATTTCATATTTAATGCTGACTTCAAAAATCTTAGTGTGTGGATACATTGTTTGACGGCAAGCGGGGTCAGTTCTTTGTTAAGTATAGGGTACATAATAGTCCATATAATTGTACCTATTAATTCAGTGACCAGTTCAGTCTTGCGCCGCGCCCACCTAATGGGTTTATGATAGTCTGTGAAACTTTAAAAGCTCAAAATATAACAGTCGTACTTTATAAATGAAATTTTGGAATATATACACAAGAGACATACACAGGCGCACCAAACAGCTTGATGCATGCAGACGATAACAAACGGACACACAGACTGACAAAGACGTTATATCGTTATATATGATCGTCGCTCAATAGAAAGCCACCAGTACAATTTTGACGTTTTTTCGTAGTCTACTATTACAATCGTACTCCAATAGACTTCTATCGGTCGGCCGATGAGTTCTACTAACACGTACCGCGCCAGTGGCCGCTAATCTGTTGCATTTTTGATAGTCTTCTAACATTATGACAGCTAAAAACAGCGATTCTGGTTCTATTCTACACCTTGTCATTAGTAAACTCGGCCCCCTGTCCCTCAGTATAATGGAGCCGCGTGGGGTCAGAAAGTAAATCATAAAAAAGGATTGTTTAGGCTGTGGTATTACTCCAAAGATCATCACCAGTTCCCTTTTATTATGTACATCGTGAAAGCATATTCACCTAAAAACACTTAAAATCATTTAACGCTAAGAGAATTTTAATTCCCTTAATTAAAAGCTTCGAAAGGCACATTAAGCCTGGTTCCGGTTGCCAGACCTTATGGACGGCTTGAAAATGTAAACTGTAGGTCGCCAGAGACTGTGCTAATCCATATAAACACGGTTACGAGTATGAGTTTACCATCTATTACGTGGGACAAAAATGTTTAAGCTGAAATGTGGGCGTAAAGCCTCTGCCACCTTTTCGAGGATAACGGCGTGACTTAAAGCTTCTCTGAAACATTTTCCTAATTACAATAAGTACTCTTAATAAAACATTCGATAAAATATACACCAGTCTAATGAACGTTTTAATAAATAGTTTATAATCACTTATTGAACAGATGTTACGAAGTGCGGCGAGAAATTTGGCACAAAGTAAAGCTCTTTAATCCTTAATGGTGTCGACAATTTGAGTTTGGCAAAATGTAAACAAATTTGTATATTGGGGACGGAATTAAATATTTCAATTTGTTAAAGCGGTCCTTGAAGTTTAATTAGATTAATTAAATTACATCAGAATTATATTTATTTATTTGTTCATGTACACACTAATAATAAAGAAAATAATAGTATGAGGAGACATAAGTACAATGGTACTGCTTATTTCTAAAAGAAATATCACCCAGCAGACCGGCGAGATGAGAACGTGAAGATATAAAAAAAGTCAAGTAAAAGTGTGTAAATAGAAGAGTAGGATAGGATTCAATTAACACACATACCTAAGAGCGTAGTATAAAAAAATAATTTATCAATAAACTTACATACTTACAAATATATAAAACATCAATAAACTTACATATGTAATTAATTAGGTTTACAGTGAAGAGATATAGTGTTCATGGACTTTCCTTTTAAACGTAGTAATAGTTTTACTGTCTCTGATAGCAGGCGGAAGAGAGTTCCACAATCTGACCGCATGTACTGTGAAGGAGTAGAAATCGGTTTTGTGTTTAGGAAATTTGAGATTCGTGCGTAGGTTTGATCTGCAGGGAGCGTCAGGAGAACGAACAAACCAGAACCGCTCCCTCAGATACGAAGGTGAAGATGGATTGTAAAGTATATTAAAAAGGAGGCTGAGAATTCGAGTGTTCCGGCGAAGACGGATCGGGAGCCACTTCAGTTCTTTGCGAAGATGAGAAACGTGATCATACTTTCTAAGATTGAAAATAAAGCGTATACATAAATTTTGCAACCTCTCAAGTTTATCTAGAAGCTCCTCAGTGGCGTCCAAATAGCAAGCATCAGCGTAGTCAATAATGGGTTGAATAATGGCTTGAGCAAGATTGATTTTCGTCCGAAATCCAGACTGAAATGGGCTAAGGAAGTTAGAAGATAACAAAAAGACGGATAGCTGACGATGAACAATATGCTCAAGGACTTTAGAAAGAAAAGGAAGAATCGAGATTGGTCGATAATCAGTCAACAAGAAGGGATTGGTTGTTTTGGGTAAAGGTATGACATACGCTGACTTCCAAACCGCAGGGAAGGAGCCAGACAATAATGAGAAATTGTATATGTGAGTGATGACGGGAAGTACTATAGGGAGAATAGGGAGAATCATCCTTGAGCAAATGCCATCGATACCCGAAGCAGATGATGAAATAGAAAGAAGAGATCTCTTAACCGCGGCCTCAGACACCGAGTGAAACTCAAAAGAAGTAGTCCGTGGCACAGGCACACCCGAAAGTTTAAGCAATGTGTTTCTTTTCACATTGGCATCCAGTGAGACAGGTGGCCGTGAAAAGTGATTGTTTAGGGCATTGATGTCGATATCCTTATTTTCCGAAACTGAAGATTTGCCTATACCAACGGATCTAAGGAACCTCCAGGTGTCTGCAGAATTTCGACCATTAAGAGAATCATAGAAATGGCGTCTCCTTGCATCTCTACACATCCGACTGCAGCGATTCCGCAATAACTTAAAAGCTACAAAATTTTGTTCTGAGGGGTTTATATACTAAATTATAAGATACTAGTTGACGCCTGCGGCTTCGCCCTAATAGAGAAGTTTTCCCGTTCCCGTTTCCCACTGGAACTTGTTCCCGGGATAAAAAGTAGCCTATGTGTTATTCTGATGTATAAGTTATATTATTGTAAAGTTTCATTCAAATATATTCAGTAGTTTTAACGTGAAAGAATAACAAACATCCATACAAACTTTTGCATTTAAAATATTATTAAGATAGTAAATAAGAGATGATTAGTTTAAAGTACAGGTGTATATCTGTAAAGTAAATAATCTATAGGGTTACAAGTAAGAACCGTATAAACTTACATATGCATTTAGAGAAAAGATGGTAATTTGGAATTACAAACAGACACATCAATTTTATATCACTACATATTATAAAACAAAGTCGTTTTTCGCAGTCTGTCCCTATGTATGCTTAGATCTTTAAAACTACGCAACGAAAATCCATGCAGATTTTTTTAAATAGATAGAGTGATTCATAGAGAAGGTTTTTATGTATATTTTGTTAAGTTTTTGCATACATTAACTTAATTATAACTATATATGTTGGCGGTGTCGGAAAAAATAAGCCGTTTGGGAGCTTTTAACGAAAACGCTGCCTAAACCCTTTCAGATATAAGAAAATAATGTATTGTGGAATTATGTATCTATTATAGGTCTACAAAAAAGTCCGCGACGGTATATGTCTATCTCTTAAGGATACCGTACTATATCCATATTCATACTTTAAAAAAACAGCAATAATCAAACGGTAATTTAAAGGCTATTTACACAAATACATTATTAATCCTTATCATTTTTAATATGTTAGTTGGTTTCGGCATTTTATGAAGATTATTTTGTCCCGTTGCACTTTGCAAATTAAATAAATATCTTACGCGATATAGCAATATCAAAAATGCGCTTTGAAATTAATTTCGTGTAACAAAAATTCGACCGGGCCGTTTGGGAGCGGGCGTAGTACTTGAGAGCGGAGAAGTCAACAAGTAATTTGGAAAATGTTCATACATTATCGTGAAATTAATAAACGACGGGATTAAATGGGTGCCACGGGGTTCGAGGTATGTCACGGGCGAAGCCGGGCGGGTCAGCTAGTATCTATATAGGATAGACTAGGTGACCCTCGCGGCTTAGCTCGTGACATACTTCGAACTCACGTCGCTCCTGAATTATTCAGGATTATTACCTATTGGAGGAATATTACCTTCGCTTATAAATTCTACAATAATGCATAAAAATTGCCCGATGTGTCGATATTTAAGATTACTACTCCGCCCTTCAGGGTGGTAGCGTGATGATATAAAGCCTATAGCCTTCCTCGATAAATGGGCTATATAACACATACAGAATTTTTCAAATTCGATCCTAAGTTCCTGAGATTAGCGCGTTCAACCAAACAAAGAAACATAGAAGCAAAACCCTTCAGTTTTATATATTACTAGCTGACCCCCGCGGCTTTGCCGGAAATATATTTTGAACCTCCGTCGCATACATTTGATGTTGTTGCTTTTACTTTTACAGAAATGTATAAAAATTGCCTGAGTTGTTCACATTTTTGATTACTGCTCCGCTCTCCGCGGTATTAGCGTGATGATATATGGCCTCGATTAATGAACTATTTAATCCAAAAGGAATTTATCAATTCGGACCAATAGTTCCTGATTATGGCGTTCAAACACAGAAACATACAAACAAACAAACTCTTCAGCTTTATATATTAGTATAGAAGTATAGATACAGATTATAGATAGTATAGAAGTATAGATTATGTGGACTGGGCGCTATCGCAATCTTGCTCTGAGTGAGCTATCTCACTCAGAGCAAGCACACATTCGATATCATGAGATAGCCTCGCCTATTATAGTTCATTTTCGCGGCTAAAGATCAAATAACAAAAATTCTAATAACATGTAGATAGTTTATAATAATATGTAACTACTTTCAACAAATAGTGTTTAGTTTAGTAACATGTAACAATTTCACGACTAAACCACATATTGCTATGCAAATTGAGTACCTATGTACGTAAACAATATTGTTCGTTTCGTACGTCTGATCCTCTTAGTGAGATAGCTATCTCACTCAGAGCAAGCACACATTCGATATCATGAGATAGCCTCGCCCATTATAGTTCATTTTCGCGGCTAAAGATCAAATAACAAAAATTCTAATAACATGTAGATAGTTTATAATAATATGTAACTACTTTCAACAAATAGTGTTTAGTTTAGTAACATGTAACAATTTCACGACTAAACCACATATTGCTATGCAAATTGAGTACCTATGTACGTAAACAATATTGTTCGTTTCGTACGTCTGATCCTCTTGAGACGTAACCGACTGTACAAACAGAGCCTTCTATTCAGATATTTACATTGATTCAAGTTTATTAGTAGGTACGTATTAAATTACTAGTTCTTGAGAACACAATCAGACCACAGCCGGTATGCGATTACGTGTGGAAACCGACTTCACAATCATCATGAAATATATCTTCTGTAATGTTATTAACTAGTGGTTCTGTGAACCGTAGACTTCAGAGTATTTTTTTTCTTTTTTTTTAGGGAATTTAAAAAAAATTAAACATTTATTTTTTTCGTTTTGACCGGTCTTTCCAGCCACTACGGGATCTTTTCCCCTCCCCTGCCTCTATTTCCCCCCCAAACGAAAAACCCCCTCGCTAAAAGTTGTTGTCTACATCAAGGATTGTCCATGCAAAGTTGCATGCAAATCCGATGAAAACTGCGCCCTGTAGACTGAATGGACGGACGGACATCAATAGCATTTTTCCCATACCAGTGGAGTTAAAACGACACATAACTAAGTGATACACAGTATGGCTGGCTCGAATGAAAGTTTCAGCTTTAAGCTGCAAAAAGGCGTGCTCATATGGTTTGGTCACGTCCAACGAAAGAGTGAGATACTAGAGTGTCGATCTACCTTGACTCCTATCCTCTACTTTCGCACAATATATATTCTGACTTTTCGGCGGGAAGAGTGCCAAGGACACTTGCTGTATATTATTTTCTAAAACTAGTGCATTTATCGTGTTTTATGTGCGGGAGTGGTGATTTATTGGACATAAAAGTTGTGTTAACGTGCTATAGTGATAGACAATGATAGCAGTGAACTGCTATTTTCTATCTTGCCGCCTAAAGTCCACTGAAAACCTCAGTATAAGAACCACCATTCCACTGAGGGCAAGGACCAGGACCTAGGACTGAGGACTTGACATCGACAAAGACTGGACAGGACTAAATACTAAAAAAATATCAATACTGAAGACCAGGCCTTCCTTGGGACCAAGGACTTTCTATGGACCAAGTTTCCTTTGCCTGCCCAATATGGGCGAAGACAACCAACAAAATCAAACAAAAATCTCCAGTCCGAGACTACCAGGTCTTTAATTGGTCGTGCTACTTAGTGTCTAGCACATAAGACCTTTTAGCCTTTTTGATATTACCTCACTAAAAAGGCAACGGGTTCAAAATGTCTTCCAAATTTAACATCTAAAATAGACATATTTTATTTTTATTAAATTAATTCGGCCTTTCAGACCCAACCCAGTTCCGTGCTTCGGAAGGCACGTTAAGCCGTTGGTCCTGGTTGCCAATAAAATGGCAGTCGTTAAGCCAGTTGAAGGCTTTATGGGCGGCTTTAAAAATTTCAACAGCGGGTCGCCGCAGCCAGCGCCTGTCCATTTCAACGGCAATGGGCTCACCTGTTACGTGAGACAAAAATGCAAAGGGTGAAATGTGGGCGTTTAACATGCCTCTGCCTACCCCTTCGGGGATAAAGGCGTGATAATATGTATGTATGTGTGTATGTATGTCAATCGTTCCTCACTCATTCCTTTTCCATTTCCATTCGTGAGCGTGGCTGATGAAGTTAAACAGAACAGTCATATATATCTGCTATAGACTTTCCAGATTGTCTAGTTTCAGATGGAGTTATGTGTTCGTCAACTTAAAACCTTTTTATCAAAATAAGAAATCGGTTATCATATTTTTGACCTGATGTAATGATAGAGGAAGTGGAAATTCGCTGTCAAAATATGGAATTTACATTATATATTCAGTCTAAATTCGAACTGGCTTCGAATTAAAGTATAGATCTTATAATCAGACATTTTTTAACGTGTAGAAATCCCCTGGGATGTCATGCCGGACTCGAACCGGCTAAAACCACACAGTCCCCGCCTAACTATCTATTACCGGACGCCCCGGGTATATTTCACTATATACTAATCATTAGTTAACGAGAAAGCTCACAAACAATTCAACGATGAATTTTTATAATACTCGTAATTGTAGTATTGAAAATAACATTTGATACGTATATATTTTCTCATTGACTAGGAAATACTATCCAATAATTTTATTATGCTTCAAAGATATTACTAGAAGTAGGACAAGAGAATTTGTCAAGCGTGACGGGGCGAACGGAACTGATACAAACACCGCTGATTACCCGTGGCATTTCAGTGGCGATATGCGTTGTGAAATCTTAAGACTTATTTGTTGACGTTGACAATCACCGTGGGTATTTTAACTGACTATTTTCACGCTGTATCCTTGACGGGGTAGTCAGAGAGGAAAAATCGCCAGGTTTCGCGATCCATGCATACTTCTTTCTTTTTCTACAGATTATACACGCCTGGGTATCCGAGTACTTTTAACTTTTCCATTTTGGAGCAATCGGGTCTCATGGTCTTCGTATGTACTTAAGTCTCGGTCTACCCGGCTCCTACTGCCCACTACTTTCGCACAATAAATATTTTTTGTCGTTCGTTTTTCACTTATTCATTGGACGTGTCAAACCAACGGAGCACACCATTTTCCATTTTTTAATGCCGACACTTTCATTCAATCCTGCCATATTGCGTATCATATCTTTACGTATTTGTTCGACCAACGGTACGCAGCAATATTTTAGACTATAAGTCTAAGTTAGGTTTATATAAATACTGACATATAATATGACGAACTAATGAAGGATAAGTATGTTAAAAAGATAAGGTTACCGTAAGATTAGATTTAACACAACAAAAACATAGGTAAACACGCACATGGAACTTCAAACGGCAAATGTTTTCAGAAATAATATTTGCCTACGAGATATTCCACTTAGATATGATTTATTGAATTATTATGAGGTACTCCATATTTCTTGATAGAAGGATTGACAAGGTTTGTGGATGAGATAGCGATGGATAAGATATTGATAGTATGATCTTTAATGAGCTTGTTTACCGCTATAGTTGTGTAAAATGCTAGCATATGAAATGCCAGCATCTCTAAAAAAACCAATAACTTCGATTGAGCCTTGAAAGAAGGACCAGAAGTACATAATTGTATGAAGTTCCTGTACTACTAGCAACCCACATGTAGGCCACATTAGGAACGAGGTTAGTTTATAAAAGAGGATGTTTATTATGTTTTGAGTCGATTGCGAATGTTCTCACGTTCACGTCCGACCAGAAAATTACAAACTGTGCGATCATATCACCAAAACAGTTTTGTTACGAGTGACTTTTAGAAGTTATGAGGTATTATATCGATGTTTAGAAGTCTAACGTTTCGATTTTGCTTTGAAAATAGCTGCTGCTCATGCAAGCAACATACGTGTAAGGACGCGGTGGGAGCGAAGATGGATTCACTCGAGTACACATGGATGTGTTCTATGATTTCTCCTTCTTCAAAGTTAGTGAACTACATATATGAATCAGATGTTCAGCAGATGTAACCGGGCATTTATAGATGATACAGACAGGAATTAAAAAAATAGTTTGGAAAATCCAAAAGTGCACGCCGCACGCGCTTTTATTATATTATAATATAAAAATTATGGTTTCGTTTTAATTTAAATTTCGACCAATGACTTAAAATTTTTAAAAACTTTTCGCAAACCGCCATCTAACCAAAAAAAAATTAAGGATTTGTTAGCTTAAATTGAGCTAGATGGTATTGTGCTAAAATTGTTTATTTAATATTTAATAACAATTAAACCACATCGAATCAGACCGTGACAATTGAAAGGTTTCTATTCCTAATTATACTGAAGCGTAATAGAAAAATAAGACTCGATTAGTAAAGTATTTCGGCCGTAATCGTGTTAACAAGAAAATAATCGTCACATACAGACACACGGACGTCCAAGACGGAACTTTTTTAAACAGTTTTTTAACTAGTTTAAATAACAAAAAGGCATCAATAATATAATGAGTGTTAAAAATAGTGTTTTTTCTTGATATGTGTGTGTATATATTATTTTACAAGTGCAATTTAGGATAAATAGAGACATTTTAAGTTTGAAAATCAGATGTTTTGCGCGAAGTGACAGTAGTACCCACCTCAGCGCTTCGCTCATGAGGCGTGCAAAACAGTAGATGTTGTGATTGTATACAATACATAAGTTTTATTTTGTTAACGCGGTGATGTGCTTTTACGCACTGCTTTTACATGCTGTGGGGGCTACAGGGTACTTCGCGTGTAAAGGTCTTAACCCTCGAAGGAGGGTGGTAGGCAGGCTACTGTCTGAACCCCGCGGTGTTCCACCTCGTCTTAACCGGGTCATAATATAGGCCAAAGTATCCACACGGTACAAGAACGCCCCGGGATGGGGTTCTCGTCGGGGGCCAGATACAATACATAGGTTACTTTCAACAATATCCAAACCGGCCTAAAATTAGCATCTGCTTAAACAGCGCATATGCAATATCATTAACAGCTTTACGTCATGAGACGTAAACGACGTGGTTATAGTCAATGGCACCATAATACTAAGTACTGTGTTGTATGAAAGTTAAAATACTAATATAGTAGTTCAGTGGTTTTTTTCTTTTAAATATTATAAAGCTGAAGAGTTTGCTTGTTTGGTAATCTCAGGAACTACTGATCGGATTTGACAAAATCTTTTGTGTTAGATAACTCATTTATCAGGGAAGGCTATTGGCTATATATCATCACGCTACTACCCTGGAGAGCGAAGCAGTACTCATAAATGTCGACGAAACGAGCAAATTTTTATGCATTATTGTAGAATTAAAAGCGACGGGATTAAATAGGAGCGACGGGAGTTCGAAGTATGTCACGGGCGCAGCCTTTGGTTACCTAGTTTCTAATACAAAAGTGTTTTGTGGTCTAGATAACTTATAAACATATTTTATTATATTAAACGGAAAAGACAAAAGTACTCGGATACCCAGACGTGCATGTATGAAGCGATTTATGAATCTGCAGGAAGCGAGAGAAAAATGCAAGGACCGTGAAGCCTGGCGATCTGCCCTCTCTGACTACCCGTCAGGGATACAGCGTAAAGATAGTTAGTTATAAACATATTTATAAAACAAATTCCTATTAGTTATACCATTTAAAACTTAGTAAAAGCCAATTGTCATGATCCTTGATTTGGTGGATTTAACTCTACCCTGAATAGCTGTATTCCTAGCGGGTAGTCAGAGATGACAAATCACCAGGCTTAGCGATCCATGCATATTTTTCACTTATTATCATACAGTATCCATTTACTTGTGACTTTTGACTTTTTAAGCAAGCTCACAATGCCTTCGTATGTAGTGTATGTGTCTGCCGCGCAGAGGTCCCAGGTTCGATTCCCGGGACGGAACAAATATTTGTGTGATCCACTAATGTATGTTTCGGAGTTTGGGTGTTTCCTATGTATAATATGTTTGTATTTAGAAATATATAAGTATGTTAATCAGTTACCTAGATTCCATAACATAACCTTACTTACGGCTAGAAGGCGCTGTGAAAAGTGTTCCAAAATTTCTATCTAACTATGTAATTCTTGGTCTACCTTGACTCTACGGACTTCGGACTACCCCGAAAACCACAATATAGAAAATCAAAAAAAAAAAACATTTATAAAATGAAAAATAAAAAAAATCATTATATTTCTATCTCACCAGTAGACCCGGTAGTTCATAACAGTTTCCTAAAAAGGTAACTTTAGAAGTGGCCGATGCTTTTATTACCTAGATTCCTCTCACATGACACATCGCCTCAAAAACAGTCGATTATAGGATAGACACAGGCATATTAATTAAAATGGCTATTGACATACTTAAGTTTAGGATGGACATTAAGCTGGTTCCTTAAAGCTAAACGACATTTTAATGGACTTACGTCAAGAGTTTATCATTGGCTTAGAGATCAGTGTTAACAGTAAATACCACTTTACCTAAGTGGTTTTTAATATATTTATTACGTAAAAGCAATATATTTATTTTTGTTTTGATATGTGTTGAATTTATTAAGTAACTAGATGACGTCCCGCGGTTCTACCCGAGTAGTTGCCGTTCCCATGGGAATACGGGGATAAAATGTAGCCCAAGTTACACCTTATAACATCAGCTATCTGCCAGTGAAAGTTCTCGTTAAAATAGATTCAGTGGAGTCCAGATTAGCCGAACAAACAGACGAGACAAAAAATACTGGTTTTTTTTTATGTAAATACTGTCTACTATTGAACTACTTTCATAAGAATTTATTTAAAAGCTGTTAATTTTGAATTAAAAACAGACATATTAATTTTACTTATCTGTAAAGATGTGAAGATATGTTTGTTACTCAACCACACTTAACCCCTGAACCGAATTCGCCTAAAGTTTTGTGTGCTGAGAGCTGTCACACCAGATTTTCCTGAGGGAAATGGGTAGCTGATGTTATAAGAAGTATCTCAGGCTATATTTTATCTGCATACTCCCAAGGAAACGGGAACTATGCGGGAGAAACCGCAGTGCGTTTGCTAGTTTATTTATAGGATAGGTACATAACACCTAAACCACAGAAATGGAGATGCTGCGGTGGATGTGTGGAGTCACGCGGATGGACCGCTTGAAGAACTCTCGCATCCGCGGCAGCCTTCACGTCCGTGACATTGCAGATAAGTTGCAAGAGTGTCGCCTTTTTTGTATGGTCATGTCTTGCTACAACCTCCGGGCTACGTGGGAAACAAATGTCTGGCCATCTCAGCCTTGCCGGGTCCCGGTAAGATGGGAAGATCCAAGAAGTGCTGGCTTGACGTCCTAAGCGATGATGCCGCCGATTTTGTGAAGTGGAGGAGAAAAAGTAAGAAGGCGGATCCCAGCCGTTCGAGACGCAACTAGGACAGACGCTCGGATGATGATGATGAGATACATAACATCTATACATTAACTGCTTACATATATATGGATCTTTCAACAAGGTTCTAAAAAGCATCAAGATAAACATTCGAGCCATCGCTTCATTGGCTCGCGAAACGAGTTATAGGTATGTTTGCGATAAACAAAACCAACATCATTCAATTGACGTAGATACAGGAAACGGCTCTCCGTTTTGTATTTACGAAAACATCAAAGAGGTCTTAAAATAAAATTTCATCACATAAGACGCGTATTTTCCAGATACAAATTAATTTTAGGAAATACTTTATTCCGTTGCCAAGTGAATGAAGTACTCGAAAGTACTTTGGAGTGCTCTTGGGAGAAATCACATAACTTAAATAGATACTAAACAATATGACGCCGGCCCTTAATACGGTGTCAAAGCAGAATTATTACTATGAAGGGCTTTGTTCTTTCTTAGAATAATTTAGTTCGTTTACTGTACATTACATTTACATTTCTTTTATGGTTTTATTAACTAAACGTCGATTTGGTGCTGCAAGAGTCCATAGGCTACGGTGCCCACATTCCATGCTTGTCTGTCACCTGAGTGGTATAAAATAAAAATGTAAAATCATAACTTTATTCGGATGTAACCAGAATTTTATTTATACTTTGCTATTCTCTACGACTTCTCTTGTGTATACAAATATTTTCGCACAAATGTTTTCCATGTCTATTCAGGGTGAAATCATTTATATTTGCGAGCGTTTCCGTGCTTCGGAAGGCACGTTAAACCGTTGGTCCCGGTTGCCAGTAAAATGGTAGTCATTAAGCCTGGTTGAAGGCCTTATGGGCGGCTTGGAAACCTTCAACAGCAGGTCGCCACAGCCTGCGTCTGTCTGTTTAAACACGGCGATGGGCTCACCACCTATTACGTGGGACAGGAATCCACACGGTGAAAAGTGGGCATATAATATGCCTCTGCCACCCCTTCGGGGATAAGGCGTGATGGATATTTATTTATGCATACTTCTTTCGCTTCCTTCAGATTCATTAATCGCTTCATACATGCTCATCTGAGTATCCGAGTACTTTTCTTGCCTTTGAACAATCTGCTGACGTGGTCTGTGACGTGATTAAAGAAAGTGTATCACGCCAAAAACACGATTAGAGAAGGGAACCGCTTGCTCATATGAATTAGAACTACATACCTCTATATTTACCAGTCATTTTGATTTCAAAGAAAACAATAATGCTCTTGGCTAGTGTAAAAACCAAACAACGTGCTGTAAAGCTGACGGGTCTGACAAATCAACGATTTACCGTATTTCCTTTCATCTTATTTGATACCAACTTATGAAATTATAATCAAAGAAAGCGCTGTTTTCAACGCTTTTCGATTTAAAATAGGTACTTATAGGGAGGCAGACAGATTTGACAAATTGATTATCACTGACAACATATACAGTGACCCGTTATATAACCTACACTAGTTGACGCCCGCGGCTCCGCACGCGTGGTGAAGTTTACTCGTTCCCCACAAGAACTTGTTCCCGGGATAAAAAGTAGCCTATGTTTTATTCTGTTGTATAAGCTATATTATTGCAAAGTTTCATTAAAATCCATTCAGTGGATTTTGCGGGAAAGAGTAACAAACATCCATTCTTACAAACTTTCGCGTTTATAATATTAGTAGGATACAAAAGCAAAAGCAGATTGACTGATTGATCAACGCACAGTTAAAACTGCTGGATGGCGATGAAATTTTGCTAAAATATTCTTTAAGTGACGTAGGTGTGCACTACTTTACTCTTAAGGGGTAAAAAGGGGTTACAAAATTTGTACAGATCAAAGTGTTCTGTTGTGACATTTTTGAAATGATGTGGAGCTCGCTGTCATTCTGGAATCTGATTTCAGAATAAAAAGCCTACTTTTTACCAACTTTCTAACTCGCACGCAAGTATTTACAGTCCCTATGTATTGCCCGCAGTAAAGAGCCATCGACGCCATATCCGGGCAGCAAGTCCCATAGAGTTTCTCGCACAACGTTATCAAATGCTTTCTCCAGATCCACAAAAGAGCAGAAAACCTTCTGGCTAACAGCCAGAAAGTACTCCGCGACCATGCGGTGAGAAAGCACTTGTTCTATTATGCAACCTCTTCTACGTCGGAATCCGCATTGAGCCTCCCACAAATGTCTTTCAGACTTTTCTGGCATTCTTGCTGTTATAACCTTTGCATACACCTTACTAGCTAAGCTGACCAAGCTGATCGCCCTGTAGCTGGAGCAGTTTAGGCGAGAGCCTTACTCTTTGTAAATAAGTACTACAATTGATATTTGCCCGTCATCTGGGACCTCACCCGTCCGCCAGCATAAGTTGCATAACAGCTATAGTGTGTCCCAGACGCGCGACCCAACTTACTTGCTTATCTCAGCAGTAACTCCATCTTTTCTCGCAGTATTACCACATTTCATACTTCTTATCGCATGTTCAATCTCTTTCATGCTAATGACTTCAATGACACCGGGATCCGGAGCATCAAAGTGATCTCCAATTCCCAATGTGGCATCTCTCTCTTTACTTGCATACATCTAAATGCAGTCCAATCATGCTTTCTTCTTCATTCGAATGGCTTCTTTCACTTGTTCATTCCACCATGCATCACGCTTATTACTACCTACTGCCTCTTTTCGTTTCTCCACACACTATATATACATTTTTATGCCTTCGTATAACTGACGATTCTTATTAACCAAACGTTTACATTCCACAATATTAGCTCTAATCGATCACGATATCTGATTGATCGTGGCATGCCTAAAATTACGCGTCTCGTTGATCGAAGACCTACTGAGAAAAAGCAACGTCAGGAGTATCCTATACCGGTGAGCATGTATGAAAAGATGAAATTAAAAGAACTGAAAGCCGTAGTCTCTACCTACCCCCATGGGAGACAGGACAGAGATATGTATGTTGATCGAAGTCTATAGTACAATGCTATGGGGGTGGGCTATATATCTATAACTTTTTACTTAAAAATTTTAAGATCCTGGTAGTAGTAGCAAAGTTTATGAAAAAACGTGACCTAAAAGGAGCAAAGCTTACAATATAAATATTCGTGGTCTACGTGTCTACGCCCGTAGCGCTACGTAATTAAGTTTATTCTACGGAACGTAGCCAGTTAATGCAGCGCTGTAGATAATTAATAAGTAGAATGTAGGTTCCATAATAAGTTCATTACTTTGTGTAAGTAATTGCATTGTTCTACCTTCTTATATGAAATGTAGTCAATTTTTCAATTTTTCTTTGCCACCCCTTCGGGGATAAGGCGTGATGGATATTTATTTATTTTATTTAGTCAATTTTTCTGAGTCCAGAGTTTAAAGTCCGGAGTCCAAGTTTTACAGATGACGGTCCAAGGTTCGCGGTATATCGTTTAAGGTCTATAGTAATCTATACTAATATTATAAAGCTGAAGAGTTTGTTTGTTTGTTCGGTTGAACGCGCTAATCTCAGGAACTACTGGTCGGATTTGAAAATAATCTTTTTGTGTTAGTTAGCCCATTTATCGAGGAAGGCTATATATCATTACGCTACTACACTGGGGAGCAGAGCAGTAGTCATAAATGTCGACAAATCGGGCAAATTATTATGCATCATTGTAGAATTTATAAGCGACGGGATTAAATAGGTGCGACGGGAGGTCGAAATATTCCACGGGCGAAGTTGTGGGGGTCATCTAGTCTTTATATGAAATTAGAAGACGCCTAAAGGTCCGCCCCGTGTTGGTTGCCCGTACCCATTTCCGACAAAAACAATTTCAACGATAAAAAGTAGCATATGTGTTGTGGGACATTCTTTTTTACACAGCGGCATCTAGTCCAAAGTAAGCTAATAGAAGCTTTTGGTATGGGATCTAGACAACTGATATAAATACTTATATATTTCTTAATAAATACATATTATACATAGGAAACACTCGAAACAGTCGAGTCGGAACAAATATTTGTGTGATCCACAAATGTTAGTTTTGGAGTTTGGGTGAGATTGGACTAGATCCCATAGTACAAGCTTATAGCTTAGTTTGGGCTAGATGGCACTGCGTAAAAAGTGCCCTACAATTTTTATTTATTAATTATACATTTGTGTATCACACAAATATTTGATCCGACCCTAGAATCAAACCCGGGACCTCAGCGCGGTATTCGCATACACTACCATTGTGCCACCGAGGCAGCCAAAAGTCCAGGGTATCAGCTATCTCCACACCAATTTTTTTAAGACCAGTCTAGCCGTTTGTGCGCGTTGATGTAATAAACACTTGCACACTTTCACTTTTATTAAATTAGTACTGATTATTTCTAATTTTACAGCGACTTTTATATTCTTTTAATTAAACTTTTACTTAAACTTAGTTGTCAATAAAAAGTGAACTAAAAAGTATTATTAGAATGAGCCTTCGTGTGTCGTGTTGTGATTTTTTACGATGCAAGTCGTAAAATGACCACAACACTACAAAGGCGGACCGTGTATAGGTTATATGTATGTTTTGTCCGAAAAGGTGTTTTATTTTCACGACCTTATCTCGCTGTCCATTAAATAAAACAGTAAATTCAATCATCTTTATTACGTTTCATTTCGCGAAGTGCTTCCCTGAAACAATTGTAGGTGTATAATATACCAATTACTCAAGTTACCTATGTTGAAGGTTTTAGAGATATTTGAATACGGGTATTATTTCAGTGACTGAAGAGTTTGTTTGTTTGTTTGGTTGAAGGCGTTAATCTCAGAAACTACTGGTCGGATTTGCAAAATTATTTTTGTGCTAGATAGCCCATTCATCATAACGCTACTTTCCTGGAGAGCGGAGCAGTAGTCATAAATGTCGATAAATCAAATAAGATAAGGGCAAATTTTAATGTATTATTGTACAATTTATAAGCGGCGGGATTAAATAGGTGCGACGGGAGTTCGAAGTATGTCACGGGCGAAGCCGGGGGTGTCATCAAATATATTAGTAAGAGAAGAGGGTGTAAGGGCCTTACAATATCTCCGGAGCCCAAGCGACTTACTTTCGGGGTTGGGAGCAATGACGGCAATTGCTTCAAAAAAGGCCGAGAATGAAAAGCCAATAGCTGCTCCTTGCAGGCAAATTAAACTTGACCCCAGGTACAAATCCTGACGGGGTTTGGAAGCAATCGTAAAAACACTGAGCTGCCGGTGTGTGCCGACATGACATTTGCCTAGTTTAAATAATTTTCAAGCCAACAGCGATAGCTTGAATCTTTATCTTGTGGCCGATCGGACTTATCCTATCACTTCGACCCTTATGGACTTTTTTCTCATCAGTCATCCTCAAGCGTGTAGCATCTCCATGAACTTAAGAACACTGAGTACGAGTACGAACAGGTGATTACTGGAAGAGTACGTTGAGATCATCACTATCACACATCAACTAAAACTTTTGTCGTCATGTCTCACCGGGCAATATGCAACAAGGCATCAAATCTACAAGCGACTCACGTACTCAGGACCTGTGAAAATACTGGAGAAACCATGCATCATTTGCTATGCGAATGTGTGGCACTTGGTGCAAGATTAAGTATAAGGGGCCAGGTATATTCAACACCGGAGTACTAAATGCTCATCCCTCAAAGAACATAGATGTGTGTGAACAGTGATGTTCTTTGAACTCACTCACTACTCTTAACAAGAACAGCCGTGATTTGTCCATGAGTACACACCACAAAAACAAAACCCAGGAGCGAATGACTTAGTTTTAATAATACGTTCGAGGACAACAGTGATTTGTCACAGTGGTGAAATGGAATCTAGACTAATTCTTCAAATAATTTAATAAGCTGAGGCAGTAGAAAATTTTCATCTCAATTTATGACAGACTTCGCAACGTGCCCGTCCCAGTTTAGCAGTCATAAGATACTCTTTCTTCTTCTTACATCCTTCACAGACTACGATAAAACGCCAATAAAATTCAAATTGCCCCTCATATAAAGACGTCAGTCGCAGCAGTACTTACTTCTAATAGATTGCTGTGCGACGTTCATATCAATTAATTAAAGTTATACACGCAATATTGACATTGTTACGAATATGAATATTAAATTATTTTACTCCATTTCGGGTTTTTTACGATTGAATAATCTATTTAATGGAATATTATACAAAATAAGAACAGACAAAAAAAGTGTTTTTCAGTAATTGCCACGTTAAAAGCATATAGTTAATACTGAATAATATAATATCGGAATAAATGAGATAATAATTTTCCACAATTTGGTGAAAATAAACTGATTAAAAATGTAATAATGATAACAGTAGAAAATAAGTACTTATTATCCATGTTTTATCTATAGTGAAAGTTGTTTGTTTGTTATTATTTAACATCATAGAAAAACAATGTATAGACTTGATTTTTAAATGGGTATAATTTAATTTGTAGGGCTGAAGAGCAACATAAGGTTTGAACACATATTACTTCTATAGAAAAATGTTTGTGATTATATATACTACTTTTTTAAGCTATTTACATTAATTGTTCTTTTTTTTAAACGCTATTTCTTACAAAAGAAACTAATACTCTAGGTAGATGTTTTAGGTATGTACATGCTTTGTGTGATAGGGATTAGCTTAGGTACTGACACCAGCAAAGGTCAATCACAGAGCTAGTAAGGTTATAAAACACTGTAATAATACACGACCTCATTTATTGCTAGTAAAGATTGGTTCCATTCCAATACTATCGAATATTTTCGATACTGTCAACAACGTTTAGCAGAGCTGAACATTGTCTACAAATATAAAATCTAATTAAATTTATCACGATATGTATTATTTTAAACGAGTATACGTCCTTAAACAATATGGGATAAATGTAAAAATAAAAAATACCGAATCTGGCCTGAGCGCGGACAGCAGCTTTGGAAATTTATAAAATTTGTAATAATTTTTATTTATTATACAATAAATATTAATGACAATTTGGTTGTAGCCACTTATCTGATATTCAAAACGTATTAAAAAAGTATTTGTCTTGGCTTACAAACGGATATTATTTTGATTGTCACCCTTGTGTTGCATAAAATAAAAGTAATAAAAAGAGTAGGGAGAAATAAGTTTAGTTATTAGTCACTACTATTTCATTTAATAACTGAAACTGTGCTAAATGTTTTGTGTGATTATTTTATTGTTTATTTAAAATACTTTTCTATGCATAAATAAATGCATATTTTTATAAAATATAAAACGTATCGGGTATTTTAATTTTCATCTTCTAGCAACACTGATTAACCCGTCATCTAAGTCGAGCGACCTTGTATGACAAATGTAAACAAACAAAATGTCTTATTAAAATTATATTTTCAACTATATTATTATATAGTTCGCGTTTGTATTTTTTATCGAGTGTTTTGTATCATAATAACTAATTCAACTTCTCACGACCAAAATGGCTTTTTAGGTCCTGTAATAAAGACAATGGCATTTTTTTGTTTGTTGAATCTGTTGTGGTAATGGTATTACACACAGAAGTAGAAGTCGTCATAACTCTTGACCTGATGGAAGTGCCACATGTAATTCTTCAGTGGATTGTACCCTGAGTAGTAAGTTTTTTTTATATTTTCACGTAGGTTGTTATAAATGGTCGCTTACTTACTTTTAGTTTATTAATTTTGAAGGATTTCCTTTATTATGTATTATTAAAGTGACCAATATACATAAACTAGCTGTGCCTCACTCGACTTCCCATTTATTATAATTTATTTAATATAATTACTTCAGAATATTAATGTATTAATCTACCCGATTTTTGATATTTATAATTACTACTGTATTACTTTTACACAACATAACTTTCAAATGTTAAAAGAATTGTTTTTAATCGGTTCAGTGGGCTAGACAGTAGCTGCCTGCAGGTGATATGGCCATAGATTATTTTGGAGCCTCTTAAATCAACTTTTACCAAGAGGTTTGTTACATATACCTATTCAAGTACTTTTCATTGCCTTTTTTGTTTCAGTTAAGAGCATCTGACAGAACCTGTCATACTTGTTTGATTTGCCACTTGCAATCTGTAAGGACATAGTAATTTTCAAGTCAAATAACAGAACCCAGAAGGAACCATCTTTTTGCCAGATTTGAAGAGAGTCGCTAATACTCTATTACATTGTTTTTCTCCTGAACTGTAACTATGAAGAGAGATATTAAGTTTCTAGGTGACTCAGAGTACATATATATACAAAGTATATATGATATACTACAGCCATGCCTGATTTGCAAATTCCATTTTTAATTCCCTTATACTTGGTGACAAAAAATAAGGATTTTATTATAATATATCAATATTATATATATAATATATCAATATTATATATATAATATTTATAATATTGATGTAGTTTTTTAAAGGCTAAGTTATACTATATAAAACAACCAGGATCATAATATGGTAAACACATAAGAAATAATGGTATATATTTATTGTTGAAATGTGCACAGCTAGAACTAACAACATTTTGGGCATGATTCCTTTTAGCCTCTGCAGATTGTTAAGAGGTAAAATACAAAGCAAACAAAATATGTTTTTTTGCTTATATATAAAAACATATTTTGTTTATATATGAAAATAACATTGGCAACCTAGACACCATAAAACATTATTACTGTTACAGCATTGTCGGGCAATCACCTATTGATTGTTTGCACATATCATGTTTGTGATGTGGTACTTAAGTTGGGCAGGGTATGGTGAAAATATTACTCCTCCAGCTCAATCCTAGACATTGTTTTACTATCCTTTGAAAGATGATAATGACACATTTGAAAATTAAATTGATAATAAAACCTGCCGTTTTATTTTATTTTTATTTATTTTTTTAACCAGGTAGTTAAAAATTTATATCCAAAAAAATTTATATCATGGGTTTCTACATAGTCTTAGCTATGTCATAGCAGTATTTTTAAGGCGCTAGAAAATTGTCCGCATTGAGGCCAAAACCCCATAGAGAGTGGTCACTGTCCTTTCATCCTTGAGGCTTTCACTTTTGAGGCTAACTGTACGTGTATTGACATAGATTAAGTAATGAGGATTGAAGAAACTTTCCAAATCTTTATAAATACTAATTTTGGACATTATCATCACTTTACGGAGGTTCGTCCCGGTTTCACCCTTAGCACACGATCCTGGATCCAGATTTTCCTTTAGGCCCGTATTTCCGAACGTTTCTCAATACGCAATCAACGCCTGAGGCTAGTTTTTGCCTTATAAATACTACTTTCAAGCGTTGATTGAGTATTGAGAAACATTCTGCAATACGGGCCTTAGTGTTTATCTCTTCGCTATTCTAGATTCGACAATGCCGTAGAGTAATCGCCCTCAAATCCTTTCACAGAAGTTAAAACAGGGGAACAAACATATTCAAAAAGTACAATAGCTACGTACTTACTTAATTAGTTTTACAAAGAGAATTTTCGTTTGTTAAATAACTAGCCCAAAGTTGTTTGTTTATAATTGGTAGATCTTTTATTCTTTAGTCTGAGATGAAAGTCATGTAATTGAGTTACCCACAAATTTGTGCAGGCTTAATCTTTGTTCTTCAACGTCAAGTAAACCATGTGTGAATTACGTGTATATCTCGAAGTTTAGTATTAACCTTGCCGTGGTGTTGTGTACACAGATGGAACTAGGGTTGCCAGATTAGAAAACTCCAATATCTGAACAAAGGTACAAAATATCGGGATTTTATTAATTTTGTCGGGACAAATAAAATACTACCAAGAAGTAAGAAAGACCGACAGTCTGGCCAGGATCGTGATTTCTCGAGTCAGCCATTGGTGGATGCCAAAAGCGCAGCACCGTTCGTAGGTGAGTAAAGATTTTTGAAGGAGGAAGGAGGCCTATGTCCTGCATTCGACAGGCTGAAATGATGAAATTAAAAACATAAATCAAAATAAGCTATAGAAATAAGTACAAAATCAAATACAAACGCTGCTGTTATTAGGTTTTAGGTTAGGTTTACTTTCGTAGGCGGTTATAAACTTTGACCGACGATGATTTTTAAAGCTTTTACCTTTTCAGTTTTGTCGGGACGCCAAAAAAATGTCGGGACAATCCCGACTATCTGGCAACCCTAGATGGAACCGAAACTGGAACATCAAACACTCTTGATATCGCTAAGTTAACTATTAGTATGTGCAAATATTTGCGAACGCTAAGATTGTAATATAACTACGTACGTACTCATTCATTGTATTTGAAAAATTAAGTATCTATTTTTTGAAGTAAAATCTCTTTACGCACGCTTGACTTGGGGAATAGGCTGATGAAAGAGTGACGTGGGCGTTACGAAAATTGTGATCAGGTTTCATATATTTCTGTAAAGCGTGTAGAAGCGCTCGTGGCCCCGATGACTCAGTGTTCTGTAAATGATCGCTGCGTTAAGCAACTTTCGCTATAGGTGGTCTTTGGATGGGTGACCACTTTGTGTAAAAAAAATTTCAACAGCAGGTCGCCTGTCCATTTCAACACGACTATGGGCTCACCACCTATTATTTGGGACAAAAAATGCTTACGGTAAAATAAATATCCATCACGCCTTATCCCCGAAGGGGTGGCAGAGGCATATTATATGCCCACTTTTCACCGTGTGACAATATGTATGTATGTATTTCTGTAAAGGCAAGAGAGGGGTGCGACGGTGCAAGCACACATTTTCATATCTCTCTTTCCCTTATAGACAGTTACGTTTCGTATATCAAATCAGTGCAGGGCTATTATCTGATCACACTGTAAGAGATAGCAGTACGCGCGCACATTTTATTTCTCGCTTCCTCTCATAGAAGAATTAGGAGAAAACTTCTCATACGTTGCCACTAATTTTAACAAAATATTCTACAAATATTATAAACGCGAAAGTTTGTGATAATGGACGTTTGTTACTCTTTCACGCCAAAACTACTAAATGGATTTTGATAAAACTTTACACGTACTTACGCCAGTCCAGCCGCGACCACCGACGCTGCAACGCGTTCGAAACGTCGGTGTATGTAAGTAGAATTCTGTTTCGCGTGAAGTCCCGAGTATACAAAACATGGGTTTTTAATCTTGTCCTTAAAGATAGCAAGTGACTTTGCACGACGTATATCCATTGGCAGCGCATTCCACAATCGTAAATGGAAATCAGTAAAGGATTTTTTTAAGAATGTTGTGGAATGTGACGGTATTTTTAGTCACAGATTCTTAAATGATCGTAAGCACTTCGAATAAGTATCATGAAGTAATTCCTAATTGAAGGAAAAAGTTATATACACGTATAGGTTATACACACAGAGAATATTTATCGATCATTTTTAAAATCAACATATTCTCGTTGGAATGACGTCTCCCGTTGTAGAATTTAAATAGTAATAATGTTAAAGAGGAAAATATAACTTGAAATATATTTCCGCAGTATGTTCGTGGGATGTCATACAATTGCATGCTGCATAGTATACCTACGTAATATCATCTCAACTTAAATAAATGCGAAAGTAACTCTGTCTTTCTGTCTGCCTGTTACGCTTTCACGCCTAAACTACGGAACAGATTTAAATGAAATTTGGTACAGAGATAGTCTAGAGACCGAGAAAGGGCATAGTCTGTATTGGAATAGGCATAATTATACTTCTTATTTAGGTGGAGCTGCAGGCATCAACTAGTATTACATATTTCTTTTTAGAGCTTAAAGAAGACATCATATTCAAAAATTATGTTTCAACGACACTTTCTTGAAACATTTTTGAAGTGAAAACTTCTTTAGCGGCGTTGGGTATAAAATCTTAAACTCGCGTCAGGACACGTGTCCTGATCGAAAAAGCGTAAGATTTTATCATCATCATCTTTACGTCGATCCCGGTCAATTTTTGAAGGAAAAACTTCTTTTAGCGCGGTACGCATATTTTTAGATGAGATAAAATCTCTGGACTCGCGACCATAATCATCATCATCATCTAACGTTGATTCCGGTCATCTACAGGTCTTATTAAATAATGCTGTGTAATCAATTAGGACTCTTTCAGTGTAGAATTATTTTTTATCATCATCATCTTTACGTCGATCCCGGTCAATTTTTGAAGGAAAAACTTCTTTTAGCGCGGTACGCATATTTTTAGATGAGATAAAATCTCTGGACTCGCGACCATAATCATCATCATCATCTAACGTTGATTCCGGTCATCTACAGGTCTTATTAAATAATGCTGTGTAATCAATTAGGACTCTTTCAGTGTAGAATTATTGAAGTGAAAACTTGTTTAGCGGCGTTGAGCACTTTTTCTGTAATGGGTATAAAATCTTAAACTCGCGTCAGGACACGTGACCCTGATCGAAAAAGCGTAAGATTTTTTATCATCATCATCTTTACGTCGATCCCGGTCAATTTTTGAAGGAAAAACTTCTTTTAGCGCGGTACGCATATTTTTAGATGAGATAAAATCTCTGGACTCGCGACCATAATCATCATCATCATCTAACGTTGATTCCGGTCATCTACAGGTCTTATTAAATAATGCTGTGTAATCAATTAGGACTCTTTCAGTGTAGAATTATTTTTTATCATCATCATCTTTACGTCGATCCCGGTCAATTTTTGAAGGAAAAACTTCTTTTAGCGCGGTACGCATATTTTTAGATGAGATAAAACTCTGGACTCGCGACCATAATCATCATCATCATCAAACGTTGATTCCGGTCATCTACTGGTCTTATTAAATAATGCTGTGTAATCAATTAGGACTCTTTCAGTGTAGAATTATTTTTTATTTATCATCATCATCTTTACGTCGATCCCGGTCAATTTTTGAAGGAAAAACTTCTTTTAGCGCGGTACGCATATTTTTAGATGAGATAAAATCTCTGGACTCGCGACCATAATCATCATCATCATCTAACGTTGATTCCGGTCATCTACAGGTCTTATTAAATAAAGCTGTGTAATCAATTAGGACTCTTTCAGTGTAGAATTATTTTTTATCATCATCATCTTTACGTCGATCCCGGTCAATTTTTGAAGGAAAAACTTCTTTTAGCGCGGTACGCATATTTTTAGATGAGATAAAATCTCTGGACTCGCGACCATAATCATCATCATCATCAAACGTTGATTCCGGTCATCTACAGGTCTTATTAAATAATGCTGTGTAATCAATTAGGACTCTTTCAGTGTAGAATTATTTTTTATCATCATCATCTTTACGTCGATCCCGGTCAATTTTTGAAGGAAAAACTTCTTTCAGCGCGGTACGCATATTTTTAGATGAGATAAAATCTCTGGACTCGCTACCATAATCATCATCATCATCTAACGTTGATTCCGGTCATCTACAGGTCTTATTAAATAATGCTGTGTAATCAATTAGGACTCTTTCAGTGTAGAATTATTGAAGTGAAAACTTGTTTAGCGGCGTTGAGCACTTTTTCTGTAATGGGTATAAAATCTTAAACTCGCGTCAGGACACGTGACCCTGATCGAAAAAGCGTAAGATTTTTTATCATCATCATCTTTACGTCGATCCCGGTCAATTTTTGAAGGAAAAACTTCTTTTAGCGCGGTACGCATATTTTTAGATGAGATAAAATCTCTGGACTCGCGACCATAATCATCATCATCATCTAACGTTGATTCCGGTCATCTACAGGTCTTATTAAATAATGCTGTGTAATCAATTAGGACTCTTTCAGTGTAGAATTATTTTTTATCATCATCATCTTTACGTCGATCCCGGTCAATTTTTGAAGGAAAAACTTCTTTTAGCGCGGTACGCATATTTTTAGATGAGATAAAACTCTGGACTCGCGACCATAATCATCATCATCATCAAACGTTGATTCCGGTCATCTACTGGTCTTATTAAATAATGCTGTGTAATCAATTAGGACTCTTTCAGTGTAGAATTATTTTTTATTTATCATCATCATCTTTACGTCGATCCCGGTCAATTTTTGAAGGAAAAACTTCTTTTAGCGCGGTACGCATATTTTTAGATGAGATAAAATCTCTGGACTCGCGACCATAATCATCATCATCATCTAACGTTGATTCCGGTCATCTACAGGTCTTATTAAATAATGCTGTGTAATCAATTAGGACTCTTTCAGTGTAGAATTATTTTTTATCATCATCATCTTTACGTCGATCCCGGTCAATTTTTGAAGGAAAAACTTCTTTTAGCGCGGTACGCATATTTTTAGATGAGATAAAATCTCTGGACTCGCGACCATAATCATCATCATCATCAAACGTTGATTCCGGTCATCTACAGGTCTTATTAAATAATGCTGTGTAATCAATTAGGACTCTTTCAGTGTAGAATTATTTTTTATCATCATCATCTTTACGTCGATCCCGGTCAATTTTTGAAGGAAAAACTTCTTTCAGCGCGGTACGCATATTTTTAGATGAGATAAAATCTCTGGACTCGCTACCATAATCATCATCATCATCTAACGTTGATTCCGGTCATCTACAGGTCTTATTAAATAATGCTGTGTAATCAATTAGGACTCTTTCAGTGTAGATTTATTTTTCATCATCATCATCTTTACGTCGATCCCGGTCAATTTTTGAAGGAAAAACTTCTTTTAGCGCGGTACGCATATTTTTAGATGAGATAAAATCTCTGGACTCGCTACCATAATCATCATCATCATCTAACGTTGATTCCGGTCATCTACAGGTCTTATTAAATAATGCTGTGTAATCAATTAGGACTCTTTCAGTGTAGATTTATTTTTCATCATCATCATCTTTACGTCGATCCCGGTCAATTTTTGAAGGAAAAACTTCTTTTAGCGCGGTACGCATATTTTTAGATGAGATAAAATCTCTGGACTAGCGACCATAATCATCATCATCATCTAACGTTGATTCCGGTCATCTACAGGTCTTATTAAATAATGCTGTGTAATCAATTAGGACTCTTTCAGTGTAGAATTATTTTTTATCATCATCATCTTTACGTCGATCCCGGTCAATTTTTGAAGGAAAAACTTCTTTCAGCGCGGTACGCATATTTTTAGATGAGATAAAATCTCTGGACTCGCTACCATAATCATCATCATCATCTAACGTTGATTCCGGTCATCTACAGGTCTTATTAAATAATGCTGTGTAATCAATTAGGACTCTTTCAGTGTAGATTTATTTTTCATCATCATCATCTTTACGTCGATCCCGGTCAATTTTTGAAGGAAAAACTTCTTTTAGCGCGGTACGCAATTTTTTAGATGAGATAAATTTGGACTCGCTACTCCCCGTTACGATACGCAGCTATAGTGTGTGCATATATGCATGTACCAACGCGACTAGATAAATAAATTATTAATAAATTGAGTTTTTTAAGTGAAAACGCCTCTTAGCGTGGTACACATATTTTTAGAGGAGATAAAATCTCTGGATTTGCGACTATAATCATCATCATCATCTAATGTTGAACCCGGTCATCTACAGGTCTTATTAAATAATATTGTGTAATCAATTAAGACTCTTTCAGAGTAGAATTTTTTTTTCATCATCATCATTAACGTCCATCCCGGTCAATTTTTGAAGTGAATATTCTTTTAGCGCGGTACGCTTATTTTTAGATGAGATAAAATCTCTGGACTGGCGACCATTATCATCATCATCATCTAACGTTGATTCCGGTCATCTACAGGTCTTATTAAATAATGCTGTGTAATCAATTAGGAGTCCTTCAGTGTAGATTTATTTTTCATCATCATCATCATCATTAACGTCGATCCCGGTCAATTTTTGAAGGAAAAACTTCTTTTAGCGCGGTACGCAATTTTTTAGATGAGATAAATCTCTGGACTCGCTACACCCCGTTACGATACGCAGCTATAGTGTGTGCATATATGCATGTACCAACGCGTCTAGATAAATAAATTATTAATAAATTGAGTTTTCACTTCTGTCGGCACTCCCCGGAGTGGTTAGGTTTTTTAAATGTGTTGCTTTTTCATTGTCAAAAAATCGTTGTTTTTTAAAAAAGCCGTGTTAACCAGAGATTTCGATAGGGCCCTGTATACACTCTGGACTAACCGTGTCTAGTAAGAGGCAGGCCCAGAGTGGGGCGTGACGCATTGTTTCTGCGCTCTTTATGGGTGAGCAAAATCGCGTCTCTCGATGAGCCGAAGTCACTGGACCCCGTCCAACGGCTATGTCTCCTCACTCCTGAGTCCTGGGGACATCCTTCACGGGAGTACCCGCGTCTTCGAGCACACTGGTAGATAAAAAACAATGCGATTTAGTCAGTATGAGTGCGCGGTGATTTAAAAATTCCACTACGTACGTTAAAAAACTAAGCCAAGTACAACAACCACTTGTTCAAAACTTAACTATCTTTACACTGTATCTCTGGCGGAATAGTCGGAGAAGCAGATTGCCAGGCTTCGCGATTCATGCGTACGTTAGGTTTTTACTTACCGCAGATACCCTACGTCTGGGTATTCGAATAGTTTTAACCTTTCCCTTTTCTCACGTGGTTCTTATATGTAAGTCTTGGCCTACCCTGACTCCTTCTACCCTCTACTTTCGCAAAATATATATTCTTGTCAATCGTTCCTCGCCCAGCTTTCATGACATCATGTTTGTGCTTATCAGACAGTTCTAATAAGCACAAACATAGTATAATGGCGTCAATGTCTGAGGAGTTGGGTATCGCGGAGATTACTTCATATATCAGCAAATTGAATGTTATCATGTCGTGGAAATACCAACAAGTAACAGCACACTTTCAGATCAATCGGACATGTGGATTTAAGTGAGATCCCAAATCCCCATCATAATTGATCCTTCCGAATACAGATATATTCAGCTTAAGCTTAAAACACTTTTCATTTTTAGTCTGGGTGTGGGTTTAAAAAGAGTTCTGTATACCCACGGGACTACGTAGTTATCGTTATAATATTAAGCAATGGAATTTGAGCTATATATAGATGATATATAGCATGGTCATATTCATAATTGGTTTTAATTTATCATGTTAAATAAACGTAGCCTTCACTGGAAATACTAACAACTTCACATGTTTATCAATATATTTGAATACGTAAATCGTAAATGTATCGTATATGAATGAATCACTGTATCTGTTATCTGTACTGGGCTTTTTGATAACCCAATACTTCGGTATTACCTAACAACCTATAGAATAAGGAATCAAGTATTTCATACATACATACATTTAGTCACGCCTTTATCCTCGAAGGGGTAGGCAGAGGCATATTAAACGCCCACGTTTCACCGTATGCACTTTTGTCCCACGTAACAGGTGGTGAGCCCATTGCCGTGTTAATATGGACAGGTTGCATCGACCTGCTGTTAAAATTTTATAAGCCGCCCATGAAGCCTTCAACTTGGCTTAACGACTGCCATTTTATTAGCAACCGGGACCAACGGCTTAACGTGCCTTCCGAAGCACGGAACTGGGGTGGGACTAAATGGCCGAATAAATTTAATAAAATAAAATTTGTCTATTTTAGATGTTAAATTTGGAACAAATTTTGAACCCGTTGCCTTTTTAGTGAGGTGGTAACAAAAAGGCTAAAAGGTCTTATGTGCTAGACACTAATTAGCACGACCAATTAAATTCCTGGTAGTCTCAGACTCTAGTCCTGGTAGTCTCGGACTCTCATCTCATCCCTCTCAAGTATTTCAAATAACCAAACATGTCAGGGAGCGTCATCCTTCTCTCTAATTACTATAGACAATTATTGTAAGGCAACTGACAGGTCTCGTATGCTATTTTTGCTTATAGGCGTAAAGTTTTATCAGACACCCCTTTATCCTCGAATTGGTGGCAGAGTCATATTATTCATTAGAGGCAGGAAACTGATAATGACTTATACACATTTCACCGTAAGCATTATTTGTCCCACGTAATAGATGGTGAACCCAATGCCGTGTACTTGGCACGCGGTATTATTATGACTTTCGTGTAGCTTTCGTTCGTGTCTATTAGGCGTGAACGAGAGAGATAGCGAACAATAT
Organism: Thumatha senex; assembly: GCA_948477245.1. NCBI lineage: Eukaryota > Metazoa > Arthropoda > Insecta > Lepidoptera > Erebidae > Thumatha > Thumatha senex. The sequence goes on from OX419728.1 coordinate 27,898,721, forward strand.
TCCATTATTCTTGCCATGTGTATAAGCCAATCTGTATATAGTACATTCCCATTATATAGCTTCCCGGTATCGTTTTTGACTGGAATAGTACGTTTACAAACTTAGTACCGACTTAATGTTTACATACGGATGAACAATTTACGAGATCAAAGGGCTACGGAATGACATATCCAATTTAACATATTCACGATAGCAAATTGGTAAATGGAATTGTACGAGGAGTACATTAAGGCCCACTTGCGCGATCTTGGGTTAACATGTATAACTCGGAGGTATGGACTAACCCCGAGTTAAATCATTAATTTGTCTCGCATGACCCCGAGTTAAGGGTATACCTAGGGCTAACTCGCTAAAATTTTAACTCACCGATTTCTGAGGGTTAATTCGTCAAACGTTGGGTTAGCAGCTGACAGACAATGAAGTAGCACGTGTCACATGCGTGACGCGGACTCCTAAAAATGACACGCCGCGCACACATAATACGATAAAAATATATTGCACTCGGCTGTCATGTTACATTCATTCGTGTAAGAAAAAGTCATAAGTGGCGAACTGTAGTGTAAAAGAGATAGACATACCTGTTTAATTTTTTGTTCAATCATTAATGTTTGGTTGGATGACATAGAGTGGCATAAAACACTGGGTTAGTTAACCCGATGATATTTTTCTATGGTGCAAAACACGATTAGGGCAAAAAGTTATTTACTTAATTCCGAGTTAAATAACTCTATAATTATTTATTTAACCCCAGCATTCATGCAAGTGGGCCTTAAACGGAGAGTGGAATCATTTAAGCGTTATTCCAGGTATAAAAAGCGCGCGCTTTGGAGGATTCTAGATAACAATGTTTTCATTTTAGAAACTCAGTTTTTGTATGGTAATGGTTCAGCTATTTCTTAGCGTTTACGTTGTTTTAAGAAATTATCAAAAATGTTAGAGAACGCCCGAAGCTCGACCCGCGAGGTTAAGTTTTCTCGTACCATTACCGTTTCCCACAGGAACCTTTTTCGGGAAGAAAAAAAAAGTAGCCTAGGTGTTAACCCGGGGTGTGTGCCACATCAAATTTTATACAAGACCAGTCCAGCCGTTTGAGTTTTTCGAGGAATTTTTCGGGATTTAAGTATTAATCGATGGTGCCAACTACCTTCCCGGCAAATTATATCTAAACTTCACCGTATGCATTTTTTCCCGCGTAATTTGTTACATGGGAAAAAAATGCATTCATTGTGAGCCCATTTCAACACGGCTGTTTCAAGCCTTCAACTGGGCTGGCATCTGCTATTTTTCTGGCAACCGAGACCAACGGCTTAACGTGGCTTCCTAAGCACGGAAACGATCGTAAATGTAAATGCTACAAAGTAGTCACCCCTCTAAAGACCAGCTATAGCATAAGTTGTTTAACGCAGTAATCGTTTACAGAACAATAAGTTAGCGGGGTCACGAGCCTTTCTGAGAAACAAATATACGCACTAACAAACTTTCACATTTATAATATTAGTAGGAATTTGTCGAATTAGAATCAATGATGAATATTAAAACGTGTATGTCTTTTGAAATACAACTGCAAATAGAGCTGGCGGCCGAACGTGGCAACTTGCGCACGAGTGAGGCGATATGGCAAGGCATAACAAACCGTTTATTATTATTTTAAATTGCGCATAACATCGCTAATATGCAAAAAGCGCATCACGAGTATCACGACCATCGTCCATAGTTGAATCAACAAGTAGACAGACACGTTCGCGCGGCAAGAATAACTAATGCGGCACACTAAACGTTGAATGAACCTTTTTCCAAACAAAGCCTACAATTTCCGTCAAAGATCAATTTTTTACGTTGATATGATACTCGTATTTCAAACTAGTAAATTGAGCATTAGCGTATAATTTCAAACTAGTAAATTGAGCATTAAGCGTATAAAAGGCCTCACCAAAATCTTTGAGCTCTTTAATTTAATAGTATAATATATAGTAATATTATAAAACTGAAGCGTTTGTTTGTATGTTTGGTTGAACGCGCTAATCTCAGGAACCTTTGGTCGGATTTGAAAAATTATTTTTGCGTTAGATAGACCATTTATCGAGGAACCCTGTAGGCTATATATCATCACGCTCCTTCCCTGAAGAGCGGGGCAGTAGTCATAAATGTCGACAAATTGGGCAAATTTTAATGCATTATTATAGAATTTATAAGCGACAAGATTAATAGGTGCGACGGGATTTCGAAGTTGTCACAGGCAAAGCCGGAGGGGTCACCTAGTTTTAAATAAAAATTTAGGGATTATCTGAGCATACCCAAATAATCCTCCACCGGCGCGGTACCCCAGCAAGGCCGGGCAGCCCAGAGGTGTTTTGGTGAGATTAACAGGTCCCAAAACACCTCCATTAGGGCAGAAAGGTAGCCGAGGAGTTTTAGTGGGTATTCCCAGTACCACCACGATCAGGTGCTGGGCGACCCCCACACAAGCCCATTGCTAGCCATCAGTGGGTAGCCTGTAAGCGGATCTTTCCTCGTACAAAAAAAAAGTCGCCGCCCCCATAAGACTTTCAACTTGACTTAACGAATGCCATCATGCTTAATATGCCTTCCGAAGCACACAGCACCTTTTGAAATCACAATGACTAATGTTTGTTTAACAGACAATCACGCCTTATCCACGAAGGGGTGGCAGAGGTATATTATACGCCTCTTTTCACCGTGTGTATTCCTGTCCCACGTAATAGTTGGTGCCGATAAATAATGATTAAAATTTTAAAAACTATATTTCCATTTAATAGATTTGCCTCATCTTGAAAAAAATTACAATTAAAATTACAATATAAATACCTACTTTATTTTGCAACGAGATTGAAGAAATTCCTAACTTCCCCGCAACCTCTGACAGACAATGTCACAGAAACAAAACTAATCATAAAGTTAACTCAATTTCGACAAAATTTTAACGTTATTCAGAATATATAGCAAGTAAACGATTTGTTTCACACTAGACTGGGTTTGTGCGTTATGAAATGGATACTGAACGGAATAAAAGTCAGTCGTACAACTTTAAACGTATCAAAGTTCGAGTTCAATACATAAAGTTCGAGCGCAATTATTATAAACACGAGTATTATTTTTAAATAAATAAATAATAATTAATATTGTACGACACTTTTTACACAGCGCCATCTAGCCCAAACTAAGCTATAAGCTGGTACTATGGGATCTAGATAACTGATATATTTCTAAATACATACATATTATACACTAGCTGACCCGCGCGGCTTCGCCCGTGACAAACTTCGAACTCCCGTTATTTTATCAGTCACGCCTTTATTCCCGTCACTCCCATTCAATCTCATCCTTCATAACTTTTACAATAATGTATGAATATTTGCCCGATTTGTTGATTACTGCTCCGCTCCTCAGGGTAGTAGCGTGATGAGATAGCCTTTTATCAGTCACGCCTTTATCCCCGTCGCTCCCATTTAATCCCGTCGTTTATTATCTACTTTTACAATTGTGTATGAATATTTGCCCGATTTGTTGATTACTGCCCTGCTCTTCAGGGTAGTAGCGTGATGATATAGCCTATAGACTTCCACTATAAATGCGCTATCCAACACATATTAGTATAGTTATTATTATTTGTATTTTTTTTAAAATATTGTTGGGACAACTCACACAACGCCATCTGATTCCACACTAAGCGGAGCTTGTACTATGGTAACCAGAATAACTGATTAACATACTTATATATTTCTAAATACATACATATCATAGATAAATAACACCCAGACACAGAATAAACCATCGTGCTTATCACACAAAGTTTTATCCTGGGTGGGAATCGAACCCACGACCTCTTGCGTAGCAGTCGGATGCACTCCCACTGCTACACAGACGCAGTCAAATTATTATTACTATAGTTACCAAGGAGACGCGCGGACTTCGCAGAGCTCGCTCGCTATTGGCTAGTCGCGACGTCGCGCATGCGTAAATCGCAAATCATCGGCCATACTTTTCACTTGTCATTTTAAGACCAATTTTTTCACAATAAAATGATTATAATAGGTTAACCTTAAACGATAGTCATATGCTTTCACGGACTTTATTTTAGAACTTTTAAAGGGGAATAATTATGTAATACATAGTTTTTGCGTAACTTTAATCGTTTACGCAGCGTTCGCAACGGAAGCTATCAAAAGGAATATTTTATCTCCGATTTTGCCACATTTATCATTGCTGTTCCGCACCTATTGGTTGTAATGTGATGCTATATAGCCTATAGCCTTCCTCGATAAATGGACTATTCAACACAAAAATAATTATGCAAATCGAACCTGTAGTCCCAGAGATTAGCGCGTTCAACCAAACAAACAAACAAACCCTTCAGCTTTATAATATTAGTATAGAAGTATAGATAAGAAACAACGAAACTCCGATTACAACACTTGTGGATCACTCAATCTCAATAATTGTACCGAATTGGGAATCAAACACGGCACATCAGCGCGGCAGTCGCATACGCTACCACTAAGATAAAATGAGAGTAATAGATCAATATAATTAAACATATATTTTGAAATTCAAAATAACGAGGCAAGGTCACCCTCATACGTGTGCTAACCTCAAAAGCAACAAAGCGGTTCTCAGTTCATGTGGCACCTGCAGGAGTATCTTTTCTAACCATGGATTCAGACAGAAGGTCAATCATCTCATTAACAACGAACCCATAACTTAACAATTTGTGAAGAATGTTGTCTAAAAACTGTTGCAACAGCTTGTAAAAATTTAATTATGAAATGATGTATTCAAATTTGATTCAAATCGATTCGTAAATGTACGCAAAAATAGCCGATAACAAAAATCCATTAAATCCTGCTTCATTAAAATTGGTTTAGTAATGCGATCCATAGAGGAGAACGCACACCACCTTAGACCTTAGGTCTAAGCACACCACCTTAGACCTTAGGTCTAAGCACACCACAGAGCAAAGACTGTTGCTCGCTTCCTCTCGCTCACGCCTAATAGAGACGTAAGTAATAATAATACCGCGTGCTAAGTTTACGTCAAAGTGTATGCGAAAATATCTACTAAGTAATCGTATGAAAAACGGGTGACGCCCCCTGACACGCTTTATTGTTTGAAATATATAGAGTAAGGAGTATCTATATGTATAAATGCATACGGATAAATGAGGGCATATAGTATACCTCTGCCTATCCCTTCGGGGATAAATGCGTGACAATATGTATGTAAGGAGTACCTAGTAGAGAGCGCGCGAGTGATTCCCTGGGACCGAGTCTACTATTGACAAGCCGTAGAATAGTACCAGAATCGCTGTTTTTGCTGTCATCAGTAGACTATCAAAAATGACTAGCGGACACTGGCGCGGTACGTGTTAGTAGAATTCTATCGGCCGACCGATAAAGTCTATTGAAGTACGATTGTAATAGTAGACTACGAAAAACTTTCAAAATTGTACCGGTGGCTTTCTATTGAGCGACGATTTAGGATCTTTTTCGACACGATTAATATAGCAGACTCGGCCCCCTGCTCTGTGACACACGCGCAAAAGAATAGCCACCTGAAAATAGAGGCTCTCGCTCACTACATCTTTCGGTCAATAAAATAAAGCAGTAAACACGCCCTAGTTAGTGCACGACAAATGTGTGAACGAACATACGTCGTCCGATGCCATATGGCGCATATCTCATCAAGCGTTGTAAAGTGTACTTAAATGTGTCGCAGTATGTGAACAGACAGAGAAACCAGACGCCACATCGCGTGATTGACACAGTATATGGCTCGATAAAAAACATAATGTCATATACATATACATAATTATACTCTGTGTATATACTCTTTTTATCTACGATGATTTGATGTCATCACCTACATACATACATATCGTCACGCATCGGGGTAGGCAGAGACTATGCCTTTCCACTTGCTACGATCCTGGCATACAACTTTCGCTTCTTTCGCTTTCATAAGTGTTTTCATACATACACGCCGGTTAAGGGTACTCTTGACCTGAACTTTTTCCAAAATGTCTTCTATTTGATTGACATATGTACGTCGAGGTCGCCCCTTACCAGTTTGCCCATTCACTCTCTTCTGATAAATCTGTTTCGTTAGTCTACTTTCATCCATCCTCTCCACGTGTCCGAACCTATCTTAGTCACTACATCTTGTACCATACCGCAATGTTCCCTTATCACACTGTTCCTTTCTTTGTCTATCAATTTCGCTCCAGCTATACTCCGCAAACTTCTCATTTCCACTGCATTAATTTTACTTCGATGCTTCTTCTGCCACACCCAACTTTCACTGCCATACATAAGTGTAGGAACAAGTACTCCTCTATGCACAGCCAGTCTTGCCTTCTCAGACTCGTTCTGACTACTCATAAAGGTGTACAGGGCTCCATTCACTTGATTTCCAGCTCTCTTGATTTCAAAACTCTTCGTTTAATGTCACATTCACACTTTTCATCTCTCACAAAGTTTGAACCTAAATATACAAATTCTTTCACGAGTTCCACTCGTTTTCCTTCCACAAAAATCGAATAATCCGTCATACTTTCCTCTCTTTCAGAAACCATTACTTTTGTATTATTCGACTTCGTTTCGTTTCGTTCTTATTCGACTTTTACTTTTCTTTTCTTATTTACATTCACTTAAATTCCTTTGCTTTTTAGCGCATCATGCATAATGTTAACCATCAACTGCAACTCCTCCGCCGATGATGCCAGTATTACCTGATCTGTCTTCATTAATTTTTAAACCATTCGCACTCTCTTGCAGTTCTTTCAAACAACTGTCCATGTATAGGTTAAACAGCGCCGGTGACGCTACACAACCCTGTCTCACACCTTTTTCAATGTGAAAAAAGTCTGTCCAAGCTCCGTGGATCCTGACACAAGCACTGGAGCCCTCATAGAGAGTTTTCAGTGCTCGTATCAAGTGACTGCTTACTCCATACTTGGCCAGTGTTGTCCATAGTTCATGCCTCACCACTCGGTCATAGGCCTTTTCCAAGTCTACAAATATGCAATAGACCATTTGACATTTCGCCAAAAAATTTTCGGCTATGCATCGTAGGGAAAAGACCTGATCCGTGTGCATCCCCTTCCTTTCACAAATCCTGCTTGTACATCCCACATTTTCCCTTTAGTTTCATTCATCACTCTTTTTATCAAAACTTTTGCATACAATTTGCCGACTAAGCTGAGCAAGCTTATGCCGCGGTAGTTTTTGCACTCTTGCTGTGACCCTTTTCCTTTGTAAAGCGGCATGATGACAGCCTTGCACCAATCTCCTGGCACGCTGCCACTCCTCCACCAAAGATTAAAAAGGCGATACAGCTGGCAAGCTACCACGCCATGTCCCGCTTTCAGCATCTCGACAGAAATCCTATCAAATCCAGCAGCCTTACCCAATTTCATACTATTCAATGCTTCCACAATTTCCTCCATACTTATCGATGCTTTCGTTGCTATATTCATTCCTTTCCCAAGAACTAGTTTGTGCTTCCATATCCTCTTTCTCAAATAACCTTTTAAAATAACCCTTCCATCTTTTTACCACACATTCTTCTTCTTTTAGAAAACTGTCATCCTGGTTTCTGATATTACTGAGTTTCGATGATGTTTGTTGACCTCTCACAGATTTTATAGATTTCCAAAAGAATTTAATATTCTGCTGGAAATTATCAGATAACCTGTTATACAATTTATCCCTATCATTCTCCTTCTCTCTTTTTATAACCTCTTTTGCAACTCGTTTATACCTTTTATATTAATTCTTTGCCATTTTTACATCCTCATCTGTTGCCTTCTGCATTCTTTGATTAACTTTTGTAGTCAGCCAGTCCAACCATGCTTTCTTCTTATCGGACAACGCTTTCATGACTTCCGCACACATTCTCTTTACCTTACATCCTTCGCTCCTCTTATTTACCCCACACACTTCCACCGCAACTTCCACTAGACCTTCCTTAAGCGCCTTTCATAATTCTTCAATCTCACATACTTCATCTAAATTTTTAAATTTCTCACTCAATTTACTTACGAATCCTTCTTTTATGCTTATCTCTTGCCAATTCTCGACTTTTATGCGCTCTAGTACACTTACAGGTTCATACACACGATGCCGCCACCGTTGAAACAGACCTCTTACTCGGCTGATAACCAAGAAGTGATCTGTGACACAGATCACTTCCCGGCACCGCGGTATGCCCGGGTGTCTAATACTTTATTTCTTAGTCTTGCATCTACAATCACAAAATCATCATACTTATCTGGTTTCCCTCTTGTCTAGTATACAATTGGATATGTTTGTGGTTAAATATGGTGTTAGTTACCACAAGATTCCTTTTCAAACATACTTCAAGCCAACTCTCGCCATTTTTATTCACTCGTTCGTCACCAAACTTGCCCAATACACTTTCATATCCATCACGCTTCACGCCAACCCAACCATTAAAATCACCTAACATTACAATTCCCTCGTTCCGTTTGCATTTACTCAGAATATCGCTCGCACTCTCCCAAAATGCCTGTCTCTCACTTTGGTCTCTTGAAGATCGGCGCCACCGCGCATCTTGCAGAGCATAAACGCCCAAAACAAAGATGCGGGTAAGTCCAACCTTCAACCTCAACCAAAGGAGTCTTGGGCTTACACATTCATAGTCAGTCACACATACATTCATTCTCGCGGACAGTAGAACACCGACACCCTGGCTCGCTGTACTGGTTGTGGCTACACCTGACCAGTAGGCTGCATAGGGTCCAAGTGAAGTGGTGTCACATCCATCCTCTTTGTTTCATTCACACACAAAACATCAAGTTGTCTTTCTCGCATCATCTCGCATACCACATCAATTTTGTCTTTCATTCCTCCTCTTACATTCAATGTAACAAAGTGGCTATCCCTAGCCCACTTTCCGCCTCGATGGGAGACGAGACGTGACGGGTTACGAACCACATCGCCGCCATTCCGGATTTTAAAATTTTCAATATCCATAGCGTTCCCACGTGTGGCAAGGGAAATTCAAAGTCCGCCTAGACTGAGCCTCGCTTGTCAAGGCAAGGCTAGCCTTATTCTGGGGTCCCCCGGTCCCAGGGCAGTCAGGCACGTTACGACTAGGCTCGCCCCTAGCCACGCAGCCTTGCTAGGCACGGCAACTTTGGCTTGGCGGAGAAAGGATGGGAAAAGGATAAGGTAGGAAAAGGATTAGAGGGTAGGAAAAAGGATAAGATAGGGACTAGGATAGGGTAATTTTGTCTCAACCTTCTGTATTCCAAACCTATAAAATATCCAACAGCCAGAACTTGTTACACTCTTGATTATCTCTGCAGTCCGAGCACCTGTCATCACCTGATTACGTTTTATCTCGTAGAAGGTCTCTTATCGACTTAAGGGGTATAGAAGTATTTCAATCCCATGATTAATTGACAACCGATGACCTATGACCGACGACCTGGAAATCGCAGGAAGAGACTGGATGCGGAAATCACATGAGCCATAGGCTGGATTTGATTGACTAAGTCTCGGTTTTGACGGAGCTTTACGATCTATTGATCATGAGTTCATTGAGTCAAGGTGACACCTAAAGAGTCATGAAACCTCAAATTGCCCTAAGGATTTTAATGGCGTCAAAAAATATTTATGTAGCCATTTACACATATATGATTTATCTATCTGGTATATTGTGGTATATTACTTACAAATTAAAGGCGGTTAGGCGACGCCGTTTACCCGCAAGGTGCTCTTGCGCAAGGGCTGCATTAACCTGTAACCGAAAATAGAGTCGGGTTAGCTTCAGGGTAAAAGTTTAAAATCAAAACGTTTGTAAATTACTGAGACAGAAATCAGACCCTACCTTTATTGAAACAACATGTTTTTTTAAGGCCTTGTTATACTCGCATTATCAGTGTTACACATTAAATTTTGAAAAATTTCATAATATGGCCTAAAAAAAAGTCGAGCACAAAAGTAATCCCCTCCCCCCTAGAAATATAAGCTTTAAGTAATTTCTGATTAGTTTGCTCACGGGCTTAGCCAAGATTTACTTGCGAAGGGGGGTTTGGATAGACCCATAGATATGGGGGTTGGTCTGTGGGATAGACCGCACTTATTTTAGCATTCTTAAGCAGATTTTGGGTGCGATAGAACCCTACCTAACCTACATCTTCGGGGTCAAGCCAGCCTCTCCTGCGAGGTTTGTACCTACTGACTAACGGACGAGGTCATGGTGAAGAAAAGGAAAATTTGAGACAAAACCCTGTACCTGACGCATCAACCTGACCCGTAAGAAGTAGGAAAGCCGACACCAGGTGCCGTTAATACAATTAAGACAGACGCTCAGATTATGATAATTGTTAATATCGTTAACATTTTGGGTGGGGGACGGGTTGAACCCCAAGAAACCTGCCCCTGGCTTCGCCCATGAGTTTGCTGTCGAAACATAAAAACTTTTAATTTAAATCTGAGAGAAAAGTTATTCGTTCATAAATTTCTAGCGAATCTAATTTTCGTTACGTCCAGTTCATTTTTAAATCGCTTTAGCGGTTCAAGCCACGGTGCCACTGACAGACAGACACACAAACATAACTGTTAAACTTCTAATAAACCTTTTTTAAATTGTGCGGCGTTCACACGCCACTTACGCGTTAAATCGAAATATCTTTCGTTCCTGAATCAACTAGAAGAAAGTTATATCTAAAATAATGTCCTTAATGGAATTGCTTCGTATCTAATATAAAACTTTCTCAGAAATAAAACAATAATTTAATATGTTTCGGAAAACATCAATTAAAAGTATTTAAAACTTTCAATGACTAAGCTCAATATAGTTTAATATTGTGCGAGTGATAGATAACCATGATACATTATACATACGGTCGCCTACGTTCTTGATATTAGATTTATTTTAAACCAAAACCGAAAGAGGCTTGTGCCAAGGAAAACCAATAACCGACCTTTTCTTTAGGGCTGCCATAAGGTGCATATCGACCGCACCGTTTTTAACCCTATTTATATGTATGGCAAGAGAGACATGTGACCGAAGTGATCATTACATTTAATACAGACATATCGGTCAGACATAAACTGAAGTGGTAGTATAGTAAAAGCGACTGCCGATGGCAAGAGAGACATGTGACGGAAGTGATCATTACATTTAATTCAGACATATCGGTCAGACATAAACTGATGTGGTAGTATAGTAAAAGCGACTGCCGATGGCAAGAGAGACATGTGACGGAAATGATCATTACATTTAATACAGACATATCGGTCAGACATAAACTGATGTGGTAATATAGTAAATGCGACTGCCGATGGCAAGAGAGACATGTGACGGAAGTGATCATTACATTTAATTCAGACATATCGGTCAGACATAAACTGATGTGGTGGTATAGTAAAAGCGACTGCCGATGGCAAGAAAGACATGTGACGGAAGTGATCATTACATTTAATACAGACATATCGGTCAGACATAAACTGCTGTGGTAGTAAATGCGACAGCCGAGGTGTCGGGTACGAATAAATTCAAGCTCATAAAAGTACTGTTTAAAAATTTCCCTGAAGTTTTTTTTTATACCACTGAGGTGGCAGACAAACGTAGGCCCACCTGATGGAAAGTGGTCACCGTAGCCTACGGACGTCTGCAACACCAGAGGTGCAGCACTCGCGCTGCCGCCCCTTTATAAACCTCCTTTATAAAGGGGCGGCATTTTTTATAAAGGTTCATTTATTTTTATTTTAATCTAAACCGTACTTGGATATTGAGAATAAAACAATATTGATTCAAGGTCTTTTAAAGTTTAGTAGTAGCTATTAGGTTTTGTCACATAAAATAAAGATATTTTGATCTAATTACAACAAAATTTTCCTTAGCATGAAACTGTTGAAGTCAATAAAAGCGTAATTGGAAGTGCAAGAAGTAGATTCAATATTATATTCCTCAGGGAGGCTGTCAACCCTATTCAATTTTCTACTATCTTACCCGTACGAGATTTCATTTTTTCTCCTCAGAGATAAGATAATCCTGGCCTTTATTCTTGAAATCTGGATGAACGGTATTAGATTTGAAAACCTTTTGGAAGTAGAATATTGAATTAGTTAAGATAGCGACTACGAAATGGATTGCCATAAATATATTTAGTTACACACTTACACACCACTGTTCTAGTGGAAAAATAATTCTCTATAAGTATACAGAGCCGCACTAAAAGGATTGATATTTTTCAGACAATCGTGTATATGAGATATTGTATGGTAACACAATTACAGTCATTTCATAAAAAAAATATGAGTTTCTCTGAAAATCTCAATGCTTATATATCTACTTATCTGACACCTCAGTAGTATATAAAAAAATAAAAAAATAAGGATGGCTCTGTATATTTATACCCTTTGCCCACTTTACCTCGGCTTGGCCTGCTTGCGACATACTTCGAACGAAACCCTGTTTTATCTCTTTTAGGAATTAAATTTGACACGAACGGTTTCTTACTTTTATTTTCATATTTTTAAACTATTTTGATTTAGCAACACATTAAGCATTTTTTTTAAATTTTGCTCTAAAATGAACAAAACGTTCGAAATAAGTTGCTGACCCAAACAGGACAGGTATACCAAAAAGTTGGTGGAAACATGCCTGTTTCTGTTTTTATCGCTTTTGTTTACATAACCCAATAAATAAATTAATTTAAAAAAATACAGAAAATTATGGAACCCTGGACTTTGCCCCACAGAGCATGTCAAACTTAAACTAATCCATACAATGCTTCTTCATAGCTATATGTGGCCAGAGAACCGCGTTTAGAACCCCGTCGAAAAAAAATCCCTGGGATCCCTCCTTTTTCCTATAGAGAATCACGCTAAGGAACACCTAACACCGCCATCCTGGATCTGTTTCTGCTAAGGCAGTAACTAATCAAAAAAATCGACGAGAAAGTGATATACTAAAACATTCAAAAGTTCAATTCTCTCTAGAAAAAAAACCAAACCATCTATGAAGCATCTCGTCTACAATGCAATAAAAAACAACCACCCACATAGAATGCAATGTATTTCATCTACAAATGCATCAAACGATATGGTGTGACCTCGTTGGATGAGCGTCGATGACGCAAACGTCTTGTGTATCATTTAAATTGTATGCACAATGCACGCGAGCAGAACCAGCAATGAATGCAGAAAGCGTGCATGTTATATTGCGTAACATTTATTTATTCGATAACGACGCAACAGGTTGAACGTGAGTCCATTGTGCATGGCAAATTTGGAATCCTGCATTATCTATATACGGTTGCGTTTTGGATAAGGACTGCCGTACATTAGGCGAGCACAGCTAAAGAAGCAATCCACCTCCATCCTGAAACTCCGTTTCAGAGGCAGACCCAATATAAGTGAATTTGATGTGGGATAATATCCATGATGCCTCATCACCACGGACGCAGAAAACCGTGCAGGGAAGTGCAGGGCGGAAAGTAACATCGGACGCAAACGGGATTAACGCTCCAATAATGATCATTACAATAAAGTAATACAGTGGAAATACATATAAATTTCATTTGGCCATTGACCTCGTTTTCCGGCTGAATTATTACATCATAACACTAGTCATTAATATGACAGTACAATTTAATTTAGCTTCTGAATAATTGATGGTACATTTCATTTAGAATGGTATTATTACTCTAAGTATTTGAGTACCTGATAATATAGTTGAAACAGTTTTAGAAATACTAAAGATTAAGTCTTCAAAGACAATGTGTTTACGTAACTACATCAAAAGGAAATCTGCTGACAAGGGTTTGACAAACTTGGAGAAGGTCCTCGTGAACGAATTAATCAATAATTCAAAAGGGACGCAGCACTTGTCTTTTAAGTTGACGCCCATAGAGTTATTTGTAATCTGGTTAACACAAATTATTCCACGCCTATTGGTATAGGGATTTATAAGATGCATGACCATAAAAATAAATCATCAATACTGGAGTGTTATATCCAGTTGCATAAGGAGTCCGTGGGCCGGTCTGCATGTCATCTACTGTAAGGCGTAAAGGCTTTTTTTTTTCACTGCGATATCTAAAATATAGTATGTTGTCCAAGTCCTTCTTATTTCTAATTTCATGTTATTTTCTCCACGATATAACATTCTCTAGTATTTCCACATTTCATCTTAACAATTTTTATGCCAACGATGCTTTCACCTTTTCACAGACAAAGGTTTTCGCTCTATCTACTTCAGTCTTATCTAATGTATTAAACTGTTTGAATGCTTTGTGAAATGTGAAAACGAGAAAAATATAGTTCAAGACAAACTGGCATATATAGCCTAGATAAGAACTTTATGTTTTAACGTGCTTTTGCTAACTTCAAATGTACTGTAAGTATGGACAAACTAAACTCGAAGTAATTAGATTTTAGCCAGACCTAGATTCCGTGGTATGGTGGTCATCCATCATTCCACGAACGCTAGTTAACTTAACTGGCAACATATCAGAGTTTGATCACAATAAATGAAATTTTAGCTTTCCACTTATTCATAGATATTATCAGAATACACTGCCGAATGCCACTTATAATGAAGTAGCGATCGGGAACTGGTCTATCAGCATGATCAAGCAATTTAGCGTTGTCAAAGCGAAGATGGGTGCGTCTATAAGTAGACACTCTATATCGAGCGGTGTGCGTTAATCTTTGTTCATACATAATGTATTATGCCGTTACGACTTTTTAAAATATAAGGTTTACATCTATCACGAAGAACAATTCATTAACAAAGATTTAAATTGGTAGATAGACCCTACAAAATTCCCCAGTGGGTGCTAATGTTACATATCATAGTTCGATCAACATGTTAATGTTGCTTCGGCCCACGGCCCATAAACGTGTACACTGTACATCTACTATATACCTCAGTAGGTTTGGTAGGTATAAAATCGACCAATCTAAACCAAAAGGATTGCCAAAATTTCTAGCGCTAAGATCCCCGTTGTACTATGACACAGCATCAACGATATGTTTGATCGCATGAACTCGATAAAAATAGGATTTAAATCTTTTAGTTATGTAAACGAATCATGTGAGAGCACAATCGCCAATGAAAAAACCTCTTCGGGATCCATAATGTTTGATAGCCAGTTCGTACGCATTCGCATTTAATTACAACTACCCACATTTATAAAACTGCGCAGATAACTATAATGTGCCTGGCCTATAAATATACTATACTCTATTTGTGCGTTCTATGGAGTGTTTTACGATACATTTACTGCTTGGGTATTTGATATTGAACAGTCAGCCATAAAGACGGAATTTCTGAATACACATTACGATTTTATGCACATTTTAATAGATCTTTCGTGACTATATTATTTACGATCACGAGATGTTTTACTTGTGTCTTAAATAGTCTACATATTATGTAAACAGCAGGATTTTCCTACACAGATTTTAGTTCTCCCCAATGAGGTTGAAATATATAGACTAATATCACAAGCATTCCCATTACTGTGACTCCTGTAATCCACCAAGATCAGAAAAGTTACACCGAGCTCGAACTCGGTAAAGTGCCATGAGAAGTTAGTTTATTTTTATATTTATTTATTACTTTGAAATTGACATGATAGTTGCTGTGCAGTTTTTGGGTATGACATGCTCGCCCAAGTGTCCTGGCAGTGGTGGCGTATGTATCGGGTCGCCTTATTCCCTATAATACGGTTGAGTAGGGCGATGGCTGATATATACGTCATACCCGTGAACGGGTGCCGTCTGTTGGGACTGGTCAGCTCATAGCTGTTATATACACATATGCGTCGCGGGACGCAACTGGGATAGACGCTCGGATGTTGATGATAGAATAATAATTTAACACGTATTCGTAAAGACCAGAGAGAGCTTCAGCGGTACATGAAAAGAGATATAATCTATATGAATGAGAAAAAGAGAGAGAGATACATATATAAACATAGTTAGACATTAATGTATTTACAAAGCGCCATCTGGCCCGGTGTGTGATCTAGAGAACTGATAAATATATTATACATACTTATATATTTCTAAATACATACATATTATAGATAAATAACACCCAGACACGGAATGAACCATCGTGCTAAATCAAGGAAACACCCAAACTTCGAAACCAACATTTGTGGGCCACAAAAATATTTGTACCGACTCGAATCGAATCCAAGACCTCTACGCGGCAGTTGCATACTCGTACTCTAGCAATTACGCCACCGAAGCATTATAATCTAAAAAAAATAAAATAACAACTTCATCGATACAAACATGTACAATATTTCGTACATCATTTAGAAAATTGGTTAAATACAAGTATTTATCAATTCAACCTTTGATAAAATTTACAATTTGAATTGAATTGTTGTACAAAGCAACGAAATGCAATGCTGTCATTAAAGAGCAACTTAAATTAATTGAAATGTGTACGTTAAGCTTTTAGTACCGGCTGTCAGAAACATTGTGGTCATTATAACCCATGTTGAAGTTGGGGACCTTATGGGCGGCTCGAAATATTTCAACAGCAGCCACACCTGCCTCTGTCCGTTTAAATAAGGCAATGGTCGCACCACTTTACGTGAGGTAATATACAACTGTAGAACGATAATAAAGGAGGGAAGGGGGATCCCACCACAAACCCTCAATTCATCAATCCTAACGCACAACGGTCAAGGATAAAATGTGCTAATTGTAACGAAGGAATAATGTAATTTTATTACATTATTCCTCCTAATAAGAAGGAATAATATTTTAATCTGTCCTCTCTGACTACCCCGTCACAGATACAGCGTGAAGACAGTATCTAACGGAGGAATGACGAACCGAACTCCTCAAGGAAAAGGATGTAGGACATGTAATAGGTAACCTTACCCACACCCTCCAGTAGCGCAATTCACAAATCTTGGATTCAAATCCTGTATATGCAAGTATATGGAATAGATTTCTAGAGCCACGGGAACAAGACGAACAAAACAACAGTCGCAAATCACTGGCATCGTAGATCATTATGATAACTGTTGCTTTGACCCACATGACCCAAAAACGCGATTTTCTGTAAACATTGCGTATAGATTCGTATCAGAGGTACATGGACAAGTTAGCAAAATAATCATGTTGCAATACGCACCTAAACACACGAAAAAACGTGTGATCATGCGTTTAAAATAAAAACAAAATATTCTGGCGATAACAAAATATTACTTCCATTATGTTTATATGCTTCATACAATCGGGATATATTGCAGCCCACTCTAATAACACAGAGCAACTCTTCCAAATTTCAATATACGACATCTCTGGGTCTGCTTTATCTTTTTATATCTTCGTAAACAATCAGATTTACTGATCTAGATGGATTTATTAGAAATAAGATAAGCGGAACCATCTTTATTAATCATCCGTGCGTCCGGATATAACGAATCATTGAACAATTTCCATCGAATAATAATTTCTTGTTTTCTTTTCTTCAAAGTTCGCAAAGAAAACTCCACGAACGATAAATTGAAAGCGCTATTCAATACCATTTTATCTTTAAAATCACTATGGAGGCAGGAAGAAATGAGTATTATTGTCTGTTGTTTAATGGTTTATTCACAGATGGTGCCGAATCTAAAAATAATTTGTAATTGATTTCAGCATAATAAAAAACTTGGCATTATTTTATGAGTATGGTGGTTGGTTTGGCGGAACGGCAGAGATTAAAAAAAGTTTTCAAGCCATTGACGTCAGTGCCTTGAGAAATGTATCTGATTTTAAGGAGTTTGTGATACAATCTTCTACAGTTAATTAAAATTTTTATAACTAGTTATTTATAACTGTTTTAAACTGTCAGAATTCAGTCAGTCAATCCTAAAATAATCAATAATGTTTAAATACAATTATATGGAATTAAACCGCACTTGATTTTACACTAAGCGTGGATTACAAATTACTTACATTTTGATACATTTCAGCCTATCGCCATTCACTGCGGAGGAGGCATTTATCAATTTGTGTTGCTGCGGTGAGGTATTTAGCCTTGCTTGTACCACACCAGACGAGTTGGTAATGTTTCAAATTCTTACTATGGGTCTGTTAGTAAGCAGTACCACCACACGTAGTTTAGACTGAATTGGGCCCTAAAGAGGTTAATAAGATCACATTCCAAGTCAGACAAATCAGTTTACTGGTTGGACGTTGGCCTCACCCAATTTACACCTAGTTTTGTAGGTTTTGTGATTTTTTTATAACAAAAATGACCTAATTTCCCAAGTCTCGAACCACGTGTTGAACAACCGTGAAAATCATAACTGGCACAAGACTGTTCCACTTTTAAAACATTTCGGAATGTAGAGCTTCAAAAGATAATCCCCCGGGACTGTACCAAACAAACCGCACACGAAACCACAGAGTATATATTAGTCCCAACTGACGTAATGACACGCACATTTTGACGTCAGAATAGCATCAATACGTAGTCCTTATTTAGTGACCTCCACAACTAATATCACAGTAAATACAAGCGTACTGACGTTTTCAAAATAAAGGCAGGTATACATGTACGCCGTGATTCATTATTTGTGTCGAATTAAGACCTAGATAACTTGCACGGTTATTACATATTTCGGGCGTTAACCCTAAAGGGATTCACATCGGATTTAGTAATAATTGCACGTTTTATCGCTCTGTTGTAGCGTGGCACTGTGTTTGTGAATATTTCACAAATGTTTATTTAATGCGCACGCTTTTACGTTGATTAGGATTAATGTAGTCTGATATTTATGTTTTCATCTTTTTTGTATTGAGATTTACTGTTTACGGTAGCGAGTTAAAATATAAAAATACGAGATAATATTTAATACACATCAGCTCTGGTAAAATTACAAACGTTTTAGTAAAACCAATAGTCTGTGGAGTTCTTTCTGTTCACTATAGCATTAGGTGACAGAGATAAAACGATGAAAATATCGTCACAAGTAAATGATACTATACCTATTATTTCAGCGCATATTGCCAACAATAAAAACAAAGCTAAAATGGGGCGTTTTGCGATTGCAACATTTTACTTACTACAGGTACCAGCTTAACGCCAAAAACGTAGAGTGCTGAAATGTTCATTTTAATATGACTGACTTAGTGGGTCCAAAAGAACCTAGTATTTTATAAGATCATTACTTTAAGCTATAGTACAGTATTACAAGACTTTGCTGTTATTGTAACATCTCTGTCGTGGTAGTCCGGTACGGTGGGAAACAGTTTTATAAACATCAAGATGTCTAGACGCCGCCGCCGACGCGACGGTCAAATATATCAATCAATATGGTATTAAATATAATTAAATATCCATCACGCCTTATCCCCGAAGGGGTGGCAGAGGCATATTATATGCCCACTTTTCACCGTATGGATTCCTGTCCCACGTAATAGGTGGTGAGCCCATTGCCGTGTTGAAATAGACAGACGCAGGTTGTGGCTACCTGCTGTTGAATTTTTTCAAGCCGCCCATAAGGCCTTCAACCAGGCTTAACGAATGCAATTTTACTGGCAACCGGGACCAACGGCTTAACGTGCCTTCCGAAGCACGGAAACGCTCGCAAATGTAAATGCCACAAAGTGGTCACCCATCCGAGGACCAGCCATAGTGAAAGTTGCGTAACTCAGTGATCGTTTACAGAACACTGAGACCGCGGGGCCACGTGCGCTTATATGGTCAACACAAAAGAATAGTCTGCAAAAATGAGCCGAACTTTTAATTACAATGCGTCGCCAAGGATTCGCGATATTGTATGTATATTTCGTGGCAATAAGTATTCAGTTGGTGATGCACCTGATAGGGTTCGGCTATAAATTATGTATCACAGGGTGTAAACTATAGTCGGTCGCGATGCCGACAAATTACATCACGTATATCAGGACAATAGTGACGCTGTTTATAACGTCGGAAGGTTTCATAGCAATGAGGATGTGGTTGATTTTTATGCTGAAGCTCGTACAAAACAAGAGCTTTATTAAAAGAAATTGATAGAGACGTTTTAATAGTTGTTCCCACGATACGTAGAAAAAAATTTAACATCCGTTCAGCTTGTAACATTGGATGGATTCATTCATTCATTGGATGGTTTTACTGGGTTTTCTTAGCCGTAAAGTAGACTGGCTGCTATTATTTCTATCTATATAGAAATCTAACTTGTGTAACCTGTGTGTAAACTTTTGTATGGATAACGTGTATCTATTTAGTAACCTATAATTTTGCCTTGTGTGATCTATGTGTAACTGTAATAACGAGGTTTTTTTTTCTTTTTAACATGTTTAACAATATAAAGCTCACATTTTTGTACCTAATTAGTCTGCAACTATAAGCGAGGACTTGTAAATGGCTTTTAGATAGCTACACATAATAACTATTCAGTTATGTGCAGCTGTAAGTCTTCCATGTATTAAATAAATAAATACTTGACCGCACATATCATTTCAGAATGAACTGTGCGGACACCCCCATTTTTGGACGACAATCATTATTTGAGATAACAGACCGAGATTGTTTATTTGTTTGGTTAAAGCGCTAATCTCAGTTTGGAATTGAAATAATATTTTTGGATGGATAGCCCATTTATCGAGGAAGGCTATAGGCAAATATCGCGTTAGTACCCAGGAGAGCCTGTGCTCTTCTGGGTACTAATAAATAAACTGGGTAGTAATCATAAATGTAAGCAAATCTTCAGACATTACTGTAAAATAAAAATAAAAACTATTGGAGTTTATTGGTGCCACGGGGTTCAAAGTATGTTACGGGCGAAACCGCGGTAGTCATCTAATAGAATGTATATGAAGACGCCGAATTACTTAAGAATGATACATAAATAAATTTAAATATGCAAAAACCACCTACCAACACCTAGTTAAAATAGCCATTATGTCTAAAACAGAGTTATGAATCGCAATCACAATTAAATTGTTGTTCCAATGACAACGGGATGTCCATATACCTACTTAATATTATAATCCAGTGATACGCGAAACGAATACGTTCATACGTGTCTCATAAACTAGCGTTATCCATTATCCATGCTTTAGCCATTATCGAACGCTGCTTTACACGCGATTATTTGAAATGAATGAATACTTATTAAGAGCCTAACGCATCAAGTTATTATTACACATTCATACATATTGTCACGCCTTTATCCCCGAAGGGGTAGGCAGAGGCATACTATTCACCCACATTTAACCGTATGCATTTTTTGTCCCACGTAACAGGTGGTGAGCCCATTGCCGTGTTGAAATGGACAGTTTTTATTATGATGTAACATATCCGACATATTTTTAATTTTTTTTTGCATTTTGGATTACAAAGCTTTTAACATAAGCGTTTAACGCGAAATATATACCTAAACTATTTATACAACTTTGATAAGTAACTATGATATAGATGTTAATATTTGATTTAATAAATATCAAATATCATAGTTGCATTGAAAAAACGCTAATCTTTTACGCTTAAAATCATAATTAAACCGATTCGATGGACCATGCGAGTGCGGCGTGTATGCAGCAAAACATTTCAATCTTTTTCCATTAATTTCACCCGTTAATTAAAGCACAGTTGTACAAGAAAACCATACCGTATATTAAAATAACGGTTTTCTTCCTATAGGATATTCTTTGGACAAACAACACGCTTTTGTTATGTAATAGAATGTTGGCGTGGTTAAATACTGTAGGTTGAGCTTTAAATAGCATAATATGAAGTGAATGAGTGAGGAACGATTGACGAAGAATATATATTGTGCGAAAGCAGAGGGTAGAAGAAGTCAGGGTAGGCCGAGACTTACATATGAAGACCACGTGAGCAGATTGCTCAAAAACGGAAAGGTCAAAAGTACTCTGATACCCAGACGTGCGTGTATGAAGCGATTGATGAATCTTGAAGAAGCGAAAGAAGTATGCATGGATCGCGAAGCCTGGCGATCTGTCCGATCTGACTACCCCGTCAGGGATACAGCGTGAAGATAGTTATATAAATAAAATATTTATAAATAGCAATAACGGATTTTTATGGTCGAGGTTGTCGTCATGAATGTTTAAGTAATATTTATTCAACTTATATTAGTTCTAATTGATAATGACAGTTGTGTCATATTACTGTGTTTGATGCCAGTTTTATTAGTCCTAAAAACTAAAAAAACTGTCATCAGGTAACATATTCTTCGATAGCCCTTGTAGTCCTGAATATGACTGCAAGACTGCCTCTGTGGCGCAGTGGGAGTGTATCCGACTGCTACGCAAAAGGTCGTGGGTTCGATTCCCACCCAGGATAAAACTTTGTGTGATGAGCACGATGGTTTATTCTGTGTCTGGGTGTTATCTATCTATAAAATGTATGTATTTACAAATAACAAGTATGTTTATCAGTTATCTCGTTACCATAGTACAACCTCTGCTTAGTTTGGAACCAGATAGCGTAGTGCGAGTTGTCCCAACGATATTTATTTATTAATATTTATATCCAACTTATTTTCAAAAATTGGTACCAGCATGTTCTTTTACCATTCATCGAGTAGTTCTTCTGCACCAGCTTATTAAAGAATCAAATAACCGCTTCCATGCATACTATTTTGAAATTACCAAAGCCTTCAAGGAAAGTTAGTATATTCACATTATGAGACTGGTAATGTCGTTCATCAGAGTCCACCATTCCATTAACACAGTCCATAGCAACATTTATCTACTGGCCTATTAAACTCAAATGACATATTAAAAGGGATCTAACGGTTGGATATAAGATATCCGAACAATCTCTATCTCTCTTGAATAGTCAAATTATTTCATTTGATTCCGGAATAGTCGTTTTATAATCATGAACATAACTTTTCCGGTAGTCAAATTATATTCCAAAGTAAGAGTCGTCCAATAATAAGGCTATGTCCATATTTCGTACAATATTATACCGATATGTAACAAATCAAACTCGATAGGTAACCACTCGTTACTCATTCTACTGAAATAGGTCGCGGACAATTTGTTCTCTTTCCTTATTCAACCATGTCGGCCTTACTCGATTTTCTGTCTCACTGGGTTTGCTTGTTGCGGGAAGAAAATTCAAATAAGGAATTAATCTAAGCGATTCGGCAAATGTACGGTAACGAACTCCCGCGAGATGGGCTGTTGACCTGGAAAAGGTCGCAGAAGGACTGGATGCGACTGGCGCAGGACCGTGTGTTGTGGCGTGAAATGGGACAGCCCTACGTCCAGCATACATACATACATATTATCACGCCTGTTTCCCATCGGGGTAGGCAGAGACTATGGCTTTCCACTTGCTACGATCCTGACATACAGCTTTCGCTTCCTCTACTTTCATTAGTGTTTTCATACACGCTCGCCGGTTAAGGGTACTCTTGACCTGGCCTTTTTCCAAAAGATCGTCGATTTGATTGACATACGTGCGTCGAGGTCGACCCCTACCAGTTTGCCCATTCACTCTCGCCACATATATCTGCTTCGTCAGTCTATTTTCATCCAGTAGTGTACTGTTATAGGCTGATGTGATTCATATGCTTTTCTACTAGTACTCATAATGAGTCGAGGCCTTAGCGACCTCACCTGCTAGCGGTGCAACTGCCGATCAACGGACAAGGCATCTACACCGCAGGCGCCCTTCCGGGGTTGGTACGTCTGACGGCAATTGTTCCCAACAATGCCGAAAATAAAAAACCAAACCAAAGCTGCTCCTAGCAGTCAATAAAGGCAGACCCCGGGCTCCATATCATTTTTTTAAGCTATTGCATAGTTTTTATCGCTGGCTTTAATCAAGAAATTCCGTAAAGAAAAAATCCTAAGACGAAGGTCGAGACGAGGTCACACGAAGTTCACCGAGCACGGCCGAGCGTTGGCTTAACGTGTATGTACATATATTATATGGTACGATTGTACGAAGCTCGCACGGATCGAGACGTGATGATAGTGAGTGTGAGTGTGAGGTGAGGTGAGGGTGAGAGTGGGGGTGAGAGTGAGGACGAGGGTGTTTTTTTTTGTTTTTTTTTTTGTTTTCTTAGTGTAACTTGAATTAATATCAAAGAAAAACAAAGGTATGCTATGCAATAGCTTTACCGCGGCAGTCTCCGAATGCCATACGTCTTTTTTTTGTTATTATTTTATGGCCTGTGTACTAAGACCTTTTAGCCATATCTTAATTCATATTTCTTCAAACTTCTTTCTTATTATCTAAAATGTCCCCATCCTCTACGTCTTAGTCAAGTCTAGTCTTAGGCCAAGGTCAGTCTCACCCCAGTATAATGGTGGTTGTTATACTGAGGTTTTCAGTGGATTTCACGCGGCAAGATAAAAAATAGCATTTCACTGCATAATATCATTGTCTTTTACTATAGCACGTTAACACTTTTATGTCCAAGAAAGCACCACTCCCGCACATAAAACAAGATAAATTTACAAGTTTTAGAAAATAATATACAGTAATCGTCCGCACTTGTAAATTTTCCCGCGTAGAATCCTCCAAATCCAGGTAGGGTTTGGAAATAACTGGGAAAACGCAAATAGAGATATAGGTACTATGAATACTCTATTTAATTTAATATTAATGTGCTTTCGGCTTGAAAACTTTTTACGAACACACACTTTACATATTGTCACGCCTCTATCCCCGAAGGGGTAGGCAGAGACATATTAAACGCCCACATTTCACCGTATGCCCTTTTTTATCCCACGTAACAGTTGGTGAGCCGATTGCCGTGTTGAAATGGACAAGCGCAGGCTGCGGCGACCTGCTATTGAAATTTTTTTTAGCCCTTCAACTTGGCTTAACGACTGCCATTTTATTGGCAACCGGGACCAACGACTTAACGTGCCTTTCGAAGCACGGAACTGGGGTGGGTATAAAGGGCCAAATAAATTTAATAAAATGTGTCTATTTTAGTTGTTAAATTTGGAAGAAATTTGAACCCGTTGCCTTTTTAGTGGATGGTAACAAAAAGGCTAAAAGGTCTTATGTGCTAGACACTAAATAGCACGACCAATTAAAGTCGTGGTAGTCTCGGACTGGTAAGTAGTAAATTCAAAAATGCCTAGCTGTAATCCGTCAGTAATTGAATGCTAGAAGATGTGCTGGTATATCTTATTTAATCATAATACGTCACACACTATTTTTCAATTAAATTACTTCGGAATAGAATTACCTTTTGTGTTAGTTCGTACCTTGATCGTATCGAAGTTAGATGAAATGAACGCTATATTAAATTCAAAGAATGCTTGAAAGAACATATAGAGAAGAGTGATCGATTACAAAGACTGAAAAAGAAAGCGGCCACGAGGCGGACGGAGCTCGGATGTAAAAATGTGAGAAGTGATCGCATAACAACATATATTAAAACTTCAGTACGTTTACGTTGATGACTAAAATCTTGACTAACAAAATTATTTATTTATTCATCAATCACGCCTTATCCCCGATAGAGGCATATAATACGCCTTATCCCCGATAGAGGCATATAATACGCCTTATCCCCGATAGAGGCATTTAATACGCCTTATCCCCGATAGAGGCATTTAATACGCCTTATCCCCGATAGAGGCATATAATACGCCTTATCCCCGATAGAAGCATATAATACGCCTTATCCCCGATAGAGGCATATAATACGCTCACATATCACCGTTTCTGTCAATCCTGGCCCACGTAATAGATGGGAACACATTGCCGTGTTGAAATAGACAGACGCAGATTGTGGTTAATTGCTGTTGAAAATTTTCAAGCCATTCATAAGGCCTTCAACTTGGCTTAACGACTGCCATGTTACTGGCAACCAGGAAGAACGGACGTGCCTTCAGAAGCTAACTAAGAAAATAGTAACTACAAAACGCAATTGTTGTTGGCTTGGCTTACATGTTTATAATCGTGGACCATAAAATGTATACTATACAGACAGCAATGCAGCATCACGTAATATGTATTTACTCCAATAGGTTTATAGTGATCTAAAATGTGATTTACGAATACGCACGATGTATAACATCCTACGCTCGTGCGTATTTCGGTTCATCGGTCATCGACATAGAAAATTCCTTTGGATAAGTTAACTTGATACAACTAATGTTAGTCAATACTTATCTGAGCTTAAGTAATATTATATATCTATACTAATATTATAAAGCTAAATAGTTTGTTTGTATATAATACAAACGTAATATACGTATGTATAAAATACGTTTTACATATGAAGACCACGTGAGCAGATTGCTCAAAAACGGAAAGGTCAAAAGTACTCGGATACCCAGACGTGCGTGTATGAAGCGATTGATGAATCTCGAAGAAGCGAAAGAAGTATGCATGGATCGCGAAGCCTGGCGATCTGTCCTCTCTGACTACCCCGTCAGGGATACAGCGTGAAGATAGTTAGTTTTTTTTTTTAGTTAGTTTGTTTGTTTGAAAGAAGAGAAAGAAAGAAAAAAAATACATGCAATGCAGTTTGGTTGGTTGATAGAGCGTATCTCAGAAACTACTGGTTCGAATTGAAAAAATCTTTTTGTTTTTGATATTCCAATTATCTGGGAAGGCTCTGGGCTATATCTCATTACGATACTACCTAGGAGAGCGGAGCAGTAATCATGAAAGTCAAAAAATCTGCTTATTTCCATGCATTATAGTAAAACTTATAAATAACGGGACATGCGGATTATATAGCTGCCACGGTGTGCCACGGGGCAAAGGTAGTCTAGTTTATACGCATAGGAAAACCTTGAGAAAAAAAAGGGAACAGTATAGGCAACGTCACTGTTGTTCAATTTTATTTTTAAACATCCGCGGTGTATTCTCATATTTTATACACTACTCAGAACTTCACGCTAATTCTATTCTTCTTATAATCACCGACGTTTCGAAAGTTTTGCAACGCCTGTGGTACAGTCCAGCCGCGACCACGGGCGCTGCAACGCGTTTAAAACATCGGTGAATGTAAGTAGAATATTATTTCGCATGAATTTTAAAGTTATTTTTTTATACCACTGAGGTGACAGACAAGCGTACGGCCCACCTGATGGAAAGTGGTCGCCGTAGCCTATGGACGTTTGCAAGCAGCACTAGCGCTGCCGACCCTTTATATATAAATCTTCTAAGACCCCTTTTAAAGAACCCCATACACTTTTGTCCCACGTAACAGGTGGTGAACCCATTGCCGTGTACTCGATCAAACTTCGATTTTTTGTTTACACAATAAATATAACACAAAATAATTACAGCAAAGAAGACATTTTAAGAAAAATATGAAACGAAATGATTTTAATACACCCGAAAAACGAAACAGAATCGTAAATCAAACACGCTAACAAACTGTATCGCAGCCATAAGCAACAAAATTGACTTGGTGCCATAAACAATTTATGGGCATCGAATGTGCCATAACACATTATGTCAGCGGTTTATGTGCGGGAAGGAAGCTAAAAATATTGCTGTCACTTTCCTTCCTCAAAAGAGTGAAGGAGATTAACCCATTTCAAATTTCCTACAGGAAAATGTTTCTGTATCGAAACGATAATGGTTCCTCGATAAATTGGCAATCCAACACAAAAATATTTTTAAAACATACAAACTCTTCACCTTTATAATATTAGAATAGATATATAAAAAAAACATATCCAGAGCGTATGCAGTCGGCACCTAAAGCCTGATTTTATCATGTGTAGTGTTCTTACCTGCTTACGTAGTCAGCAGATAGCCTTAAGAAAACTCTAAAAGTACCTATTTTATTTTATTTCCAAACTGAATGACCCATGCTTAGCCAGTGGCATACTTCGAACTCCCGTCACACCTATTTAATCCAGTCGCTTATAAATTCTACAATAATGCATAAAATATTGACCGATTTGTCGACATGTATGACTACTGCGCCGCTGAGATAATAAGATAAATGAGCTATCTAAAACAAAAAGAAATTTTCGACTTCGAAAGAGATTAGCGCGTTCAACCAAACAAATAAACTCTTCAGCTTTATAATATTAGTATGGAATGGATTCATTTTCAACGAAATAAATAAGTTTCGTTTGAAGTATGTTAAACATTAGACACATCTCACTTTCCCGATAATAATAAGCATGCCAGTGCAGTTTCTGCTTGAGGCTGACCTTTTGAGCGTAGCTGTCGTTTATGGAAGTCTTTTCAGTATGTAGGTTACAACTTAGGTATTGACACCGTGCATGACAGTGTTCGGAGAGTTGCGACAGAGTTATTTATTTATTTATTTTAATTCTGACTACGCACGGTGAAGCGATTGCCAACAACAAAATTTATTGATCTTCCATTATGTATTATTTTTTTCCTCTAAAGTGATAATTTTCAAATAGATATTAAATCTTTTTCATTCAAAAGTAGTAAATTATTCTTATTGATAGCAGCATATTCATGTATAGGTTTGTTCTAAGTTCTACTGCAGTAAAATGATGGTAAATTTTACTGCAGTTATATGTGGATTTTGGAAGATAACAGAAAATACCGCGTTCCACTAAGTTATCCAATTTCTCAACACTTGTGCACACATTGTCGAAGCTTTTGTTTAAAACACCACCATTTTTACACATAAACACCCGAAAATACACTAGTTTGAAAAATTAATAACGGAATGGCCACCGCGTCATTCGCTGTTTCCCGCCAAAATCCGCGACAGAGGTAAATGTGGATTTTTATTAATCAATGCACTAACAAATAATTTCTAAAGTTATACTTCTTTTGGCGCCCTAGGGAAAAATGATGAGACAAAATTTTTGCGATGCGCGCGCATATCGTAACAATAAACCGTGGAAAACGTGAACGGGATATCTGTGCCACGCGGGTGGAGTCACGGGCATTAGCTAGTACTCGATATTGTCAAGGATTAGTGTGCAGGAACGAGTGAGGATGTTTGTTTGACACAAAGGGAGGACCGTTTTTTCACCACTTATTTCAACCGCATTCCCATTACTGTGACTCCTGTTAACCAGGATCGTCAGCAATGACCAATACCACAAAAGTTACATCGAACTAGATTTCGGCGAAGTCCCAGAAGAAGTTAACATGTCTTGGAACCCGCAAGATAATTTAAAGAAATTGGAAAAAGAACGTAACGCCTCTTCCCTCCTATGCAAAGCGGGAGACCTGGAAAGCCAATCGGAAAAGAGAAACAAAAGCTCCTATAGAAAAGGGGAAGCACCACGCTAATAATATATTACGGGTCCTATGTGAGCTATGTTTGATTGCAGTAATATGTACCCTTCGACCAGGCAAGGCGATCACGCCTGGCGGAACAGTTGATGTTGGGCTGTTTTATATATCATTCATCAGTACGAGAATTTTCATAGCGAAATGCAGTATTTTAGTATCAATATACTTCGACAGCTCTTTGCTATTTGGCGCTGGACGTCACATTTATTTCAGCTGTTTCATTTTAGTGAGTTGTTGCAATGATCACAGGCTGTGGTCCGTATTCCAGAACGTTTCTCAATGCTGAATCAACGCATAAAGCTAGATTTTCCCTTAAAAAATCTACTCTCAAGCGTCGATTGAGTATTGATAAACGTTTTGGAATACGGGCCTGTGAATGTGATATATCAGATATTTTTATAAAAAAATCAGTTTCAGTGATAGCATAATCAGTGTACGAAACAATTTCTTTTATCAGTTTGGTTATTATCAAAGGAAGGATGCAGATAAGTGAGGTACCTACTCACTAAACACTTCAATGGCACTATAATAAAGTTACATATTATACTAGTTAAACATTATAACGTGTGAGGGCACTATGGGTATTCGCAGCGATAAGAGATAAGACAATGGGTTTCATTGTACTATTTGAATATATTAATGTTATAGACGTAGCTGACTATCAGCGTGTTTTTACAAAGCATTTTTGTCACTTTAATTTCAAAGATATTTGCTAACTGAATCAACTGCTTAGCTTATTAAATTATTGTTACCATTTACTATAGGAATGTGTGTGTCCATTAAAGCAGGGTGTGAATGGGCTAATACCAGTGCTCGAAGTCGTCTAGATTTTAAGCATTATTATTGACAAATTCACGGTCCGCTCCTCTCCACTCCACTCAATTCGAACAGAAAGGCACTCAAAAAGAATCAACTCAACTACCACTAAGATACTTTCATTGTTATTTAGAAATATATAAGTATGTATATCAGTTATTGTTTAGATGACAACATAAGTTACAAAATTACATTATTTTTCGACATTTACATACTTATTACGTTTGGAACGCATCGAAGCACTTGTGGTCACAGCTAGACTAAAGATATCTTAGTCACAACAGAAAAGTAAGAGAGATGAGGGCCGAGTCTGCTATTTCAATCGTGTCGAAATAGAATCGAAATCGTCGCATACATTACATACAATTAAAAAGAGCATCCATAGAGTTTCTTGCAAGATTCTTCTCCATGAAGGGTAGGCTGCCCTTGGAACTGGCAACTGGAATTACTCTCATTTTAATTATTGTCATGACTTTTCGCAGTGCCTAAAATGGTCTACATGAATAAAAATATTTTTGATTTTGATTTTAAGGATCGTTTGTCGTTTGATTTAGTTTACTTTTAATCTAAATCCGATATGGTGGAGCACTCAAAATCGGCGGAAGAATTATTTATAATGCAATGGTAAAATATGGCTTTCAAATGTCAATTGGGCAAACAGAGGCAGTGAGCTCATTCCAAGATATAATATGGAACAAAAATATGACCGTTGTCAATATTCCATGCATTCATTTGATTTCTGTCGCAAGATTGTCGAAATAAAAAGGCTGCAAAACAAATCCAGGGAGACGCTAAATAAAAGTTTACAGTAGATATGTTATCTAACCTTTTCGTAGATCTTATTGCATTACTCTGATGAAAAGAATGTTTATTATTAAAAAAAAATGACCACTTGTTCCGACAAGTGGTAATTTTTTTTTTATTTTTGATCATCATCCAGTGACGTAATAACGGAATGATTTCCACACGAGACGACTGATCTAAATTAAAATACGCCACGTCATGAACAAGCTACTTAAGTAGAGTTAAATAGGAATTTAACAATGTATCAAAGTTCAAATACCCTTCAAGACTAAGAAAACAATACTATACAATGTTGCCATGTCATTTGCAAGAGTGAACAAGTAAAAAGACCTCTAAACAACAGGCTTTGTTTCAAAGACTTTATCAGAAAACTGGTAGAATTTAATCTAAAGTTATTTACGGTCTAACAACAGAAAGGCGATCGGGGAATTTATAATACTCTGCGAACGAGTCCGGAACAATGCTCTCGTTCGAATATGTAATCAAAAATGAATTTAAGAGCTACCTTAATGTATTACCAAATTCCCTTTTAACATAATTACTAGTATAGTTAACTCCCAGTGTAGCATTTGCCACCATAGTATTACCGCCTCTGAGTGCATGCTACAAGAATATTCAAGTCAATCTGCAGAAAACAGTGTGTTTGAATAAGAACTTGGCAATGTAGCCTTCCTTATAACATAAGATCATTCTTTCTCTTTATTTGCAAGTGCATGGTAATTAATATGAAGTAAAGTTGCTATTTTATGTCGTCGTCTGTTTGACCGACGAATAATTTATAAACGACGCAACACAACGTGAGTATTTTGATGTAGTTTGTTTTGATAATTTTGTATTTGTTTCGCTAGTATGAGTTTAGTTACTAACTATTGTACTTTTGAATTATATTTC
Organism: Thumatha senex; assembly: GCA_948477245.1. Lineage (NCBI taxonomy): Eukaryota > Metazoa > Arthropoda > Insecta > Lepidoptera > Erebidae > Thumatha > Thumatha senex. Next base: position 27,930,446 of record OX419728.1, read on the forward strand.
TTTGGTCTCCGTACGCTCCTGACATGCAATCATTGTACGGATTAGGGTCTCAGTAACACCCTGAAATCAGATGTCCCTGTGACTGCGATGGGATACTTACTATTCATTTAATATTTCACACCTTGCACAATAACCATAAAGCGAACTCATAAGCGAAGCGTTGAGGTGGGTACTACTGTCACTTCGCGCAAAACATTTGATTTTTCAAACTTAAAATGTCTCTATTTATAATATATTGCACTTGTAAAATAATATATACACACACATATCAAGAAATAACACTATTTTTAACACTCATGATATTTTTGATGCCATTTTTGTTATTTAAACTAGTTAAAAAACTATTTAAATAAGTTCCGTCTTGGACGTCCGTGGTCTGTATGTTACGGATATTTTCTTGTTAACACGATAACGACCGAAATACTTTCTAATCGAGTCTTTTTTTCTCTTACGCTTCAGTATAGTTAGGAATAGAACCCTTTCAATTTTCACGGTCTGATCCGATGTGGTTTAATTGTTATTATCTTTACTTTATTTATTTCATAACCCCTACGCGATAATTCATAGCAAAGTTTGTAAGCTGTAATATATGAAATTCTATTCGTGTGCGTGCACTTTTGGGTTTTCCAAAATTTTTCATTCTATTGCTGCCATTAAGGAACCTTTTGTACTTATAAGCCATAGCTATTCAGCAATAATGATTTTTCAATAATTCATAATTGAATTTAAGTTCTACTTAAACTATACTACAATATCTACTTACACAAATTACTTTCCGGTGATCCTTTATACCTACAGGAACGCTAGTGCTGTGGTAACGATACACTTCCTGCTCTAATAGAATGAGCATTGTTATTGTGATTGTGTATGTATTGGGCCTGGATGATAGTTATTTACTAGATATTGGACACACAAAAAAAACTATGGGTAAACAGAAGTGATATCAATTAGGCAATTACAACAAATGTCTCTTGTCTGAACAAGGTATCATTATATCATACCTTGTTCAGACAAGGTATGGTATAATGTCAATCACTATATCATATATTTATATTCTACGATGTCGATGCAAATTTTCTGAAAGTGATTTATTTTACAAATTATGTTTTTATCTTCATTATCTGTAGCTATTTGATCTTAAAAATCGATAAAACTTGGAATCTTGATTAAAAATACCAATGGCATACGACATACCAGTGAAAGATGTCAAAATTTTAATACTAATATTAACGTACTTGATAACATTGAGTATTCGAATGTTACTTTAACAAAAATAGAATGGCCACATTGCACATTGTATTCCTAAAAAAGAAATAGTCATCTAATTCACGTCTAAAAGTGTTCACAAGGGTTCCATTTAGGGTACTGGGACGAGACTTAGCTGATAAAGCTGAACACCAGCTATCTGTGTAAACTAATGGTGCTCATAGCTCATGGAAATCAAGGGTTGTTGTTTTGCATCAAATAGGGTACTTATCATTTTTCAAAATGTTTTAGGTAATAAGTAAGTAGTAATGAGAAATCAAATGTTTCTACCTCGGAAACTTAGATTCTTAATAAAGCATAAATTTTTGAACATTTTTCAGTTTTTTATATATATTTGTATTTTTTTGCCACTAACGACATTTATTACAACAAAAGTGTTCATTTCACAAACCCTTCTAATAATTTGTTTACTCACCTCAGTAATTTTGGACAGCTGTAGCTAAGAAACAATGAAATCTTAATAGACCAATTTCATCTCGATTTGTGGCAAACTTTGTGTGCTTACTTCAATAAAATAGAGGGACTTCTGTCGTAAAATGATTTTTCAAATATTTATCAATGACCTGGACCTCCTCGGGCTTCCGAGGAGAAGAATTTTGGACTTGCCATAACTATTTCATCACATCTATGTAAAAACATCAAAACTACTGTGAATCTTTAGGTTCTACAGGACCCTGGAGGAGATAAATAAAAGGGGGTAGATTTTATTTTACAAATATATTCCCCGAAATTATGTTCGCGTGTAAACGAATAACGATAGGCAACCGTAAGGCAAACTCTACTGCGAGCGACCACAGAATCTGGACTTATCTGAGGGAGGGTCAGGTTATGATATGATTGGAATGATGGACCTTGGAAGACAGAAGCCTGGGGTAAGAACTTCTACTGGAAATCTACAAGGCTTCTTACCTAATGGCCAGATGGGCTGGAGAGACGGGATAGCTTACAATTTGGTTGCAGATGGTAGGTACAGTAAATAAAATAACAAGTTTATAGAAAGAACAATGAGTAGAAATATAGCCGAGCCGAGCACAAAGGGGAATTAAATAAGGGTTAGCACAATTATGAAAATTATATACCGTTGTACGAGTTTCATACCCACATGTAATTGTGGAAGAAGAAAAATTCTTCGGACAACGGTTTTACAGAATTGAAAATGGTAAATAACGTGCAAGCAGTACCTTATATATCGGTTAAAATAGAATTGTGAACACTAGAGGTACAAATAAATGATTTTCACACTTCTTGCTGTAGACAACAAGGTTAGCGGAAATTATTAAATAACTATAATTAACGGGATATTGTGGGTCTAGTAAATAATTAATTAATTTCCTCCTTTAAAAAAAAACCGTAGGCAAACTTGCAATTTATTTTATTTATCTTTGTGATGGTTGTATAGCATTTGGAATGAACTACTAAACTTACTCCATGGTAGGTAATTCAAGAATAATAAGTACGATCGATGAAGAGTACGATGCCGTATGTCTGGTCTGGTCCCGAAAGACTCCTGTAACATACTTTTACAGGGCTCTGGGGTGGGGTCGCAAAGTGGGCGGACGGGCGGAAGTTCAAGGACACCTACACTAACCATGTGTGTGAGCATAGAAATCGAAAAAACAGAGCAATCCGGGATCATTTGTGTGTCGCCGTGACATACGCAATGTGCTCAAGATTATTAGCAAACGGCGTCACCATATATAATTTTGTTTTTTTTTCTATAGAGTTTAACGTGAATGAAACTTAATTTTGATTTGAACCTGTTTGCAACTTAAACATACTATTTTTTTAATTATATCATCTTAATTATTGTGTTAAAATTGAATTTTTTATTTTGAGAACTTACAATTATGTAATATACCTTTTATAAATACACAGTTCCATTACCGAATGTCACATGGTCACACCACCTTACTGAATACCCACCCAAAACACTCGGGGCAAAGGTGCCATACACCAATACATTGTTTTGCTGAATTCACCTATTTGAGTAAATTCTGTATGACGGGAAAAGCCATTTAAAAAAATGAAATAGTGTGTAATAGAATAATTAAGCAATCCGTAACTAGTAGATGCGGTGATTTATGCATTTTATATTACTAATTACTTTTTATGTTACTTAACAAAACCTTTTCATAGGAAGGAAAACCTCAATAATGGACGCACGAGCCCCCGTTATAAAATTAGAATAGATCATAATGACGACTATGGTGAAGGCAGCAAAGGGCATAGTTTAGATATTTTACCTAATCGGGATTAGAATAGCAACACTTCAAATAAAATAGGTAATTATATTAGTATAACTTAGCTACCACGAACCTAAAAAAGTAAGGGCTTACTTATAAGACCCGTTTTGAAGAACCCCGTAATACTGACGTTTGGGAAAACTCAGGCAGGGTGTTCATTTCGCAATCTAAGTATACACGGAAGAAAGTCGTTTCAGACCTAACCGTATGCGAGTGCTCTGGACACAAAGTGTGAGATTTAACTCTCTATGGCCAGCGTTGCGATGATAGAAAGTAGCAGTGGGCATCATATCAAACATTCCTTAGAGCACAGACTGTTGTACAAGTGGTAGTACACGCATAAGGAGACGAAGTGTCTCCTGTAGCGAAAGGGCTCGTCACTGCCCGCAAAAGTATCATGATAACCCTCATAGCCATCTGCCGAGTCGAAAGGTCGAAGTTAGTATTCGGATGCAATACTTACGCAAACTATTTTTTTTATAAAAATGTAATTTTTTTATTTTACTTATTTTTATTTGGGAAGCGCACGTGGCCCCGCGGACGTAGTGTTCTGTAAACGATCACTGCGTTAAGCAACTTTCACTATGGCTGGTCCTCGGATGGGTGACCACTTTGTGGCATTTATATCTGCGAGCGTTTCCGTGCTTCGGAAGGCACGTTAAGCCGTTGGTCCCGGTTGCCAGTAACATGGCAGTCGTTAAGCCAGTTGAATGCCATATGGGCGGCTTGAAAAATTTCAACAGCAGGTCGCCACAACCTGCATCTGTCCATTTCAACACGGCAATGGGCTCACCACCTGTTACGTGGGACAAAAAGCAAAGCATACGGTGAAACGTGGGCGTATAGTATGCCTCTGCCTACCCCTTCGGGGATAAAGGCGTGATAGTATGTTTTAACAATTTATGTACACAAATTTATAATATAAAAAATTAAAATGGCGGGAAAATAGTACAACGGTACTGTATATTTCTTAAAGAAATATACAGTACCGGACTCTTCCAGCAGTGCGGCGAGAGGAGAGAATCAAAAAATCATTGAAAGGGTAGAAATGTGTAAAAAAGTTTTAAGGAATGAGAGTACATACACACACAAAAAATATTAATATAATATACACATACAAATATATACACTTATAAATGCATAAACACATACATATATACACATATAACTACATATTTAAATAAAAAAATGAATAAATATCGAAAACTTCGAAAGATCGTGTAACAGAATTGCTCCTTCAGGTAACACTGGGTTCTTACATTGTAAAGAAGGCACAGAATTCGAGTATTTCTGCGAAGGCGGACTGGAAGCCACTTAAGTTCCTGGCGAAAATATGACACATGATCATATTTTTTGAGGTTGTAAATTAAACGGATACATAAGTTTTGCAGCCTCTCAAGCTTGTCCAGTAGCTCCTCTGTGACATCTAAATAGCAAATATCAGCATAATAAACTTTACAGCAATTGGTAAGCCGTATTAAATTTGATTTGCATTTACGAATTACAACCATGTTTTCAATTATCAGTATAACAAATACGGCCTTAGAGTCAACTCTGCTCTATTTTTCAAGATTGTGTGGCAATCCAATGTTATATTCGTGACGGACGTGATCAGAATAATAAACCTGGTGGATACGAATTCATAATAGAAATGTTATCTAATAAAGACATTATGCGGGTACCTGCTACCATAATATAGCCATTTACCAGTCCGTTATGACATGGGATGCCATATTAGAAAACGTAGAAAGAATAGAAATTAAGGGGAGGCAACCGCGAGAAACCAATACTGCGGGCCTCAACATCTTCCTAAAGTTCCAGGAACAACTATTAGAAAGGTTAGAATATTTTACACCTTTGTATGAACGACTAGCCCTTATTTGTATGTACCTAGTTACAAAATTATATCAACAGAGTGTGTTCACAAAGTGTGAGTAACGTTAAGGGTAGAACTAAAATTTATCTTCGACTACCGTACTTATCACTTTACACATTGAAGCTTCTGAAAAGTTTATCTCATTTGGATCAACCGTTTATGAGTGCTAAGGGTACAAATATAAACATTTTGCTTAGAATTTAATTTAAGTTACAACAAGACTAAAGGATGAAAGTGTATACACCCTACGAAGGCAAGTATTTCGTGTATTTTGCAACTGATTTCGTGTCCGCGAGAACTGCAGGACATGCCTAAGTGGGTGTACGGGGTACCAGTACACAAGCTAAGCCGGCCGGTACTATAGCAGATGATAGCAGAAGCAGTGGGCAGGTCCCGCGCGGCTTCGCCCGTGACACTTCGAACTCCCGTCAGTTTATCAGTCACGCCTTTATTCCCGTCGCTCCCATTAAATCCCATCGTTTATTACTTTTACTATAATGTATGAATATTTGCCCGATTTGTTGATTACTGCTCCTCTTTTCAGGTAGTAGCGAGATGATATAGCCTTTATCAGTCTCGCCTATATTCCCGTCGCACCCATTTAATGCCGTCGTTTATTAGGACATTTAGGATTACTGCTCCTCTCTCCAGGTCAGTACCGTGATGATATATAGCTTTCTATATACTATACCAAACTATAAGATATCGCAAAAACGCAAATGAAAGCATAGTAGGCCCCAGTACGCACATCCTTTCTGTAGTGCGCCGATGACGCGTCTGAGCCTCGCGAACTCGCCCATAATGCATGACCGCGTTATTTCAGAACAAATTTGATTACAATAAAATTAATGTAGTGAGTTAACTTTAAAAGATAGACATGTGCTGTCGCGGACTTTATTTTAGTACTTTTAAAGGGGAACAATTTTGTAATACATAATTATTGCATAACATTAATCGTTTAGGCAGCGTTCGTAACGGAAGCTTTCAAATAGATAATTTTTCTCCCGATTATGCTTATGATTGCTGTTCTGCACATATTAGTCGTAGCGAAATGCTACATAGCCTATAGCCTTCCTCGATAAATGGACTATTCAACACAAAAAGAAATTTTCAAATCGAGCCAGTAGTTTCTGAGATTAGCGCGTTCAACCAAACAAACAAACAAACAAACTCTTCAGCTTTATAATATTAGCATAGATATACTTTCGGCTTGGCTTCCCATCCGGAACCTATTGTGGCTTGTTTCAAATATGCACATTCATATGTGATCCCATCCATCGTTTATTGAGATCGGAACAATATTTTAAGAATACATTTTACTGTCCCAAATCTTTTAATATAAATTAACGTGACTCGAAAGTTCAAAATATTTAGGTGCACGCCTCCGAGGATTTTTATGCCCTCAGTTTGTCAGCTTTAGCAAGACGGAGCGGGCACGTGAGTCGAATTTTTACGAGAAGCCTTATATACAAAGCGTCAACTTTATCAAATAAGTTGATTTGGAAGCTTTGTGTAACAAATACCTACGCGGGGGAAACTTGGATATTTATTCAATAGTTCAAGCGTAATCAGTTTTCTCCCAACATCGATTGCTTAAAGTCGATTGTGAAAATTGTAGTACAATTGATTTAAAGTCAAAATTGTTGTTGATGAAAACTATGATTACGGAGGTCGTTTATTTTAGTTTATTGTTCACGTGGAGTCAATTTAACTGCATAACTGAATGCCGAATGCTATGCAGTAATTAAATGATCTGAATGACCTTACTATCTCATCCTATAATATTATCTTGTTAAAATACTGTTATGTGTACTGTATATGACAAATGTCGATCGAATCCAAAAACGATCCATTGAGACACTAAACTACACATCTTCATTCAACGATAGCTCATACAGAAAATCTAGTAACATACAATACCAGCTCAGAACATAGTGATTTATCCCCGCTGCACCACAACAACTCAGAAACTCCTAATTATTCATTGATGAGGCCACGCCTTTATCTCCGAAGGGCTCGGCATAAAAACTATAAAGTCCGAAATTCACCGTATGCATTTTTGTCCAGGTGATGGCCCATTGCTTAAAATGAGTAACTCCTTAAGTGAATACACGAAGTAAATAATTACAACAATAATCCACTATTGGTCAACAAAGGCCGATGGGTCAATGTATTGTTAATGTTCTAATATTTAATTTTTGGGTTAGTTATTTATATTATGAGCATGAAAGCTTGATGTTGTCTGTTTCTGCCGACATTTGATGAAAATTACTTTACTTTATGTAGGTTTTATAAGATCTTAAATTCGACTAGTAAGATAATTGACTTTGCACGGAAATCCCCACCGATCTCATATGAAACTTGCATTGACTTAAACCACACGGACCCTACATAATCGTTTAGCGCCGGTTCCCAGCAAGAAGTAATATAGCATTAATAAATAGTGGTATATTTTTTTTATTCAATGCCATTTGGTCTAATATAAGCTTGTGGTATAGGTTTTAGAGAACTGATAAACTTTCTTATATATTTGTAAATACACACACAGAAACACCCAAACTCCGAAACAATGTGGATCAAACGAAATTTGTGCCGAAAAGGGAATCAGGCCCACGATCTCAACGAGGCTGTCACATACACTACCACTTATCTATGTAGACCTATAACAGTGACCTAATTTCTTTTCATTTCTGGAATATACCCTATAGGGTATCACCCCTAAACTGGTATTTATACATATTGTCACACCTTTATCCTCGAAGGGGTAGGCAGAGGCATACTATACGCCCACATTTCACCCTAAATTTTTCAAGCCGCCCATAAGGCCTACAACTGGGCTTAATGACTGCCATGTTACTGGCAACCGGGACCAACGGCTTAACGTACCTTCCGAAGCACGGAAACGCTCGCAAATGTTAATGCCTCAAAGTGGTCACCCATCCGAGGACCAGCTATAGTGAAAGTTGTTTAACGCAGTGATCGTTTACAGAACACTGAGTTAGCGGGGCCACGATTGCTTCACTAACTGATAAACATAGTTATATATTTGTAAATACACACACAGAAACACCCTAACTCCGAAACAAACATTTGTGGATCAAACGAATATTCATCTCAGACGAATATTCATTCGACAGAGAATCAGACCAGAGATCTCAACGCGGCTGTCACATACACTACCACTTATCTATGAAGACTTATAACAGTGGCCCAATTTCTTTTTGTTTCTGGAATCTGATGCCAGTAACATGGCAGTCGTTAAGTCAAGTTGAAAGCCTTATGGGCTTTAAAAATTTCAACAGCAGGTAGCCACAAACTGCGTCAGTCTATTTCAACACGGCAATGGGCTCACCTCATGTGTATTCCTGTTCCACGTAAAAGGTTTTACGTGGAACAGGAATACACATGGTGAAAAGTGGGTATATAATACGCCTCTGCCACCCCTTCGTGATAGATAAACTAATAGATATTTCTGGAATCTACCCTATGGGTATCATCCCATAAACTGGTATTTATAATTACAATGAATATGTAGATAATCTCTGATTGAAGGTACAGAATCAATGACATTAAACAAGTATCTGTCACGTATAACTAACTGTTTACTATAATACACGTACGTTTATTAATTAAACTGGATCAAATAATTGCGGTCTCAATCACTGAAGTAGGCTACAAGAAGATGCAAGCTAATCGAATCCTTGTTCCGTGCATTGAGAGGATACATTAGCTGGTATCACTCGTGGTAAATGACGCAGCAGACAATGGGGTACTTTAAAATTCTTGAGTTGACTGCTGAAGTGTTACTGAGAGATCGCTTGCCAATAAAGGCTTCGTATATAAGTATAAACCTAGTCTATACATCTATACTTATATGTAAAGCTGAAGGGTTAGTTTGTTTGGTTGACCGCGCTCTTTTCGGGTTGGATAGCCTATTTATCGAGGAAGGCTATACATATATCAGCTACTATCCTGAAGAGTAACGCAGTGTCAAAAAATCGAGCAAATTTTCGTACATTACTGTAGACTGATGAAGCAGATTTATGTGGCGAGAGTGAATGGGCAAACTGGTATAGGTAGACCTCGGCGTACGTATGTCAATCAAATCGAAGACCTTTTGGAAAAGGCCAGGTCAAGAGTACCCTTAACCGGCGAGCGTGTATGAAACACTCATGAAAGTAGAAGAAGCGAAAGTGGTATGTCAGGTTCGTAGCAAGTGGAAAACCATAGTCTCTGCCTACCCCGATGGGAAACAAGCGTGATAATATGTATGTAAGTATTATATAAACGACGGGATAACGGGAGTTACAGGAGCTTAGTCACGGGCGGAGCCGCAGTGTTATGCTAGTTAAAAATATTTTCACAAATATGTATTACGGCTACTAGATATAATGTAATACCCTGACAATTTTTAAATTTAATGTCTGGCTGTCACTTTGCTGTCATACTTTGTTATCTAATCACTGGATACGTAATAGAAAAAGATTTAAAATCTATACCTTTTTAGAATTTTACTGTTGTTGTACGTGTTGCAGTTATTGCGTTGCATCGATGCGGTTACGCGCCAATTCAAATTTTTGACATACTGAAAAATTTGAATATAACCAAAAGATTAGTTTATCGTACCATCAAACGATACAATGAAGACTCTAGTGTAGAAGACAGGTCAAGAAGTGGAGTTGGAGTTAGGACTCCAGCAGTGATAAAAGCTGTGAAGGCGCGAATTCAAAGAAATCCCAAACGTAAGCAGAAACTGTTGGCCCTACAAATGGGGTTAAGCAGAACCACGGTGAAAAGGGTGTTAAATGAAGACTTAGGGCTTCGGTCATATCGAAGAAAAACAGGACATCGTTTAAATGGTCGTCTAATGGACCTGAGACTGAAGAGATGCCGCGCTTTGTTAAAGCGGTACGCGGGAAAAAAATATCGGGAAATTCTTTTTTCGGGTGGAAATATTTTAACAAATTTTTTAACAAACAAAATGATAAGGTGTACGCACACAGTAGTGAAGAAGCGAGCAACCGTATTCCGCGTGTCCAACGAGGTCATTTTCCACCCTCGCTCATGGTATGGTTGGGAGTTTTTTATTGGGGCTTAACAGAGGTACATATTTGTGAGAAAGGTGTAAAAACGAATGCAGTTGTGTATCAAAATACAGTCCTGACGAACCTTGTGGAACCTGTTTCTCATACCATGTTCAATAACAGGCACTGGGTATTCCAACAAGATTCGGCGCCAGCTCATAGAACGAAGAGCACACAAGACTGGCTGGCAGCGCGTGAAATCGACTTCATCCGGCACGAAGACTGGCCCTCCTTCAGTCCAGATTTGAGTCCGTTAGATTACAAGATATGGCAACACTTGGAGGAAACGGCGTGCTCAAAGCCTCATCCCAATTTGGAGTCACTCAAGACATCCTTGATTAAGGCAGCCGCCGATATTGACATGGACCTCGTTCGTGCTGCCATAGACGACTGGCCGCGCAGATTGAAGGCCTGTATTCAAAATCACGAAGGTAATTTTGAATAAACTTTATTGTCATAAGAATCTATGTTTTGTTAAGTTCATTTTGGTATATAAATGGTTAGATAATGAATAAACTTGTTTCAATTATTTTATATTAAACATGTGACAGAATTTATGACCTGACTTATATAAAAAACTATATATATTAAAATAAATTCCTATTTCCCTTGGTCACGACATCAGGCGTGAACGGCTGGACCGATTTGAAAAATTCTTTTTTATTGGATAGCTCATTTATTGAGGAAGGTTCTAAGCTATATATCATCAAGCTACTACACAGGAGAGCGGAGCAGTAGTCATAAATGACAACAAATCGGGGAAACTTCCATACATTTTTCGAAAAGAAATTAGCGACGGTATTAAATGGGTGCCACGGGGTTGGAAGTATGTCACGGACGAAATCGGGCCGGTCAGCTAGTAATAAATATTTTTCTATTACGTACGTTTTGCGTGCTGACTACATCGTCAAAACGTCACTATATCATTGAAGAAATGTCGTCCTGCAATTCTTTTAAAACGTTTTACCGAAATAAATACGATATGATTTAACTAACCTTGCCATATAAACAATAGGTACAGTAGTGTCCCTACTATTTTTGTACTACTGAAAATGTGTGGATACTGAAAGTGGAACAGTGGATCTCGGGCTCAAAATCTAGGTTCCTGGCAATACACTCAGATGGAGAGAGAACTGATCTATCTTCTTTTATTCTTAAAGTTCAAGCATAGAAATTATCATCAACTCAGTAACATTGAAGCCGAATCATGGGCCAAGAAAAAAAAATAAAAGTATACTAATTGCATTAGTAAAAACCATAGGTTAGCAGTTTCCCGCGATCGAAAAAGGTTTTTTTTCATTAGAATTTGAATATTGTCTTAGATCAGGCTATTAATAAAACCTGCTGCTGACTGACCTGTGTCGAATGGCCCAGACAAACTCCGTTAAAGATCAAACACGTTACGTCAAAGGTGTGCTCGTCAATCTTTTTATTAATAAAACCAAGAAAGTACACGTCTTCATTCAATTTCATAAGAGCTTAAAATAAAAAAATAATTAATCTAAAGTATCTTCACGCTGTATCCCTGACGGGGTAGATAGAAAGGACAGATCGCCAGGCTTCGCAATCCTTGCATACTTCTTTGGCTTCTTCAAGATTCACCACCAATCGCTTCTACGTGCGTGTATGAAGAGATTGGTGGTGAATCTTGAAGAAGCGAAAGATCTGAGATCTGGGTATTAGAGTACTTTTGACCTTTCCGTTTTTGAGCAATCTGCTCACGTGGTCCTCTTATGTAAGTCTCGGCCTACCCTGACTCCTTCTAGCCTCTACTTTCGCACAATATATATTCTTCGTCAATCGTTCCTCACTCATTCGTTGGACGTGACCAAACCAACGAAGCACGCTCTTTTCAGAGTTTAAAGTAACATTAACGTACAGTCATTGCTTCGATTTGGGCTAGGTGAAGTTACTTTGCTAGTGGACACTCCGCGTTTTCACCCGAGTAGTTTCTGTTCCATGGGAATGCGGAAATGTAGCCTAAGTAACTCCTTATAATATCAGCTATCTGTCAGTTGCCGTTTCAGAGATAAACAAACAAATAAAAAAACATATACTTTCACAGGCATTGAGTGAAAAGTTAATTTAGAATTACAAACACGACACTGAAATTTTATTTACCTGTATAGATTTAGAGCATCACTCAAATAATACCAGTGTGTTTCCAAAATCAATTAACTCCAAATAAGGTGGTGGCGAGTGTTTAGGAAATTATACCTACCTACATGTATGTTATATTTATTTTTATGGGTTTAAACGCGGTTATGTTTCACACCTTCTTTTGTTGCATGACGTTTCACAGCCCAAACGGTCACAGGCTGACTAGGCACAGTTAGTATACCTACCTACTTCTCTTTCCCTATTATCATTTAAATCAGAATCGATTTTCTGGTAATAATTTCTTGAAAGCTTCCTAGCACTTAGGTTGTATCACAAACATTAGCAGTTTTCAAAATCACAGGATTTCAATTAATTTTTAATCATTAAAAAAAATGAGCATAATTAAGAAAATGGTTTCACCACCTGTTACGTGGGACAAAAATGCACACGGTGAAATCTGGGCGTATGATATGCTTCTGCTACCCCTTCGGTGGTTGATAAACAGGAACTCCAATAATTATAAACGAATTCCTGTCTATTTTCATTTAGATACTATTTTCATTGATTCAATTACATTCGCGTTAATTGCATTCCTAACCGTACGAAAAGTGCTGATGTCGCAATGAGTAATGACCCAGCAATGAAATCTACACAAAACGGAACATATTCGATGACTCAGATCAGATATAAAACTGATTCATGGCGCTAAGTGGAACTCCAGTTCCTAGAATTAAATACACGGCCATTTGAAAAATCTTTTTACTAAAACTCCAGAAAAAAAAGGCCTCCTATTATAATCTAAATAACTTTCAGGTAAAAACACCTTGGTGGGCACTAACTCTATATGCACCAGTTATCGCCTTAATACCGCCCGCATCCATCAATTGCTTTACAATCTTTAGGCGGTGACAAACACCAGAAACAAACAGAAACGCTCTGTAATGCGACAAAGCGGTCACCATCTCAAAACCAGTCATAGCGAAAGATGTTTAACGCAGTGATCGTTAACACTAGAGTTGTACATAAAATGATTATACGAGAAAATTATCACATCGCTATCAGAATGGTATTTACTTAATTTGATGGATGGGATTAGGATTGAGGAACCTTACTTATATGAAGGGATGATTAGGGGCTTAGGCGCGACGGGGGGTAACATATACTATCACTGTCGCGACAACAATGCTAGGACATGCATCTATGTCAGAAATGGTATTGATGCAATACCTATGTATAATTACTGTTTCAGGGACCTGACAACCATGCAGGTCTTACATCAAGGGAGGGGGGGTGGAGCGCTAGTAATAGCATCGGCCTACCTCCCCTACGAGGCCAAGGACCCTATCTCAAGGGAACTCAGGGTCCTGGTGGAACACTGCAGCCGGGAGATGAAAAATCTCATCATAGGCTGCGATGCCAACGCTCACCATGTAACATGGGGAAGCACGGACTGCAACGACAGAGGTGAGCTTCTACTGGATTATCTGGTAAGTTCATCCCTACAAATCATAAATACAGGTAACAAACCAACGTTTGTGACGAAAACACGGGCGGAGGTCATCGACATCACGCTAGCAACAAACCAGGCCAGTAAACGCATAGTGGACTGGCACGTGCCGGACATAATCTCCAGTTCGGACCACAGGTACATATGTTACAATTACAGGACGATGTACAAACAGGCAAAAGTCAAAAGGAGGAACCCTAGGAACACCGATTGGCCGGCCTTCAAGAGCAATTTGAAAGCCGAGCTAGGGGACCCCAAAGAGAACTTAAGTTCGACACTGGACATCGAGATGGTAGCGGAACATGTTGCAAAAGCAGTTGCCAACTCGTGGACTGAAAACTGCCCCGAAAAAGAGATCGGTGTTAAACAATCACCTTGGTGGAATACCGAGCTGACGAAACTACGGAAGGCTACAAGGGCAGCCTTCAATCGTGCAAAGAAATCGAACAACTTCGAGGACTATGCGAAGAAACTCACTGAGTATAACAAGGCCATACGGAAGGCAAAAAGGAAGGCATGGAGGGAACACTGCTCAAACATAAGCAGCATCCCGGAAAGCATGCGTCTCACCAAGGCAATGGCAATAACAAGGTCTAACCATTTAACTACGATTAAGGACTGTAATGGTAGATATACGGAAACTGGGAGTGAAACACTGAGAGTGATGCTCAGGACACACTTTCCAGATTCAATGGCAATAACCGCACAAGCAAACGAAACAGGCTTTAGTGGTGAAAAGGAAAGAAGATGTACCACAAAAGCGGACTGGGTGACCGCCAAGAAAGTAGTAGAACATAACGGGGTTAAATGGGCAATAAATAGCTTCCAACCATTTAAAGCGCCAGGACCAGACGGCGTATATCCGATACTACTACAGAAAGCGGAAACAATACTAAACCCACACTTATGTAGGTTATACAGGGCGTGTATAGCCTTTGGCTACACACCAGAATGCTGGAGACGTGCAAAAGTCATATTTTTGCCGAAACCAGGCAAAGCGGACTATGGAGATCCAAAATCGTACAGACCGATTAGTCTAACATCGTTTTTCCTCAAAACACTAGAAAAGCTAGTTAATAAGCACATTAGAGGGAAAGCACTGAAGAAATATCCTCTTCACAAAATGCAATGTGCATACCAACCAGGGAAGTCAACTGAAACAGCACTTCACCACGTGGTGAGTAGGGCGGAGTTGGCACTGGGTAATCAAGAAATATGCTTAGCTGCATTTCTGGATGTGGAAGGAGCGTTCGACAGGACCACATTCGGAACCATAAAGGCAGCGGCGGAAAGGCATGGTATCGAATCCACAATCTGTGTATGGATGGATAAGATGCTCAAAGGAAGAACAATACTCGCGGAGTTACTGGGGGAGCGAGTGGAAGTTCAAGTCACAAAAGGTTGCCCACAGGGCGGTGTTCTATCCCCAACATTATGGTGTCTGGTGATAGATGACCTGCTGGGGAGACTTAACAGAGGACCATTACATACAGTTGGCTACGCGGACGACCTCGTGATACTAATCAACGGAAAAGTACCAAGTGTCGTTTCAAACATCATGCAAAAAGCACTGGATACAGTCGAGGGATGGTGTGGACAAAACCACCTATCAATTAACCCCAAAAAAACGGTGATAGTAAATTTCACGAAGAGGCGAACCCTAACAGGAATGGAGACGCTAAGACTATATGACGAAGAGCTTTGCTTGTCCACGGAAGCGAAGTATCTAGGAGTCATCCTAGATAATAAGCTAACATGGAATCGACATGTGGAAACAGCAACCACCAAGGCAATGAGAGTCTTTGGTATGTGCCGTTCCACGTACGGTAAGACATGGGGACTACAACCAAAAGTGGTCCAATGGATTTACACAATGATGGTGCGGCCACTAATAACATACGGGAGTATAGTATGGTGGCCCAAGACTAAACAGGAGAGCTGCAGACGAACCCTGTACAAGCTACAGCGGATGGCATGCATGGCTATGACAGGAGCCTTCAAAAGCACTCCTACGGCGGCGATGGAAATACTTCTAAACCTTACTCCGCTGCACATCAGAGTGGAGCTGGAGGCAAGGAAAGCCGTTCACAGGCTCGGAGCCGAAGGCCAAAGCCGGAACTACGGGCATATGGCGCTTGAGGCAACACAGGAGCAAGGGGTTATGACTATGAATCTAGACAAAATACAGACGGTCTATAACTTCAAAAAGAACTATAGTGTACACATCCCCACGAGAGAGGAGTGGGAGTGTGGAATGCGGACACAGGACAGAAATGTCCAGATATGGTTCACGGACGGATCCAAGATGGAAACCGGCTCAGGTGCAGGGGTTCACAGCGACAACTGCAACATTAGTCAAAGCATGGGCAAGTATGCAACGGTCTTCCAGGCGGAGACCTATGCTATACTGACATGCGTGCAAGAAATGTTAGATAGACGGGTCACTGATGAGACAGTCTATATTATGAGTGACAGCCAAGCTACACTCAAGGCGCTCACATCATGTGAAGTGAAATCCGGATTGATATTGCAGTGCATTGAAAGCCTAAATAGGCTGGGAAGACGCAATACGATCCAATTGGTCTGGGTGCCAGGACATAAGGGCATCGAGGGTAATGAGAGGGCGGATGCCCTCGCAAGGAAGGGCTCGGAGGAAGGGTTCATTGGACCGGAGCCGTTCGTCGGACTCGATTATGGAATAATAAGACGAACAATAAAGGAGGCAGCCACTAAGGCACATGAAACCCAGTGGCAGTCGACAACAGGTCTAAGACACGCAAAGATGTTTCTGGGAAGCATCAGAGAGGGATGGTCCAAGAAACTGTGGACACATACCAGGGAGCAGCTGCGAAGAATCACTGGAGCGCTCACAGGGCATTACGCAACGAGGCAGCACCTCCACAGGATGAAGCTCACGGAAGACCCGACGTGCAGGTCCTGTGAGGACGCTGGCGAAACCATGTACCACCTGCTGTGCGAATGTGTGGCACTCGGTGCAAGAAGAATTAGTCTTCTGGGTCAAGCATACCCGACTCCGGAGGATTACAGGCACATCCCCCTTGGGAACATATTGAGGTACATGGAGGCGCTGCACAGGCGCTGGGGGGATGGGTGAGGTGATGGGGTGTGGTACAATAGTTCTGGAAGGGACGCAGTGCCGCGGTATCTACCGACCCCGAATAAGATAAGATAAGATAAGATAATTTGATGAAGTGAAATTCAGAATTTCGAAGTTACTAAAGTATTTTACCGCGTTTATTACCAGTAGCTGATGATGAGTTTAGACGTAGAATAATTTTTGAACAAACGCAAAACGTACGGCAGGAGGACCCCTGACAGATGGACCGACAACTGGATGGGTCATAATCGTAAAATTTTAATGCACCATAAAAATTATTCGAATCGAAAATAGTTTCGCTTCGTATAAACTTATTTCGTATAAATAAACGTTGTAAAGTAACATTTGGTCCATTCATTGGACTAGAGTGACTGGATGCTGAAAGCGCAGGACTGTGTGTTGTGACGTAAATTGAGAAAGGCCTTCGGCCAGCAGTGGACTGCCACTGGCTGATTTGATAGACGCAAACCGAAATTTTAATAATTAGCATATATAAAACGATTAATGAATCCGCAGGAAGCAAAAGAAGTATGCGTGGAACGCGATACATTACGATCTGTCCTCTCTGACTACCCTACTCCGTGAGGGATACAGTGTGAAATTTTGCAATCTAAGATACTTTTTTCTAAAGTCTTCTTAGTTTGACATCATGTTATTTTTGGCAAATATTTCCTTTAATTACCAAATAATTCAATTTGACGTCATTGCTGACGATATACCTACCGCGAAGGCCGTGAACTCCATATTGAATACAAGTTTGGAATGTTGAATATATTTAAAACCAACTACATTACAAGTAGTGTATGATTGCGTCTGTAGAAATAGTGCAAATAAAACAACTTTTTAACACAGTTGCTCTTAAAGCAGTCTTTTTTTCAGTTTATTAACCATTAGCATTGCAATAAAAAATAATATTATTATCTCCCTTCCTCTTGACTGCCTCTGTGGTGCGGTGGGAGTGTATCCGTGTATCCGAGTGCAACGCAAGAGGTTGTGGGTACAATTCCCACCTAGGATAAAACTTTGTGTGATGTGCATGATGGTTTATTCTGCGTATGGGTGTTATTTATCTATAATATGTATGTACAAGGAATATATAAGAATGTTTATCAGTTATCTGGTTACCATAGTAAAAGGTCTGCTTAGTTTGGAATCAGATGGCGTTGTGTGAGTTGTCCCAACGATATTTATTTATTATAATATCATTCTTAAAATTAGAGTCAATTGTTATTATAGCACAATATTCGTGAATTATTGGCTTGACGGATTTTTATTAAATGTTTTTGTGTATATTTGATTAATATAAGAATTGGTTTTTTTTAAATCCTTACGAGATAATGGTAACCCTGTATAGAGATTCATATGGCAATAAAACGAATTTCCTAGTCAGAGAGTAGAGTATGATAAACCCCTTTACAGTCAGTAGGAATTTTTATACCCCATTTACACTCTTGCATGAGCCACGAGTTGAGTTGCGAGACGAGCCGCAAGCTCGAAAAAAATTACCTTAATACTTTGTTTTCACTCGCGGCTCTCTAAATATTGTGAGGCAATTTCAACACAGCGCTTTTTTAGCTAAACTACTACCATGTTAAGGGATACAAAGATTTCTCCTTTTTGTACTTTCTGGGCCTGAGTAATGCCAGAATTAAGTAATTTCAAAATTTAATGTTATTCTTATTTCTACTTAGATTCTTTCTAATGTGGGTATGTTCCAAATAGAATTATCATTGTACTGGATCTTGAAATTGTCTTAACTTCATCTCTCGAGTACTGATACTGCATCTGTACATTAGTTTAATTAATATAGTAGACTTTAGACTTTTTAAACAATTCATGCCAATACATGCATTGCGTTTTCACGAAAACTACTTGCTAAACTTCTAAAATATCAGTAATATCGTTCTTGAATTATCAAAAAAAAACGTTAACGCAAATATAAGTAAATAAAAACCTGAAGGAACCGTGAGTACGTCGTAATATATCAAATACTTACATATAACCGGTAACGAAGTATCACAGGTTGGTTTATCTCTATTTACCACAAGTCCAACATGGAACACATAGCATCACGTCAACTTAATAGTCTTAATTTACCGATTAGTCCACAGCTGACTCTGCGCGATATCAACGTTTATTCCTCATGAAATAATACACAACACTAGAAAATAATATGGCACGCCGTCTCAGCAACAAACACTCTCATATAAAACACAACTATAATAAGAATAAATGATAACTCTACGGACCTATACCACCCAAATCCCAATTCACATCACCATAATTTGCGCACGCAGTCGTAAAGTTTTCGACATTTCATGTGTTCTCTTGAACACGGGACGATAACTGACATAAGGATGTTGCTATTATAAGAAACTCGTTTCCCTTTAATTGAAAAATTCATGATTTGTAAATTACATTCACAGTTGAAAGTGTGTGGGTAATGTGGGTCAACTAGTTTTAGTAGTTAGCAATTTCCAAAACTAGTTTATAATTTGTTGTTTTGTGTACAAAAGTACAAACCCAGACACAAATAGTTCAAAAATATGCATGAAAATAGGAAAAATGTTTCGCAGTGATAAACAGGCTTTTTTTATGGAATCTTCATAAAAATCTAAAAGTTTTTACCACTTACTTAGGACTGGAAACAAGACTTAGATGAATAGCAAGCTCTAAATAAACTTTTGAAAAAGGCTGCAACCTATTTCGTTTGCCTGCCCAAAATTAAAGTGAAGACAATTAATAATCGACTAAATTGCGAAAATGACGTCCCTTCCTTAAAAAAAAAAAAAACATTGTCAAAACGTCGTCGAGGACTTTTGGCGGGAAAGTGACAAGTGCGGACGCTTCCTTTAGATTATTTTCTAAAACTAGTGCATTTATCTTGTTTTACGTGCGGAAGGGTGGTTTCTTGGACATAAAAGTTGTGTTAACGTGCTATAGTGATAGACAATGATATATATGCAGTGAAATGCTATTTTCTCTCTTGACGCGAAAAGTCCACTGAAAACTTCAGTATTAGAATCACCATTATACTGAGGGCAAGGACAAGGACCAAGGACTGAGGACTCGACATCGACAAAGACTGGACAGGACTAAATACTAAGAAAAATAAACACAGAAGACTAGGCTGTATGGACAAAGTTTCCTTTGCCTGCCCAATAAGGGCGGAGACAAACAAAAAAAAATTGTCAAAACGTCAAAACAAATTCTTACTGTCAACAAACTGACGTGTACTTTGGCGATTTATATGAGCAAATTCCAATTGTTATTATTTCAAGCTTGATAATGTCTGAATCAGAAAGACTTATACAAAACGAAGCACAACCCTCAGGCACTGCAGATATGCGAGGCGAAGGCGACGTCACTCATACGGTGTCGGAACGGGAAGCTTATTTTCAAGCTCTTCAATTATGGATACAACAAGCACAGATGTACCACAACCTATCATGTTTTCCTTATTATATGCTAACGTTACAAGGTTTACAAAATAATCGTGCCAATATACCTTTATTGAATAACAACTACCAGTTCCAAGGCCATCAGTTTCCGTATATAGTGCCAAATGTGCCTCGCAACATACCAGAAACACCACCTCAATTTGAACCTGCCTTGCCTGCAGAAGGTTAGTTTGGTGAAATACGTTCTTCTCACAATATTATAACTATATTACTAGTAACTTAAAGATATAAGAACAACATAGGTAAGTAAGATATAACAACAACATAAATTAAGCCACATACCTTGTGTATGACAATACTATTGGAAATGTTGAGGCCACACAGTGCTTTATTCTTTGCACTGTTTTATGATTTTTTATAAAATGTTGAGAAAATTCAATAAAGAAGTTTGAAATGATTCTAGTTATAGCCTAATCTCTCTAAAATGATAGGACACTAACATGAGCTCTGGACTCGGCCAGGACTATTGCTTGGAAGATGATGATTATTACTTCCATACTACTGTATGACTATGAAACATGGCTGTGTTGAAGCAATACATGACCGAATTGACAGCTTTGGTGATAACAATTTTTATTGATTCTATTGTTTATGCAAGGTCCAAAATCCCCAGACATCGTGAGGCCTTCAACATTGCCATTAGAGATAACTAGTAGCTCTTGCAAATGTCTTAAAATTAGGTGCTATAGATAATGTATGAGAGAAATTAGGTCCTTTTCTTTTTTTTTTTTTCTTTTTTACTAATCTGTGATTCACAGTAGACATTAATGAACCAAGACATTTGGCGGGAAAAGTGACAAGTGCGGACGCTTGCTTTATATTATTTTCTAAAACTAGTGCATTTATCTTGTTTTATGTGCGGGAGTGGTGGTTCCTTGGACATAAAAGTTGTGTTAACGTGCTACAGTGAAAGACAATGATATATATGCAGTGAAATGCTATTTTTTCTCTTGCCGCGGAACGTCCACTGACAACCTTAGTATAAGAATCATCATTATACTGAGGGCAAGAACCAGGACGTAGCCTGAGGACACGACATCGACTGGACAGGACTAATTAGAAGATAAGATTGAAGAAATATGATATAAAAAATAAGATTTGGCTAAAAGGTCTTAGAAACCAGGCCATTAAATGATTATTACAAAAAAAAAATTAATGAACCAAATTAAATATATCATTTTTTATTAAGGTAAAGACAACTTGGTTCAGGGCGGGGATTGAACTTGTGACCTTCGCCTAACCAAGGCAATGTTAGCCTAATGAGTCCGCTGAACTACTTTAACCATACTAAACATGTTAAAATTTAAAAAAATATTACAAACCATACTGAAACAAGTTGATTTTGTTGAGAGATCGTAAATTAAATATAATGTAACGGAAGACACTTTTTCTTGAGCCATAAATGGTGCAACTAACACTTTATCTTATGTATATATATATTTATGTTTGTGTACTTCCAGTGATTGCCCGACATGGTGGATTTGAATATGTCATACCACCTCTACACAAGAGACTAATAGCAGAGTTCATTGATTTTCTCTTGCTGTTCATACTAAAACTTATTGTCACATTCATTGCAGTAGACATGTTCGAAATAATGTAAGTATGGTTTTAATTTAAAAGTTTTAGCTTAAAGCTGTTTGATGTTTGCATTAATGCATTAATCGAAAAGCTTTGCTGTTTTTTTTAATGGTTACTCAAATATTTTCTGCCAAAAGAGATTGTAACTTTTTACTAACCTTTATTGTTATAAATAATAATTTAATATTAATAATCAAATATAAATATCTTCACGCTATATCCCTGACGGGGTAGTCAGAGAGGACAGATCGCCAGGCTTCGCAATCCATGCATACTTCTTTCACATCTTATAGATTCATCAATTGCTTCATACACGTACATCTGGCTATCCCAGTACTTTTGACTTTGCCGTTATTGAGCAATCTGCTCACGTGGTCTTTATATGTAAGTCTCGGCCTACCCTGATTCCTTCTACCCTCTACTTTCGCACAATATATATTCTTCGTCAATCGTTTCTCATTTATTTGTTTGATGTGTCCAAACCAACGGAGCATTTTCCAGCCAACGCCCTTTTCCAGCTTAACGCTGACACTTTCATTCAAACCTGCCATATTGCGTATCACTTCGTTACGCATTCGGTCGGCCAAAGTTACGCCGCACAATTTTCGAAGTGATCGCATCTCCACAGCATTCAATTTACTTTCATGCATCTGCTGACCTACCCAGGTTTCGTTACCATAAAGCAACGTTGGCACTAGCATTGTGTTATGAATCGCCAGTCAATGCTTTGTCGCTTTACTAAATATAAATATATTGTGTGATACTTTATACACAGCGCCATCTAGTCCAAATTTAGCTATAAGCTTATACTCTGGGATCTAGACAACTGAAATAAATACCTATATATTTCTAAATACATTATGTTACCCTCAAGGTTGTCAAAATTGTGCAATACTTCGCTTTACAAAGTGCCATTTAGTCAACAAGTTGACTCGTGTTTCGCCGCCTACACACGAGGAATCAATACAAAGGAGCTCAGCGCGTTCTGCTCTGCCTTTTTATAACACCACCTCTTCATATCTCAACACTTCCCCCTCGTCACCGAGGTATTATGTGATCTCCTTTATTATCGTAGTACGTATTCTGATCTATGGCACTACTACGTTATATGAGGGAAATGTTGAATTCTAATCTATGTACTTAGTACGTATTCTAGTCTATGGTTCTACGATGGATTTCCGCCATGTAACGCCCGGTTCAATTAGTTAAATGAGTGATGGTAGATTTTGTTAATCAAGCTAGAACTATCAAAACAAAAATCACACATTGAACAGATTTTTGTTTTGATAGTTCTACTAACTTTGATAGTAAGTAATGGGTATTTTTACGTTTTTATATTAATATTAATATAATGAACATACTTACTAAAAATACCCATTAGTTCGTTTTCATGAATTAATATGTTTTTTATCTGTTACAGTGACTTGGAAAAGTTTGATATCTACAAATTCAGTGAACATTATGATGACTACAAGTATGCAATGGAGCTGACGTCAGAAATACTTCTCTTAGAAATCATATACAGAATCCTAGTATGTATATATGAGGTAAGTAATTCTGTTGAATATTCAGACAGCTATGCAATGACCAGTTTGCAAACAAACAACTTTTTCTTTCTCCAAGTCAGCAGGCTTATCTTAGTGGCTTATTTATAAATATATTAAATAGAGATAAAATAACATTAAAGCCTAGTAGATCTGAACCCCATACCCTAATACAGTTCAGTTCCCGAGGCGTGTGTGCTGACAATTAAAATCTTCTTTCATTTCTTTCTACTCTCCTTCAGAAATCGTGTGAGAGAGAGAGATTCGTAAAACTACAGGAGGAATCCCGATTAAGATAAGGTGATAGCAGACCAAAGATTTCTAGAGATGTCTGCTGTACTATACTTGATTCGCCTCTACATTGAATACTGCTCACTTTGCCGCTGTGCCTCTCACAACGTACTGTTCGAAGCCAATTTGTGCCATTGTATCGAATTAGATATGATGAGTAGTAAACTCGTTAGAATTTGGTTAAAATAACTTGATCGTAATTAGAAGACTGTCATTTCGTGAAGTGCTGTGCCGTCAGTATGCATCGTCCATTACTCTTTCAGTTTTCGTAACATAACTGACTGCGCAGCTAGTCTAGTCAACAAGTTCAAAAACGTGAAAGTAGAGATAAAGGTCCTAAAAATATGAGCTATAGTTCATTCGATTCGGAATTACCTTTAATGTTTTTGAAGGATTTTTCTGGATTATCGCTGGAATTGTGATTTTTGTTGGGAGCATCTACCGTCTGAATTTCCAACTCCATAAGAGCGCCTGCATCGTTGTCTCGACCGTCGATCAGCAAGTGCACTTACTCACGGAAATAGTGGTAGGTACCCCTTACACACAAGTTACGTGCCTTATTGTGGAAAACTTGTTTGTAAATGTAACGCAAATTGCATTCATTTCTGTCTTAGGAATATGCTGTACCACATCCACTTTCTTAAGTCGTATAACATTTAACTGATCTATCTTTACAGGCATTCTGTTTGTCGGGCAGTGTTGGACGGACTGGAGGAGCAACTCCTGGCAAAGCCCTCCTGGGGCTCAGGGTTGTAACTGCCACAGCAGTCATTCCTGTCGAGGGTCGACCAAGAGAAACTGTGCTCATATATCCCGGCAGACCTCTTTCATTCATGATTGCACTGTTCAGATCGCTCATGAAGAACTTTCTTATTTCATTATTATTTCCTTTATGTGTTGTTTTATTCGTTTTCCGGCATAACCGCACGGGATATGATTTAATTTGTGGTGTCATAGTTGTTGAAGAGAATATGTTTCCTCCGCGAAGGCATGCTCCTTGAAATGTTTCCTTACAGTGTATTCAATAGATAATATTCTTAACAAAGCTGTTAAACTGTAATACGGACAACGTTTAACTATAGGCTATAAATTTGCTAAAATGTATGTAATATTACAGAGCTTACGCGCTTTGGGCTGTGAACTACTAAGGATTGCAAATTAATTTAAACTATGAAATTCTCATTGAAAATTAGACAGTCTGACACTGGTACCATGGTACCATTTTTCTTTTAAAAATTTTTATTAAGATAATCTTTCTTGTACAACTAAAAATGAGCACGTCTACTTCCTTGTGTATGAAGTGTCAGTACCAAACGTATTGTTGTTCTTGTTTATCATTGTTTCTTATTAGGGTGAACTCGAGCAATATGTGAGTGACTCAAGTTTATCCTGCAGCTCGTTTAAATTAATACCTACCTTCTTGGCGATCTGTCCTCTCTGACTACCCTGTCAGGGATACAGCGTGAAGATAGTTAGTTAGTTACCTCCCTTAATAAAGTAATTAATCTTTTAAATTAAGCTTAGCTGTTAAAAACATTGGGAAGTACTTCACATCAGCATAGCCGTTGTCGACCTTACAAAGTACGCGTGAGCAGGGTCGATGCGTGATGTATTTTATAAAAGTACGGTGACCGCTTTCGATCACGCGTCCTGTGTGAACAAGTCATAGCGTTCAGAAAGCCTCTCAAACTGCGTTCACATCACGTGTGCACACGGTCGTGCTACCCAATGTTCGAAATTCAATGGAATAAATTTTAATTTAAAAAAAAGTAAAGATTCTGCTGCGTGTAATGGGGAAGCAGATTCACCGATTGTTGATACCATTTCTCAGTCGCGTGTAGAGACTGGGCGCGTTCCACTTATCGCCCACAACACCCATGAGCGCGACCGCTGAAATTGCCGTTCCACTAACGTAAATGTGCCGCGGGCGTAAGTTGGGGTCGAAATTTATAAGTGGAATCTTGAGCGTCGTAAGCCCACCTATGTTTCGTGGGCGAAGTGGGCGTCATACGATCGCTCGCATCGACCACGAGCCTTAGGTGGAACGATACATTGGGTGTTACGATCGTTGCGGGCGTTTAGTTGAACGTAGCCTGTATGTGCTCCGTGGTTTTATATACCCATACATTATAAACTATGTAAGTGTAGTGTAAATAATAATATGGTTGGTAAATATTCAAATTATGTCCCCGTAGGCATCGCGTTAGCTCTGTGGCGTGGACAACAGTCCTGTTGGTTACCCTACAAATTAGTTTCATTTATAAATGTATAATTATGTTTTATCTACCATTTCATAGTTCCAAAGTCATTGTAAATAGATTTTCGTATTCACCACTGTATAAATCCAATCCTCTGAGCTTTCTGTTCTATAATAGCAATTCTATCAATAATCTAAATATAAAAGATATCGTTTTTTTCCTTGATTTAATCAATTTCTGCATTAAGTTGCTGTTTATTGCTTGAAAATGTTGATAGTTTTTTTATAAAATTAGTAACCAAAGATGTATGGTATTAGGTCGGGAGATTGAATTCGTTAATTTTATTTAAACCACGTGAAGTTTAAGTACCTACCTACGTGTCCAAAAATATCCTCGAAGAAGCCTTCTTGTTTTCCCAGGTGGTTTCTTTTTGTAATTTATTAAAAACGTGTAGAGCCATTTGTTACATGGTTATACCTTGCCATTTATAGTAATTTGACTATAAATGCATACAATCATGTCTATTTCTCATTGAGGTAGGCTGACTTGCTACGATCATGACTTTTTTAACTGGCATGTGTCTGCGCGTTCGTTCATGAAGAGCGTTTGTCTAAAATCACGCGGGAAAGAAAAGTATATTGTCGTGGTTTGACATTATTATTATACAAATTAAATTTTCTTAAGCTGGGGTAAGTACAAATCGGGATTGAAACATTCTGACTCTTTGCTCTGTAAATTATGCTTTTAGGAATGAATTTTTTTTTAAAATATTATTCTTTGTGACCCTGTTAACGAGACGGCTTTCCATCGGGTCTAGGTACCTGTTTAAATCTTGTCTAAGTCGATCGTCAGTTTGGTATGGGATAAAATGGAGGTTTGTTAACGACTCCGGGCCCGCCGAATACTGGTGACCGCAGCGCAGTCGAGTATGGCAGTAAATTACAGGCCGGATCTGCGTATGGTGGTAATAAGAGGCCGTTTTGTACCGATTGATGGCGGTTTTTACAAACCGTACTCGTGAAAATGCTTAGCCCTCATCGGCCCGGGTTGAAAACGTCTCGTTAACAAACTGTAGTTAGACAATATTGTACATATTAATAAATGTACAGTGCAATGTAATAATACTGAGCCTATAATGAACTAAAATCTGTTTAGTGTTAACTTTATTGTAATCATATCCTGGATGGACAGGCACATATAATATAGGGTGATTTTTTCAAGTGGTTCGGCAGGTCGTGTGAATATCCAAAACTTTTGAGGAATAACGAAAGATCGTGGCCAGAAGGTCTGCAATATGATGATTTCCCCTGTTTCCTGTCTATAATTGAATTTGGAACAAGCTTTTCTATAAATATTTGAATACTGAATTATCAAAAATTCTATGAAATATGATTTAGTTGATATCAAAATTGAACACCATTAAGTGCTTTTCGCCATTACTCATAGTTTCGGAACTTGAAAAAATCATACTGTATATCATATATTTTAGTGAAATTAAGTCATATAGGTACCTAATACTATAGCGTTATACGGTGTTAGATGTTAAACATATTTATTTTATAAATCATTATTTTAATATGGATTTTAAATTGTACACATGTGAGAACTATCCATTGTTTAAAGATATGGCAAATATTATGTCGTTTCCAGTAAGTGTCCTTGAATCAACTTCAAGATACTGAGCATCCCTACTTTAAATCAGCGAACACAATAAATTTTGACCAATTTTGTGTCTAACCTTCCAAACCTCGTACCACGGTCAAGCTAAACGCATTTCGCTCTAGGACGGCCGGACGGATCTTAATCAGTATGGCAGAACATCTGCAGGCGAATAGAAATATCAACCTTCAGTTCAACTCAAATATGCATTATTTGAGTTTAAGCTTACCGCACTCACGCTCTGAGTAAAACCACTACTACTTAAATACTGACTTACTTGTGTTACCCCAAAGAAGCGGGATAACATCCCGAACCCCTAGGTGACGCCGCGGTGGTAGCCAAAGTCTGCCGGGAGCTCTGGGATATCTTTCCAAGGAGTTACCCGGGGCGTCCGGCAATAGATAGCTATGCAGGGACCGTGTGGTTTTACCGGTTCTAGTCCGGCATGACATCCGAGGGGGCTTCCACACGAAAAAAAAAACTACTTCAATACTTGAACCCCTTTTCTTTGTTCGAAGCAAACGAAGCATTCTGGGCCCCGCTAATTCAGTGTTCTGTTAATTACTAAG
Source organism: Thumatha senex (assembly GCA_948477245.1). NCBI lineage: Eukaryota > Metazoa > Arthropoda > Insecta > Lepidoptera > Erebidae > Thumatha > Thumatha senex. The sequence goes on from OX419728.1 coordinate 27,958,943, forward strand.
CATTAAGCCACTTTGCCTATGGCTGGTTCTTTGATGGGTGACTGCTTTGCGGCATTTCCATTTACGAGCGTTTCCGTGCTTCGGAAAGCACGTGAAGCCGTTGGTCCCTGTTGCCAGTAACATGGCTGTCTTTAAGCCAAGTTGAAGGCCTTATGGGCGTGCCTTATACAAGATAACACCGCTCGTGGAGACTCCTCTAGTACAATGCGGTGTTACAGACTCAGGTGGAACGGTAATTCCTCTTGTATGCTAGATGCCTAACTATGACGATGGGGCAATTGATCATCGGTTCCTTTCACTTCAAAATGGAAATATTCTAGCTTTTTTCATACGAACTAAATTATTCGACATATAGGCAACTTAATTTTCATCAGTCAGTCAGTGCTTTTACTTTTTATTCAAAATTTACATTCTCTAATCTTGTTAAACTCGATCATCGAATCAGCTGAAAATATGCTTTAAGTTTTTAAAAAGGAACCATGGAACCGAATAATTAATAGTAAAGGGTACCTACAATGCTCATTCCTGGAAATGTTTATGTAAATAGTGACTTAGTGCAGTTCATGGCGCTCGACGTAACTCTTACAATGAATCTTAAATGCCACAGCCAGTGAATGATGAGCGACGTAATCAGCAGTTACTCTCTGTGGTTGTTGATTGGTCGTCCGAGAGCGGAAGACGTCTAGGTTGACCATGGTAGAAAGCTTGGCGACATGAAATCGGCCAAAATTTCTCGTGTCCGTTGATTTACAGTATCCAGATCACTTACACGAAACAATATTGCTATTTGTAATTAATTGTAACCAACCCTTCCAAAAGTTTATAAATTTTGGTGTTACAAAATTGTGATATTTATTTTTATGTAATATATTGTACATATTGAAGTAAAGTTAACTGTTTTCATTCTTAAAAAATGTTTCAATATTTAGGTTTTGGACCTCTTTTTAATAATTAATATGTCCATTTCGGGGGGCTACTACTATTTCAGGAAAATTATACGAGTATCAATATTACTTTAACTCTAGTGTGAATCGGACCATATTTTCGTCCGTCGGGTATTCGGATATTCTGAAACAAGAAACAACACTATCCTGACGGACGCCCTGTCCGATTCGCACAGTGAAAGTTACAGTATTATTTATTTTGAAATAAGGTACACATTGGCGGTTTGCCCAGAGTGGAGAGAATAACGATGTGGCCTGTGGCGGCCATATGAGCGGGAAACCTCACATTGCAGGTCATAGTTTTCGCTATAGTCAGCAGTGAAAGCGCATGAAACGCTGTCGCCTCGTTTTGCGAGGAAGTAATGTGCTTAAAAGAGGCGATGGAAAAGGAACGGTACAGGAATAGTACTCTCACGTGCCGCAGAAGTCGTACTGGTCGCCACCCGGGACGATCTGCGCCCCCCATAAGCATGATTCTGGGGCGACACTCCGAGCTAGCGGTCGCACTATAGTTTGACCTCGACCTCTGTAGCGGTCGTGTTTTTTTTAATTATTAGGCTCAAGGCGGTGGCGCGTTATGTTCTTGCGTGAGCCTCCACTGGCTGGGGTGACCAGGGCTGGTCAGGGTCCCTGAGATTTCCTTTCGAGGGTTCCCTGACTACATACAGCCGGGAAGGACTACAAAAAAAAGGTAAAACATGAAATGTGTGTGGTAAAACGCACCAATTATGGCCTCGTTACCTTAAAAAAGTTTTTTACTACCAATATTACTAATTGGCCAGTTTCTAGTAATAAAATGTGCAAATGCGTTCTACGTAATTACAAGGCGAAGCGAGACGCTTGCGACAAAGTTCCTACATTTTGAACTAAGCCGTATATAAATACCTACCCACCTATATTAATATTTTAATTAGGTACTCATTCAATTCACACAAAATTTTGAGCATGCATGCATAGCATATTGTCACGCCTTTATCCCAGGGGTAAGGCAGAGGCATATTAAACGGCCACATGTCACCGTATGCATTTTTGTCCCACGTAACAGGTGGTGAGCCCATTGCCGTGTTAAATGGACGAGTAACATGGAGGACGTTAAGTTGAAAGCCGGCTTGAAATGTTTCAACAGCAGGCAGCCACAATCTGTGTCTGTCTATTTTAAGACTGCAATAGGCTCAACACCTATTACGTGAGCAGGAATACACACAGTGAAAAATGGGCAAATAATGTGCCTCTGCCACCCCCTCGGGGATAAGGCGTGATTGGTAAACATGCACTCGGGGCTCGACGAACCCAACCCGAAGTCGTGGACGTATGGGTATCGTGGAGAGGCCAATTCTTAAATCCGAGGGAATTTTTTCATGTGGAATCAGACTGAGATATAGTATAATCATTGTGGGGTATATCCACTCGGAAAACCGGCACAGAAATTCTTCCGACCGGCTAAGAGCGATGCGACGACCTCTGCGGTTGCTGGTCAGTTGTACCGCTTATTGTACCTTTGGTCCAAGAAGCTGCAAACGGGAGCTAAGATAACGATACCAGCTCCACCAAGGGTCGTTAGGTATATAGTTGTATGATACCTCAGAACAAATAATAATAATACCTATTATTTTATTATTAGTCCTGAGATTGATACGGACATCAATCGTAGGACTTAGATGGAATTAGACACCCTGTCCAATATAGTACGTTAGAGCAGAGAAATGTACTTGATTAGGTATATATTTTATTGTTAGACCATTTCGCTATATTTTACTATAAGATATGGCTCAGAGAGTAAGCCCGTTTATGAGGTGGATTCGGTTTTAGTACTCGGTGGGTGGATCTCGCTACTTCACAAACGTAAGGTATGTCATGTCACCCCTACAGAGCAAGAATGTTGCTCACTCCCTCTCGCTCGCGCCTTATAGAATAATACCGCGTGGGTGCGTGCAGATTTTTTATGAATAGTTATTCCGAGTCGAGTTGCAGCGCGCGAGCAAGCCCTGATGTGGTCTCAAAAACAGACAGTTGGAGATAAATCAGTATTTTCAACAGAGTGAGAGACAAACTTATACTTATTATAGACAGCGACAGCCATTACCTACACTTTGTGGCATTGTCGGTATTGTGCAGCCCCGAGATACGTTATACGAGAGCGTCAATGTTCGAACTGTCGCACGTGGCAACCTTGTCTCCCAAGGCCCCAAATGCGCTCGACGCAGGTAAGTAATGGGTACGCGACTTAATATACGTACTACTACTCAATCTCCATTATTTTGGCATCTTTATGATGAGAAATATATCTTTTAAGTGCTGCAAGTAGTAGACCCATAAACATGCCAAGTCTCGGTAACATCTCCAAAAATTTTACATGTAAGGTATAACAGTATCGATTTTTTCAAACATCCCTAGCACGAGTATCTACTTGTCTTGTAGGAAACTATAAATGCTATAGCTCTTTTACTAAGACTTCTTCGCTTAGCAGGTTGGCAAATGGTCGTTCCTACACGAATGGAGATCGCAAAGCTGTTGTAATCATGGAGTAAAGAATAAAAGTCTTTCTGTCCTCCGTGGTTGTAATCAATCCCAGGCGCGGATTCAACCCTCAAAAAAGGTTGTGGGAGCAACTGAAAATCAACTCACTATCGATGTAGATTGCATTCTGCAATAGTCTAGTCAAAAAGTGCTTTTTGGTTATAAAATTTAACTATCACCGAAAAATATGATTGATTTTCATACGATGTGGAATTATATGTAGATGTTGAAAAAAAAAAGTTCACACATAAATTGCAAAAGTTATAAACAATTAAATAAAAAACGAAGTTTAGTTTTTTTTCAAATCCCATAAAAGTATTTGAGATATTTCAAATTTGATAAAATATTGAGGTAGAAATTTCCTAAAAAAACGATTACTGCTTCTGGATCTCAAGGACCAATACTTATAATTTTCATAGAGTTGAAATTACGTTCGAAAACGGATACTCTGGCTGGAACACTAGCCACGGTTCTTTCGAGCATTTGAAGAAATAAAATTATTGTAACATATTAGATATGAAAATTAACATAATAAATATATCCCACTAATATTATAAACGCGAAAGTTTGTACGATGTTTGTTACTTTTCCACGCAAAATCTACTGAATGGATTTTGATGAAACTTTATAATATAGCTTACACATCAGAATAACACATGGCTACTTTTCATCCCGGGAACAAGTTCCTGTGGAAAACGGGAACGGCAAAACTTCGCTACGCCTGCGGAGCCGCGGGCGTCAACTAGTAAACAATAATTCGAGGTCAAAATACCAAAGTTCCTTATTTTTAGTAAATTAACGTTGTTTAGAACTGCAATTTTTGTGAGCGTAACTTAATTTTTTTCAATAAGTTTTACGCTTTTCCGAATCTAATGCTGATAAATGATAATGATAATAATTTTCGGAGCTTGAGATCAAAGTTCGACCCGAAAAACACTTGTAAAATAAAATAGATGTTACTCATTATATGACAGCCTGACCAAGATATCTGATTGGCAGACCATGACAATTTAAGGGTCGAGTAACTTTGCCTTCGGGGAACCAAAAAAGTTCAATGTTCTTAACCTTCTAACTATTAAAAAGATTAAATTAACTCACTGGACCTATTTAGTCGATTTTATAATGCTTTCTTTTACTGTTTGATGCGACGATGCGACACTAGCTACCACAGATTAATAATTATTTTAAGTTAGCGATACGTTCAGAAATAGGTAAATAAACTAACAAGTAAACTGAAATAATGTTTCGGAGTGAAGAAAACAAAATGAATGGCTATTGATTCTTATAATATGCTGTTGGCACAAAATGTTTTATGTATTCTAAATGCTATGCTTATTATTTACAACATAATTTTGCTGAGTTGGCTTGCGCGTCGTGCCGTCAGTCTGCCGTAACGTGGCGGCGCTACGCTCGTGTGTGTGCTGCAGGAGTGGCTCAGTGGTTCGAACTGTCATTGTTCATGTAATTTTCTGTGATAAGAATTACTGTGAAATCATAGTTTAGCGATTTAATTTACACAATCACGATGTCCGCCTCGGGTGAATTCGGTAACCCCTTACGCAAGTTCAAACTCGTTTTCCTAGGAGAACAAAGTGGTAAGTCGAGGGCAAAATTATCGCCCCTCCGTCGTACATTTTTAATATATAGCTTTGAATTTACGATATGTTAGTATAGACTCGTCTAGACTTGATCGAATTACTGACCTACATAGGTACGTCGATGTATAAGTGATGTATTTCAACCGCAGATAATGTACCAAAGTTCTGCAGCCGTATCTACGTCTGCAGCTCACAATGTACTCGATGTAGGTTACATTCTCTGTACAATGTGAGAAATGAACCGCTTTTGTACTACGTTCTCACACATACCTGCCGTTATCAATAATGTTATTTTGCAGACAAGATGTATAAGATCTTTTCAACGAGATATTGACCTATGAATGTTTTAATTTCAGTGGGAAAGACGTCGCTCATCACTAGGTTCATGTATGATAGTTTTGACAACACTTATCAGGTGAGTCATGTTTCTGTGATGTTAGATTGAAAATGTTTGATTAAAATCTTATATCATTAATGTCTGGTTAGTGTCCAGGTAGTCATTATATCACTAGTTAGTCATTTAACCTCATGAATATGTATATTGGTTATACTGTATCAGCATAACATCTGAGCATGTTAATGTTCGTAATTTTTGCTCTGAATGAGAAGTGCAATGAAAGTGGCTGAGCTTAAAACTGAAAGTTTTATTTTATTCCCTGCCATATTTTTATATTATGACATTTAAGGATGTATTTTTTGTTAATATATATACTAATATTATAAGGTTGAAGAGTTTGTTCGGTTAATGTACTATTATCAGGAACTATTGGTGAGATTTTAAAAATCTTAGATAGCCCATTTATGGAGGAAAGCTATAGGCTCTATCATCTCATTTAAAATATAAGATTTAAAGCTATATGCTATACGCTACTATCCTCTAGAGTGGAGCAGTAATCATAACTGTTCAGGCAAATTTTATGCATTATTGTAGAATTTATAAACGACAGAATTAAATAGGAGATCAAAATATGCCAGGGGTCACCTAGTGCAACTATTTAGTGCCAATTACACTTTGATGTCAGTACATAAAATATGATTTATATTTTATCATAATATATGTATTTCTATTCACTGTAACTATATATTATACCTGACTATTCAAAAATATATTTCACACGTAACAACCTTCATTTTTGAATATACCTAAAGTCTCTCCACACCTACCTTAAGTCTCATTGTTGTCACTCACTCAATTTAGCCTTTAGACTAAGGATTCCCAAATTATTTTAGACGAGAAAACCCTTGTCAACAATGAACACTTTTAACCCCCTTTTTTTTTAAAATCCTATGTTTAATTCTTCCTAATGATACAAAAGATTTTAAACTTTGTGGTTGATTGTGTGACACATCATTTTGTCTCATACAGTTTCTTCTAAGTTTCAAATAAGAGTTTATATTATTTATGTAAGTGTAAAATGTGCGAAATGTTGAATATAATATGCCTCTTGTACCCCTTCAGGGATAAAGGCCTAGCTGATAATAATTTTTTAATAGGGATAGTTTTTAACAGCATTTTTCATTGATTATGTCAATATGTCATTATGATTCAGTATGTCATTTGATTTCCACCCCAAAGGGTATAAATTGTACACCATGAATTCATGCAGGATTCCATGCTAGATATATTATTATACCAAAGAATAAGATATAATCAAATAATATATCCTCTTGTTGCAATTGGGTAATAAGTTCTTTAGTATTTTTTTTGAAAGCTACCTAATATTCATGTTTTTAAATATTAATTAGCTTATTAAATGGTCATCTTCATAATTATGATCTAATTATATCTCATAATATTTTATGTTACTGTTCATCTTAACGTAATATAATTTGCAGTTCTATTAAATTACATTTTTTATATATACACCATTTTAAATCACGTAAAGATATTTATTTTCCCGAGTTTTGTTAATTTTTCTTAGTTTTGTTTATTTTCCTGATTATAAAAGAGTGTTGTCATAAAATGCAAGACAAAAACTCTTTAAGCCTACAAGATGGCGCAAGAAGCGCTCGTGGCCCAACTAACTCAGTGTTCTGTAAAGATCGCTGCAGTTATCAACTTTCGCAATGGCTGGTCCTCAGATGGGTGACCATTTGTGGAATTTACATTTATGAATGTGTTCGGAAGGCACATTAAGCAGTTGGTCCCGTATACCAGTAATATGGCAGTCGTTAAGCCAACTTGAAGGCTGAAAAAACTTTAAACAGCTGGTCACCACAACCTTCACTTGTCTATATCAACACGGCAAAGCACACACTACACAACACCATCTGTTAAGTGGGACAAAAATGCTTACTGTATAATGTGGGTGCCACCCCTTCGGAGATAAAGGATGATAAATTTATCAGATGTCTCGATCCCATAGTACGATTTATATCAGCTTCCTTTGAGCTAGATGGCGCTGTGTATAAAAGTATCACAATATTTATAAAAAATATGAAGTTCCCACATTCGATTTATTTATATTTTTACTCACCCACATCAATGTCCACGGATAGACCTTGATATCGCATGAGTCTAACAAGCTAATACATAAACACAACCACGAAGGTTTCCACAAAGGGGTATGTTTAGTGTTTAAATGGACGTTTCGAGCAATATCTTGCAAGTATAGTAGGATAACTTGATATGACAAATATTTATTTTAAAACAACTCGTGTATAGATGGTTACCAAATTCACTATTTATTTAAGTGTTTCGGCAAGTATTGACGGTATTCATACTTATACGAACAAACAACATCGAATACAAGAGTCGTATTACGATTATTCAGTTCTAGGTGACGCCCACGCCTTCGCCCTTGACTTTTTCGACCTATCGTCGCACCTATTTAATCCCGTTGTTTATAAATACTACAATAATATATAAATAATTGCCGGATTTGTCGACATTTATGATTACTGGCCCGATCTCCACGGTAGTAGCGTGATCATATATAGCCTACAGCCTGCCTTGATAAATGGACTATCCAACAGATTTTTTCAACTGTTGTACCCTCTAAGGGCGTAAGATCCATCCAAAGCTCCCCTGCTACCCATCATCGTAACTAGACGCATTCCGTAATAAAAAAAAAACAAACAAATGTAAATATCAAACTCGAAGAAATATTGATAGATATAATACTAGGTGAGCCTACGGCTTCGCCCGTGACATACTTCGAACGACCCGTCGTACCTATTTAATCCTTATAAATTCTACAATAATGCATAAAAATTTGCCCGATTTGTCAATATTCGTGTTTACTGCTCCGCTATCCAGGGTAGTAGCGTTTTGATATATATATCCTATAGCCTTCCTCGATTAATGGGCTTTCAATCACAAAAAGAATTTTTCAAATCAGACCAGTAGTTTCTGAGATTAGCGCGTTCAACCCAACAATCAAATTCTTCAGCTTTATATATTGGTATAGATTGGTTCATCCACTGACCAACAAGCGCAGGCGCTACATGGGAGGTCGAATGGCAATCGCTCCAATTATGAAAGGGCGCTCTCAAAGCTAATTCAGACTGCAAATCTAGGCAGCATTTATACTGGTAAGACGATAAGCTAAAGAAAATTGTTAGAAATAGTTGTTTGTCAAAAACAACTTATTTATCTGTTCCGGTGTAGGTTCGATCGTAAAATTTGATAATGATATCAGTTATTATCGCCATATCTTAAACATACAAATATAATTAAATGCTTTTATGGAGTGCGTAATCGATGATAGTACTGCGAGCTGTTATGTTACAAAAATAAACGGATGTTACATTTTCGAAATTATGTATTACAGAAGTACAACCCCGCCTAATTATTAACAGTTTAACTTTTTTCAAACATTGTCGAATACAAATTGCATTATGCAATTAAATGTTAAAATATATCGCAAGCAATTTAATAAAACCTTTCTTTTTTTTTATTTACTAAGGCTATTAGCAAAATACATTCAATTTTTAAATTGATTGTAATAAAATTAGAAATGCGTAAATTTGTGAGTGACTAGTGTTTGTTACGTTTTCGCTGTCTGAAAACCTAAGTTATCTTATATATTATAAGCCTTATGTAGGATAAGTAGATCTTAGAAGGTTTATAAAGGGTCGGCAGCGCGAGTGCTGCACCTCTGGTGTTGCAAACGTCCATAGGCTACGGTGACCACTTTCCATCAGGTGGGCTATACGCTTGTATGCCACCTCAGTGGTATAAAACAACAAATAAAAATAAAAGATGTAATTTTTTAACTAACTAACTATCTTCACGCTGTATCCCTGACGGGTTAGTCAGGGAGGACAGCTCGCTAGGCTTCGCGATCCATGCATAGCCATGATGCATAATTGCGCCTCTGCCTATATAGTCAGGGATATAGAAATGATTGTATGTATGTAGAATATAATAAAATTGTTTCATTTTTACGAGCAGCAAAGCATATTCATACGTTCGGATTATATTAAGATTTATTAAATACCATTTCGAGTTTTTGTAATTAAATTTAAATTAAAATAAATTTAGAGCTTCCTGAAATAAAGTTACAGTCTTTCCGGGAATCGTCTGTAACCTTTTTAATTAATCCTTCATTAAATTTCGACTTACATTACTCAGGGTACTACAGAAAGCTATACTGTACGCTATATATTCCGGTTGATAAATCAATACTTAGTTTCGAATACGAAGGACATATCTGCACACTGAGTGATTCTAAAGATGGTTTCTATGTCGAATCATTAAAAATTTGGAACGCCAGCCCACGTGTTTCCCTCGTCTTACAACCCAGGGCTCATGAAGTAGAACGTGAAGAGGTACATTCATAGGGCCACCAACTTGGCATCTTTTTTTACGCACATACATACATATTGTCATGCCTTTATCCCAGAAGGGGTAAGCTGAGGCATTCTATTCGCCCAAATTTCACCGTATTCATTATGGTCCCACGGAATAGGTGGTGAGCCCAATGCCGTGTTGAAATGGACAGGCGCAGACTGTGGCGACCTGCAGTTGATATTTTTCTAGCCGCCCATGTGGCCTTCAACCAGGCTTAACGACTGCCATTTTACTGGCAACCGGAACGTGCCTTCCGAAGCACTAACTTGACGGCCACTATCAATAGTCCTGAGCACTGTGAGACTGGCCCTCAATTCGAAATGTGGTCATGAGTATTTATCGGGCGAGCGGCGTCATTTTGGCAAACTAAATAAAAATAATTGCTACCTACAAATGAAGAATAATGAAATTACTAACTTCAATACCAAATATTCTATATCGCGCTACGAGATTTCACGCGCTGCATTAAATCATCAACATCTCTACATTAACAATTGGGCGGCACCAAATGTGATCACCTTGTCTGGATGAAGGATCTCCTATTTGAATCGGAGAAATATCTTACTCCTTTTCCCCACAGTACCAAATAGCTTTTTAATTTAACACATGCTAGGTGGGTGGACAAAAATCAGCGCTGGATTGCTTATGGAATGTAATACATTAATTAGGGGGCCGAGTCTGGTATTTTAATCGAGTCTAAATCATAGCTCAACAGAAAGCCACAGGTACAATTTTGACTGTTTTTCGTAGTCTACTATTACAATCGTACTCCAATAGACTTCTAACGGTCGACCGATAGAATTCTACTAAAACTTACCGCGCCAGTAGCCGCTAATCAGTTGCATTTTTGATAGTCTACCAACATTTTGACAGCTAAAAACAGCGATTCTGGTCGGACTCGGCCCCCTGATGTCATGTGAAGTTATAGACTACTCAGAAATACTAATGTTTACAATTAACGTTCATTATAATACGGCGGAAACGTATGGCGAAATCATTACGACATTAATTCGTATTCACAGTTATAATTAAAATGTATGTTAGTATTTTTTTTACTACACACATAGCTCTTAAAATGAAGTTTGTAAGACCTAGGTCCATAAGTGGATTTTGATAAGCTGATATGATTGATTGATTGAGGATTATTAAAAACTAGGTGACCCCCCGGCTTCGCCCGTGACAGGTACTTCGAACTCTCTTCGCATCTTTTTAATCCCGTCGCTTGTTAATTCTACAATAATACATAAAAAAATGCCCGATTTGTGGATATTTATGACTACTGCTCCGCTCTCCAGGGAAGTAGCGTGATGATAGATAGCCTATAGCCTTCCTCGATAAATGGGCTATCTAACGCAAAAATCGTTTTTACACAGAAATAATTTTTGAAATCCGATTTTTAAATTACTGAGATTAGCGCGTTCAACCAAAACAAACAAACACTTTAGCTTTATTAATAGTGTTCATTAGCAAAATTGATATTAAGAAATTCCAAATTCTGCCTCCCTACTTATTTATTACTGCCCGTTTTAACTTACTTTTCTTTTCTATAGATACTCGTGTGTGGCAGTAATTGTGGTTTATTTTACGTGATAAAAAGCACATAAAAAGCTTCAAGGTGAGCGGTCATGCTATGTTATGAGTTATTGATCTTCTGTGTATAAAACCGACGTTCACGTTGAAAAATGATTTCACACTTAAGTACTATTTTCTAAATATTGAATTGATGATAACTACCGAAATGGGCAATGAAAATGGCTGCCCATTTACTTGTGTGCGTGAAATTTATTAATGCTTATGTTCGTCAAGTGACGACAAAAGTGAGTATCTTGAGAGCTTTCAAAGCATACGCTGCATGAACGGTAAAAGATATAGATAAAACTGTTGAGACAGCGCTATATACTAATGAATGTACATAACCTTAAAAATATGATATGTATGATGTGTGTTCCTGAAAAATAGATACGAATAGACTGAGTCGTTGTAAGACTTTTCTAAACTTTAGCAACTAAGACGGGCAGATACGTAAGGCAGAGGTCTTGTGTCTTGAATTTTGCTATTTAGAACGGTCTATTCTAATTTTGAATTTTAAACCGAAGCGTACCAAGTACAGACTGAGTCGTTTTATAAGACTTTTCTAAACTTTAGCAACCAAGACGGGCAGATACGTAAGGCAGAGGTCTTGTGTCTTGAATTTTGCTATTTAGAACGGTCTATGCTAATTTTGAATTTTAAACAGAAGCGTAGCAAGTACACACTGAGTCGTTTTATAAGACTTTTCTAAACTTTAGCAACCAAGACGGGCAGATAGGCAGAGTTCTTGTGTCTTGAATTTTGCTATTTAGAACGGTCTATGCTAACTTTGAATTTTAAACCGAAGCGTAGCAAGTACAGACTTAGTCGTTTTATAAGACTTTTCTAAACTTTAGCAACCAAGACGGCCGATACGCAAGACAGAGGTCTTGTGTCTTGAATTTTGCAATTTCGAATGGTCTATGCTAATTTTTAATTTTAAACCGAAGCGTGGCAAGACACAAGTTTTCACGAAACCAATAAATGCTGAAGATTATGCCATACCGACTCAGTTTCGACCCTATATATCAAAATAAATGCCTTCGGAAATATCCGCATCACATTTTGTCGTATACCCTGTGCTCGCTTGTACCTGCACTAAGTTACGACGGCGTTTATCCTCCAGGGTACCCGCTCGCTGTAGTTCTGACAGCTATTCAATTAAATATTAATTCCTTATCCTTCCTTAAAATATTGGATAAGCCGAACACTGCTGTGCCGACACGAATTTATGTCTATACTAGTTGATGTCCGCGTGGTACAGTTGTTACAACAGTGTTACCTTTTCCCACAGGAACTTGGACCACTACATATTATAAAACAAAGTCCTCCGTCGCGCCTTTCTGTCTGTTCGCGATAAACTATAGGTAGAGTGGTTCTCGAGGAATGTTTGAGTATATAATTTGTTAAGGTTTTGTATACATTGACTAAAATTTAACTATATTTGTATTTGGAGGTGTTGGCAAAAATAAGCCGTCAATGATGAATGTCGTTCAATGATAATGCTGCCTAGCCCTTCGATATATAACAAAATAATAAATGAAGGAATTGTGTATCTTATATCTGTTAAGGATAAAAAAATAGCTGACTATAACACCGAAAGCGCTGGTGGCCCCCCTGACTCACTGTTCTGTGAACGATTACTGCGTTGAGCAACATTCGCTATGGGTGGTGCTTGGATAGATGACCACTTTGTGGAATTTAAATTTGCGAGCGTTTCCGTGCTTCGGAGGGCACGTTAAGCCATTGGTCTCGGTTGCCAGTAAAATGGCAGTTAAGCCTGGTTGAAGGCCTTATAGGCCTTGAAAATTTCAACAGCAGGTCGCCACAGCCTGCACCTGTCCATTTCAACACGGCAATGGACTCACGACCTGTTACGTGGGACAAAAATGCATACGGTGAAATGTGGGTGTACTGTATCTTCTACGGTTTTGGGTTTCCCCATACTGTCCCAGTTAAAAAAAACACTATACTTACACACATTTCTCAAATTTTACATCATTATGCACACTATTACGAAATGCATTGTTATATATATATCAGCTTTCACATAAAACTCACGTACATGTTAACTATTTCGTCATCTATACAAATAAATAAAATAAATGTGTCTGTTTGTAATGCTAAAACAGCTTTTCTTATTCTTTTCATAAACATTTTGTGTCATCTTCATCCCAGCTTCTGTCCCGGTTGTGTCTCGCTACGCCCGGGGTCCGATATCCTAATATTCTCCTCCAGTTCGCACGGTCGTCGGCATCCCCTGCAGTGAGACCATTGCAGGGGACCTTCATATACATTTTGTGTAAATAGTAAACAATAAAAAATATATTTAAATTTTTTCGTCTGTTAGTCCGTTTGTCTGTTGGTTTCGACTTATCGTTGAAACGGCTGGATCGATTTTTAACGGGTTATTCACTTCATATCAGCTTCATATAGCGGATACTAGCTGACCCGCCCGGCTTCGCCCGTGACATACTTCGAACCCCATGGCACACATTTAGTCTAGTCATTTATTAATCTCACAATAATGTATGAACATTTTCCAAATTAGTTAGTTACTTCTCCGCTTTCCAGTAAGTACGCCCGCACGGCCCGGTCGAATTAAGGTTACAAGAAATTAATTTATTTGCGCGTTATTTTGATTTTGCTATATCGCCTAAGATATTAATTTAATTTGCAAGGTGTAAAGGGACAAAATAGTCTTTATGAAATTCTGAAGGCCTACTAACGTATTAAAAATAATAAGGATACTTATTTGTGTAAATAGCCTTCAAATTACCATTTTAAAATTGCGGGTTTTTTAAAGTATTAAAATAGATATAGTAATTATCTTTAAGAGATAGACATATACCGTCTCTGACTTTTTTGTACACCTATATTAGGTACACAATTTCACCATAAATTATTTTGTTATATCTCAAAGGGTTTGGGCAGCGTTTTCTTTGAAAGCTCCCAGACGGCTTATTTTTACGACACAAGTATCGTTAAATTTTTTTCAATGTATGCAAAAACTTAACAAATTATTCATAAAAACCTTCCTTATGAATAACTCTTATCTATTAAAAAACCGCATCTAAATTCGTTGTTTAGTTTTAAAAATCTAAGCCTACATAGGATAGACAGCGGAAAGCGACTTTGTTTTATAATATGTAGTGTAAGTACTAAAAAAGTTAGGCGACAGTTTATCCCCGTATTCCCACTATAGAACGGGAACTAAGCTACTATTTCTCTAATTGTCGTAATCTAATACAAATTTTACTAGGAAATTTAATGATGGGACATAGTTAAAATTGAGTTAAAGAATAATGGATATGATTAACGACTTTTTACAAGGCACAATGATATAAATTAAAATTATAATTACGCCGTAAAGTTTTTGTATATGTATGTGTGATAATGAATGTTTTTACTTCACACTTTGTGCGTCGTCTGTCTGGGCAAATTTAATGCATTATTGTAGAATTTATAAGCGACGGGATTGAATAGGTTCGACGGGAGTTCGAAGTATGTCACGGGCAAGCCTTGGGGGTCACTTAGTAATAAATAAATAAATATCGTGGGACTTTTCCGTCTGACACGGGAATCTAACCCGGGACCTCAACGCGACAGTCGCATACACTCCACTGCGCCACCGAGGCAATCATACATACCTACATATCATCACGCCGAACTCCCATCGGAATAGGTAGAAACGGCTTTCTATTTGCTTCGATTCTTGCATACAAATTTTGCTTCTTCTTCTATAATAAGTGTTTTCATACACGCTTGCCGGTTAAGGGTACTCTTGATTGGCCTTTTTCCAAAATGTCTTCGATGTGTTTGGCTTACATACATCGAAGTCGACCCCTACAACTTTGCCCATTCACTCTCGCCTCATAAATCTATCTTCATCCACCCTCTCTACGTGTTCAAACCATCTAAGCATTCCTTTTTCTATCTTAGGCCCTACATCTTCTGTCATGTTACCGCAATGTTTCCTTATAGCGCTGTTCCTTTCGTTGTCCATCAACTTCACTCCAGCTATACTTCACAGACCATTAATTTTACTTCTATGCTTCTTCTGCCATACCCAACTTTCATTGCCATACGTAAGTGAGGAAGAAGCACTTCATACATACATACATACATATTGTCACGCCATTGACCGTATGCATTTTTGTCCCACGTACCAGGTGGTGAGCCCATTGCCGTGTTGAAATGGACAGGCACAGGCTGTGGCGACCTGCTGTAGATTTTTTTCAAGCCGCCCATTAGGCCTTCAACCAGGCTTAACGACTGCCATGTTACTGGCAACCGGGACCAACGGCTTAACGTGCCTTCCGAAGCACGGAAACGCTCGCAAATGTAAATTCAATCCAAGAACCACCTATAGCGAATGTTGCTTAACGCAGTGATTTACAGAACACTGAGTCAGCGGGCCACGAGCGTTTTTCACGGGGAACAAGCACTTCATTGGTTTTAATAGCTAGATGTAATCGCTAAGCTGATAAAACACACAGTAAAGTTCATAGTTTCATATCTTTATTATTAATTTACTTTGTAAATGTATTATACCCATACTATTGCACGAGCCCAGTTTTTATCTGCGTATTTCCCGTTTTAGTATGGGGATAAAATGTAATGCCTTAGTTACTCCTTATAACATCAGCTATCTGTGAGTGAAAGTCACGGTAAAATTGGTCCAGCCGTTTCAGATTATCCGATTAGCCGCAACAACCAGATACAAAAATTAAAAGTTATTTTATGTAAGTACCGTAGGTATATACTTTCATATGTTTGTAAATTTTAATTACAAACGGACAGTTCATTTGTATTTATCTGTATACGCAAAAACCGCTCGTGTAGTTGCGGAAAACAATGTCATTGGTATAAAATAATAATTAAAATGCGTTTATTATTGGATTAAAAAAAATACAATTTTAATAACAGAAATACATCTAAGGAAAAATACAATATAAATAAAGTGTGTGAGGACTAATGTACACGTGTTAGAATTTATACTGCTTTAGTCTAATAAGATTTCATTACATATACCGCAACTCTTTGTTCGTAACAGTAAATTAGTAAGAAAAAGAACATTAAAAGAATGAAATCTTTGAATGTAGGTATAACTTGTCATGGAAACACTTATCAGCTAACTTCATGGTGTCGGTTTTTCGTGACGGTCTGCGCGCACATCGTAAAAATGTACTCTCATCATTTTTTTCCTAACGCGCATAAAGGAATATAACTTAAAACATGTTTAAAAAAATAAGACATTAATATTTTTCATTGCAGAATGAAACAAGGGGATTGAATGTTTTATTGTGACTGTTATTAGGTTAAGAATTATTTTACAATCTGGTAGTAAATTATTAGGTATATATTTAGAGATATTAAGTATTAAAATTATTTATGACATTCATATAATCGAATGTGTCTAGCCTTGTGGCGATTGTACATTTTTAAGGCTTCCGTAACGTTTTACTTTGAAGTCACAAATCTTTACAAGATTCAATATATCATGAAATGTACTATTTTAAACATCTAAACATTGTTCTTAAACAATTTAACAGACATCAGAACAAACATGGAAACCTATATTCACAACTAAATTGTAAACTTTGGATTGTGTTAATTTACTTCCGAGCCTGACACTGCAGACAGTCGTAGTCGGCTACCCAGACGCATGTACAAGTATGAAGCGATCGATGAATCTGCAAGAAGCGAATGAAGTATGCATGGATCACGAAGCCTGGCGATCTGTCCTCTCTGACTACCCCATCAGGGATATAATATTTTTGGATAAACCATAATATCATTATCAATGATACTTCGATATTATTCTGTTCGGTAAGCAAAGTTGAAGACCTTATGGGCTACTTAAAAACTTGTACTTCAACAGGCGTGTTGTGTACACAACAAACCCCGTCAGCCGCTCCATGTGTAAAGCACCAGAGGGGCCTGAAAGGTAGGGCGCGCTAAACCGCCGCCGGTGGTGCTGTGGTATGGTAGTATTATGGGATTGGCAATTTCCCATTGTAAAAGGCGATATGAACGTCCCCGTCGTGGTGGTATAGTTGGTAGTCTGGTCCTTTCACTGTTGTTGTTCGTATCAGCACGGCAATAGGGTCGGTAGTGCATGGGTCAACTCTCATAGAAATCTGAAAATTTCTTGAAGTGGCATCTGGCTATTTCCACCCGCCGCAATATGAACAACAATAAAGTACGTAGGTATTAAGTAAGTTTATCCCTTTACTGGTCCTGGAATCTGAATATTGCTGCATTCCTTTATTCCAATTATCACACTTTCAATAGGAAAGTACATTCTTGAATGGAATGTCAGTATTACAAATGTGTCTAGTCCGCTAAAACTACGTACGTGAACAAAAATACATAGATCAGTGCGTGTGTGCTGCGCATACGTCAGAATGTATCGTGCTATAAATTTAATATAATTTTATTGTTATAATTTTTGACCTTGCTCGTGTATCTACCCTTCTCTTCCTAAAATAAAACCTGTACGTTAATTTAAAATTATTATTTTAAATCCATTGTTTGCAACGAACTGGTATTCTATTATAGACTGATGTATTATAATCGGTAATCATATTATTGTCTGTATGATACATATTTTTCATTTCTGTTATGATTTGGCAAATAGATTGTTGCCAGGAGAGTGATTAACCACCCTCTCACAGATGCTCTCGAAACTCTGTCCACAGAAATGTATGAAATATATTCCTAACTCCCTTACCAGTGGTGTGTCGTGATAGCTACAGGGACGCCGTTCACCCCCCAACGAAGTGGGACAGCACCCGAACTCTCCCCAAATAAGCGGGAAAACATCTCGAAGACGAGCCTATGTAGACGGATAAAGTTTGTCGGGAGCCCTGTGGCTATCCGAGGGCTCATCTGGGACAGTCCGGCAAGCATCCATGAAGATTTCTACACGTAAAATAAAAAAGCCATTCCCAACTACGATCGATACGAAATGAGATTATTTACAGTCAAAGGTAAAATACATCAATTTTTTTTAGGAAGACCCAAATCTGTTACTCTTCTCCCCTACGTTTAAGGTGACTTTTTTTAGAACAGTCTTCTTTCGCGGAGACTAAAGGTCGTATTACAGAACGTTTCTCAATACTCAAGAAACACTTGAGAGTAGTAATTTAAGGCGAAAACTAGCCTTAATCGTTTCTTGAGTATTGAGAAACGTTCTATAATACGGCCCTAAGATTTAATCCCATTTCAAAACGAGCTGGCACCAGTGCCCGACACCACCCTGGTAACCAGGCCGTACATTGATTCCAAACCTGTACATTGCCTTTTAGGGCTGATGTGGTTCAATAAACCAATTCCTTGTTCACTTTTAGAGTCTTCAAGCCAAAAGTATCTCCCGTGATCTCAGTATAAGTAACCTTCCGTGCACCATATCCATCCTATGATAGCAAAAAAGCACTCGTTTCCGTCCCGCGATAACATTGGGGTTTTTACAAGATTCAAGCCTTAGCAAAGCCATGCAGATAATTCGACAAACTACCCTGTCTAGCTCACACAACTTTGACATAAATAAAAGGTATACTACCTTTTATTTATGTCAAAGTTCAACGGTCTCTATACCATTAACCTTTGGAACTTGACATAAATAAGGTGCACACAATCTTATCAAGTACGGCAACTACTCTAGCCTCAACTGCAATATGGGAACTAGTCAATATTTATTCGTTATAGTATAATCTATACTAATATTATAAAGATTCGTAAGTTTGTTTGTAACCTAAGCCTATTCGCTCAGAAATAACTGGGCCGATTGGAAAAATTCTTGCACCATTAAAAACCTACTTTCTTCGTGAGTATCATAGGCTATATTGAATTTTGAAAAAGTTTAGGGTTCCGTACGAAATCTCCAATAGGAAAACGTCACCACGCAGGCGAAGCTAGCATCAGCTAGTCAAAGATAAATTGTGTAAAAAAAATAAAAATTACATTATCATTTATTTTAACGTGTCACGATGTTTGTAGGATAAACTCCGAAACCATTAGATTTTAATATAATTTTTTAAATGTAATTTGTTTTGTTTTGTTTTATTTTCATTGATAATTTAATAGAATTAGATAGATTTTTTTTATATACCTCTGAGGTAGCAGACAAGCTTACCTGATCGAAAATAGAGTTCCTGGTCCGATCAGCTAGTGTAATACATTTCATATGAACGTAACATATTAATTAGTTAGTTATTCTTTATTGTAAAACCAAAAATACATTTTACACATTTACAATCTATACTTATAATATTATATAGCTGAAGAGTTTGTTTGTTTGTTCGGTTGAACGCGCTAATCTCAGGAACTACTGGTCGGATTTGAAAAAATCTCTTTGTGTTAGATAGCCCATTTATCGAGGACGGCTATAGGCTATATATCATTACGCTATTACACTGGGGAGCAGAGCAGTAGTCATAAATGTCGACAAATCTGTCAATTTTTATGCATTATTGTAGAATTTATAAGCGACGGAATTAAATAGGTGCGACGGGAGGTCGAAATATTCCACGGGCGAAGCGGTGGGGGTCATCTAGTGTAATATATTTTGATTTTACTATTGGCAGCCTTATCACACTGAGGTAATTTCTTACAGGCAACCTTTCGATAAAGACTTATTATAAGAACTGAATTTCGGGCAGAATAATAAAATATCTTTATTTTCAGGCAACATGAGAAAAGTGACAGGTGTTAAAAACTTATTTTACGGCGCATAGATAAATACCTTAAAACTAAAAATACATATAAAATAAACTTAACCTATTTCACACGAAACGTCGACTTATAGAATAATGAAGTATTTTAAAATATTACTACTTTGTAAATATTTAGTTTAGCTTCGAATTTATTGTCATTGTGTATGTTGAATTGATAACGTATTAATAATTAATAAAGTCTAAAACGTCTAACGACTAGGCGACAAGGGCTGCGCGGGCGTCATTTAGTTTACTATAATATATATTGGAACTATAGAATAACTAACTTTATTGCTTCGCCCGCATAGAGAAGTTTTCCCGTTCCCGTTTCCCACAGGAACTTCTTCCCGGGATAAAAAGTAGCCTATGTGTTATTCTGAAGTATTAGCTATATTACTGTAAAGTTTCATTAAAATCCATTAAGTAGTTTTTACGTGAAAGAGAAACAATCATCCATACAAACTTTCACATTTATAATATTACTAGCTGTCCCGCCCGGCTTCGCCCGTGACGTACTTCGAACCCCGTGGCACCCATTTAATCCCGTTGTTAATTAATTTCACATTCACAATAATGTATGAACGTTTTCCAAATTCATTGATTACTTCACCGCTCTCCAGTACAGTACCTATCTACACCCGCACGGGCCGGTCGAATTATGGTTACACGAAATTAATTTCTTTGCGCTTTATTTTGAATCTGCGATAACTCGTAAGGTATTCAATTTGCAAGGTGTAAAGGTACAAAATAATCTCCATGAAATGCTGAAGCCAACTAACGTAGTAAAAATGATAAGGATTAATAGCGTATTTGTGTAAATAGCCTTGAAATTACCGCTTATTATTTATGGTTTTTTAAAGTATTAAAATGGATATAGTATGTTATTCTCATGAGATAGACATATATCGTCGCGGACTTTTTTGTGGAACTATATTAGATACACAATTGCACCGTACATTATTTTGTTATATCTCAACGGGTTTAGGCAGCGTTTTTGTTGAAAGCTCTCAGACGGCTTGTTTTTTCCGACATCCCCAACAAATATCCTTATAGTTTGGTCAATGTATACAATAACTTAACAAATTATACATAAAAACCTTCTATAAGAATCACACTAACTATTACAAAAAACCACATCGTAATTCGTGGCGTAGTTTTAAAGATCTAAGCATACATAGGGACAGACAGCTAAAAGCAACTTTGTTTTATAATAAGTAGTGATTAAGATATTACGAAATATCGACTGAGCGTCATTGTAACATATAATGTCGCGTCAGCAATCTATGTACAGTCACGAGGCTGTACAGGAATATTGAAGCTGTTAGAGCCAAAGCGACATCTAGATGGTTTTAAGACATTCCTTTTGAATCGTATGTCGTGTTAACTTATTCAATACAACGCTGATACGATACCTTTTTTTTAACTACTGAGATGGCAGACACGCAGACCTGATGGAAAGTGGTCAACATAGCCTATGGACGTTTGTAACACCAGAATCTGCAACACTCGCGCTGCCGACCCATTAAAAACCTCTTTAGACCACTTTTGAAGAACCCCATACTGTAGACGTTCGGGAAAACCCAGGCAAGGAGTTCATTCCACAATTTAAGCGTACACGGAATAAAGCCTCTATCGGACCTAAATATATACCTCTATCGGACCTAAATATATACTTCTATATGTCTACAGCGAGCAGTTTCGTTCCAATGAAGTAATTACTACAACATGTGACCTATATGGCACTCGAAGCGTTTAGAAAAGTCATTTTTCTATTGTTATGTCATCACGTAGATTGCTCATGCTCATCTTTAAGAAATGATTTGAAAACTTACTTACATGCCCACAGTTCCATAATAAATAAATAAATATCCATCACGCCTTATCCCCGAAGGGGTGGCAGAGGCATATTATATGCCCACTTTTCACCGTGTGGATTCCTGTCCCACGTAATAGGTGGTGAGCCCATTGCCGTGTTGAAATAGACAGACGCAGGTTGTGGCTACCTGCTGTTGAACTTTTTGCTGTTCAACGGCTTAACGTGCCTTCCGAAGCACGGAAACGCTCGCAAATGTAAATGCCACAAAGTAGTCACCCATCCGAGGACCAGCCATAGTGAAAGTTGCGTAACTCAGTGATTGATCTGTGTAACATTATTATATTGTTGTTATTATCACTATTAGAAGCGCCCGTGGCCCCGTTGACTCAGTGTTCTGTAAACGATCACTGCGTCAAGCAACATTCGCTAGAGGTGGTCCTAGGATGGGTGACCAGTTTGTGGCATTTACATTTGCTAGCGTTTGCGTGCTTCCGAAGGCACGATAAAGCCGTTGGTCCCGGTTGTCAGTAACATGGCAGTCGTTAAGCCAAGTTGAAGGCGTACGGACGCGTATTCTTAACTTGTATGAGAATGTCAATAATGTATGATGCATAACGGGCAACACTAGCTGCACCCTGCAGCTCCGACCATTACACCTGTCGGGAGATCGGCACCGAAACTTTAGTCATTGGTGTATTCATTTATACACATTTCACAATGTAGTAATTATATAGCTTACACCTTCGTGATTGAAGAAATTTTACTTAGAGATAAGGCCGCCGCCCATTGTACGTTTCAAAACCTGTATTCCATATAAAAACTAACTAACTATCTTCACGCTGTATCCCTGACGGGGTAGTCAACTGGTATGGACAACCAGCTATCAAACCAGTTGATCAGCTATCAAAGTGTTCCTATACTAAGCATAGTAAATTTTAAAGTTTTGTTTTACATTTAATGTTTTCTTTAGTAAGCCGTAGTGAGTTTAAATTGACCACCTCTGGCATGAGGCTTTGAATTATTTGGTGATGTGTAACCTTCTGATTTTCTGAACACAATACACAGTGATTCATTCTCCAGGTTTATTTTGCTTAAGCACCCTTCTGACTTAACCGATCCAGAGTACTTGACACACATTATCTGTAACTGTCTGATATCTATCTTTCTTCCGCAGGCAACAATTGGCATCGACTTTTTGTCGAAGACAATGTACTTAGAAGACCGTACGGTGCGACTACAGTTGTGGGACACTGCGGGCCAGGAGCGGTTCCGATCTCTCATACCATCTTATATCAGGGACTCTACCGTCGCTGTTGTTGTTTATGATATAACTAGTAAGTACTTATTTTAATAAAAACTAGGTGACCCTCTGGTTTCGCCCGTGACATACTTTGTACTCCCGTCGCACCTATTTAATCCCGTAACTTACAAATTCTACAAAAATGCTAAAAAAAAAAATCGATTTGTCGACATTTATGATTACTTCTCCTCTCTTCAGGGTAGTAACGTGATGATATATAGCCTATATATAGCGTTCCTCGATAAATGGGCTATCCAACACAAAAATATTTTTTCAAATCCGTCCAGTATTTTCTGAGATTAGCGCGTGCAACCAAACAAACTCTTCAGCTACTAGTTTAGTTTAGATAATAGATTTCGTATATAGTCAGTTGTGTTATAGCGTTGCTTTGTCTGTTTAAGAACCAGGGACCTTTACCTCCTAAACCCATTTGTTGACATAATTCGGCGACGGCGTGTCGCTCGGTTTTAAGCACCGGGTTCTTCTGCAAATAAATTAATTCATTTCTATTGTAGAGGCATTAGAAACTTTTGCAGTGTTGGTATAACGAGTGTGTAACATCTCTAGTGTCGCAAACGGTCAGAGCTGAAGCCGACCACTTTGTACAGCAGATGAATCGGATTCGGGTTGTAGGCAATCTCTAAAATTCGTAAAATAGGTATCAGTTTTGGTATCAATATTAAATATGAAAATAAAATCTATTGGACATACTGAGACTAGTGACATACTGAGAGAAAAAAACATATTATAATGTTAATGAGTATTTGGAAGATAAAATAATATATTCAGATATTTAATTTGTATTTACATAGTTTCATAATTAATTAATTTTTAATGTAATTCACATGCACTCAAGAATTCGCCATTATTATAAATAATTTTAATGAAATTTATTGACATGTATTTAATTTATTGCATGAATTTTATATATTTTAAACACAATTTGTCCACGCCACACATGGCAGAATGCGCTGGAAACAAAAAAATGTAACACCTATCCATGATACCATATTCTAAGGAAATAAAGATTTGATTATGATTATGATTATGGAAATTTTACCATCCAAATTACCAAGCAAATGGATTTAGTAATCTTCCTAAAATCACTACTCCGATTCAGTCAAATTGAAAATAAAGTTTTCGTTATCAAATAAATGCAAGGGTTTGTAAAGTAAATTTTATTTTATTTATTTATTTATGTAAATCTACTCGTACTCCCGCTCTTTGTAAAGCGAGAGACAAAGAAAGTAATTAAATGTACATCCTCTAAAGAAGGGAAGCACCACAAATTTTGTATATTGCGGGTCCTATCAAGCGTGACTTAAACAAAAATTGTCATGTTGTAATAGTTAGGTATTTATCGCCTTTTAGTGTTGTTTTTTTGGAAATCCGTTCTAATTTTTTTTACGTTTGTTTTATTTTACAGACATTGGTTATGCTATTTAAACCTACATAACATAACATACTGTCACGCCTTTATCCCGAATGGGTAGGCAGAGGCGTACTATACGCCCACGTTTCACCGTATGCTTTGCTTTTTGTCCCACGTAACAGGTGGTGAGACCATTGCCGTGTTGAAGTGGACAGGTGTAGGTGTATGACCTGCTGTTGAAAATTTTCAAGCCGCCTATTAGGCCTTCAACTGGCTTAACGACTGCCATGTTACTGGCAATCGGGACCAACGGCTTAACGTGCCTTCCGAAGCACGGAAACGCTCGCAAAAATAAATGCCACAAAGTGGTCACCCATCCGAGGAACAGCCATAGTGAAAGTTGCTTAACGAGCGCATCACGATTTTTTTACGTTTGCTATTTAAACCTATTCAATTAAAATCTTATCGAATTACGTACATTTTAAAACATAATCATAACTATTTACAAACAAAAGAACAAACTTTCTATAATTATATCGTGTACGTATTATTTGAAATGTATATTTTGATAAATATACGTTATTTAAAACTGTCGTTCACTTTCTAGAATGTATTTTTTTTAAATACATTGCGTTAAAAAAATATGATAAATACAATATGAAAATAAAATAAATACATACATGCATATTATCACGCCTTTATCTCCGAAGGCGTAGGCAGATGCATACTATACGTCCCCTGCCGTGAAATAAATGTATTGAATTCTCAAATGAAATAAATGCTTTAAATTTTCCGCGATCATGTGGAACGCAGAAAATTTAAAGCCTGACGCCATGTATATCAATGTGAATGTCAATTTGAGTAATTGAACTTTGAAATTTTTATTAGCGTGTGTCGGAGTCGTAATGTTTATTATTGAGCTCTGTGTACTGTCCGGCCGGCAATATCCTATTAGGTTCGCCCGCATGAAACTGCAATGGCAATTGAAATGTATAATGGTTTGATAACCACCGCTATACCTATATACTCGTAGTACTAGCTGACTCGCGCAACTTCGTTAGCAACATATATGAGAAACAGACAATTATCTTACATTATTTTTTCAAGTAAAGTATCCTATGTTACTTTTAATACCTCCAAGAATGTGTGAGACCATGGCTTGCACCATAGTTTCCAACGAGAGAATGTCTACGCCCAGACTCGCCACGAGGTCTTGGCGCTGCTGCGCCCACGCTGAGCACTCCACCAATGTGTGAAGCGCTGTGTCCTCGCTGCGTTCTACGCAGTGCTGGCACTCGGCTGTGGTCTCCCGGTGTATACGCCACAGATACTTACCGAAGCACCCGTGCCCGGTAAGTATCTGTGACAACCGGTAGGAGAGGTTGCCATGGCTCCTCTCCAACCACTCATCCATGACCTGTCTGACCGCCCCGATTGTGGCGTTTCCCCACCTTGGATGCTCAAGTCGCACCTTCCATGTCTCCATGAGTTCCTGTCGGAGCTGGGACCGCTGAGCCTCGATTTCTCGGGGCGTAGGCCTATGGCCCTGCTCCCGCGCCTCCTTGCGCCATTTAAAAAATGACGCAAGGGCTCTCGCTTCCGGTTCCCATGGAGGGGTCCCGGCAAGGAGACATGCCGCCTCGACGGAGATCGTGCGGTACCCTCTTATCACCCTGACGGCCATCGCCTTTAGCGGGCTATGTAATATAGACGCATTGCGGGCCGTCAGGGTCTACGCCCATATGGGGGCCCCGTATAGGGCCATGCTCTGCACGATCCCGAGGTACAGTCTCCTGCAGGGAGCGTTAGGTCCCCTTATGTTGGGCAACAACCGCGATAACGCAGCTGTGGCCCCCCTCAGTTTTGGGACCAAACTTCGGAAATGATGTCCCAAGTTCCATCGGCTATCGAGTACGAGCCCCAGATACTTCATCGAGGGCTCGATGCCGATGCTAACGCCCCCCACTGTTATGCTGGATCCTGGAGGAGGCTGCTTCCTAGGCCCGTGAAAACACAGAGCCTCGGATTTGTGCAGGGCAGCCTCCAGGCCCAGCTGCCGAATTCGACCCACGACTTGAGCAACACCTGCCGTGGCCTTTAGGGCTGCGTGCCTCCTCCCCTCCTTTATTATCGTTAATACCAAATCCACACTCGAGTTATTAGTGAAGAAATAATATAGTCACAGGAATAAAAAAACACGTTTCGTCACCGCTTGAGCCTACAATAATTAGCGGAAGAATGGTTTATGTAGTTGCTTGAGTATAATTTTGTAAAAACCTGTAAATAACCTTGTCATTGACGCTCTAGAGCCACGAACCATATACTTATAAAATATCTTACTGATCACGATAAATATCATAATAATAGAGGTTCTACCAGATGGGATGGAGCGAGACCTTTGGGTCTGTATCGATGTAGCTGAAAATACGGTTGGACGCGTCGTATAGTTTAAGTGTGTAATGTTGTAAGAATAAAAATTCAGGGTCAATGGTTTTCAGAGCATCGACTTTGTAACAAAGGTTTGATCAGCCTTTTTTTTTTGTAATATTGCTTGCGATGGTGTCGCCTTGTTTTACGAGGAACAAATTTGCGGAAGAGGTATCGGAAAAGGTACCTACAGGACAGGAAAAGCACTCACTCATGCCGCAAGACGCAATGGTGCCGTAGAAATAGGAAAGTTCCTGTCCTTCATGAGTATGGGCACAAAATAAGTAATAGTACTACGTACAGAAGTTTCGCTCCCTAACAAAAGTCAGTTTTAGGTATGAAAACATAAATCGACTCGCCGCCTGCAAGCAATATTTAAATTTATAGCTGCGCGCGACCGTTGAGTTTTCTTTGCAAGCCACAGTTTTATGACCGAGCTGCGAATTCCGCGCGGGATTGTCACTTGAGAAGTTTTTGTACTTAGTTGATTTATTTAGAGCGCTCGTGTCGTGCGAGCCGAGCGGCAGCGGCAGCCCACTGTCATTAGCCGCTCCGAGCGGTGCGCTACCCGAATATACTTAAACTGCGAAGTGACACCCCCCAGGTATGGGTGCCTAAGGGCTTAGCTTCAAGTTTGCTGTCGCCTTAACAGTAACAGGCTCAAGCGGTGACGAAACGTGTATTTTTTTATTTCTGTGACTATATTATTTCTCCACTAATAACTCGAGTGTGGATTTGGTATTAACGATAATAAAGGAGGGGAGGAGGATTCCACCACACACCCTCGATTCGTCAATCCTAACGCACAACGGTCAAGGATAACCTCTACTAATTGTAACGGAGGAATGACGAACCGAACTCCTCAAAGGATAGGACTAAGGAAACCTCACCCTCCATGTTGTCAAAATTTTAACCTTTTTGTCACGCTACCACCCCACAGGTAGTGTGATAAAAAGGCGGAGCAGAACGCGCGAAAAGTTGTTTAAAGTTGTCGGTGGATGGATAGGAATTCCCTTTCTCTAATAAAGCAAATCAACATTTTATTAACATTATAAAAAAACTTTCTTCTCTTCACACTGTATCCCTGTATCCCAGAGAGGACTGACCGCCAGGCATCGCGATCCATGCATACTTCTATCGCTTCCTGTAGATTCATTAAACTCTAATATAATGATTAATTAATCAAATTAACTAATCATTACAATTAATTAATTAAATCATAATTCAAAAAAATATGATTTTTAATGTCCGACTGACTGCATCTGGTTCGCTCTAAGATTAAAGGTGTAAATAAAATAAACACGTTTGAAATAAATTATAAAAAAAAAAGACCTATGTAGTATCTTCTAGCTCACTGACATAGTATAAGAAATCGTTTCAATCAATAGAATTATGTACGGGACTGATTAGATTGAGTGATTACAAGTCCTAGTCATTTTAGGATGGTGCGAAGTGGAGAAGAAAAATTAGGAAGGCGGACCTCGAACGTAGCAAGACGCAACTTGGACAAGCGCTCGGATGATGATAATTTTAGGAGGGTAATAATAATTTCACAAATAATTACTTACATAAAGTATTCTGTGGTTTAAACGTCCAAATTGTAATAAAAATTTATATAAGCAATGTGTTTTTATATTAACAAGTAACGTTCTGCGCACACATTGCTAGTATAGAATTAGGTACAACTTCAGTCTACCATTTTACAATCACTTTAATTATATAATATAATAATATGTTTTGTAAATATCACAAGGAGCTCCGAAATAAATCCAAAAAATACACTTTTTGTGTGGTCTTAGGTTTTGTTTGTTTTGAAGCGCTCGTGGCCTCGCGGTCTCAGTGTTCTGTAAACGATCACTGAGTTACGCAACTTTCACTATGGCTGGTCCTCGGATGGGTGACCACTTTGTGGCATTTACATTTGCGAGCGTTTCCGTGCTTCGGAAGGCACGTTAAGCCGTTGGTCCCGGTTGCCAGTAAAATGGCAGTCGTTAAGCCTGGTTGAAGGCCTTATGGGCGGCTTGAAAATTTCAACAGCAGGTAGCCACAACCTGCGTCTGTCTATTTCAACACGGCAATGGGCTCACCACCTATTACGTGGGACAGGAATCCACACGGTGAAAAGTGGGCATATAATATGCCTCTGCCACCCCTTCGGGGATAAGGCGTGATGGATATTTATTTTTATTTATTTATTTATCTTTGGTTTTGTATTTATACCTACTAATATTTGAATTTGAATGCATCGTATTTATATTTATGTATGTAATTGGCAATAAATAGGTTTAGTTAGGATTTTTGAAATGCCGCAAACCGTTTGTCTCTATCTCTTACGGTTCCTTGGAAATATATGCGTACTGACGGACGGACAGACTAACATTTTCTAAACATTAGGATTTACTCCTCTGCCGCCGCCGCTCTACTATTATAAAACGCACAAACATACGAATTGGCCACAACAATGGCAAACTTACGTGATTACAATAATATTCCGGATTCAATGTTTGTTGTGCACATTAAGTACATCTTTGTTTCACAGTTAAAATGATTACTACGGATACAAGTTGAAACGAGACCGCAACCTTCTACAACTACACGATAGTATCTCATTCATAACACGCATGTTCCACTTAGGCTATAACATGCACTTGACATTGACATTTTGCGTAAGATTCAAACCACAAACTATTTATACAATACATTTCTTATGTTTTACTAAATTTATAATAGTTTTAGGAAACAGTAAAGTACGTGGTTACTTATTATTGGTAAAATAATTAAAAGCCTAATTTATTGGACCAATCAACTACTTAAAAGGACAAAACCAACTAAATAATAAACTAATAATAACTAAATAATAAAGGTCGGCAGTGCGAGTGCTGCACCTCTGGAGTTGCAATCGTCCATAGGCTACGGTGACCACTTTCCATCAGGTGGGCCGTATGCTTGTCTGCCACCTCACTGGCATAAAAAAAAGAAAAAAATAACTAGTGCAAAAAGTGACAAGCTAATATAGCGGCGCGGCGGAGTTTCAGAAGGGAATGTCCCGACTAGCAATAGCAACCCAACATTACATCACTCGGCATCCCCCCACGTCGTCTTACGTCATCTTCGTTCGCTGCGCTCAACCATCAGCGGCTGCCCTCTCAGCATTCACACAAACAATGTTGTGTAATTTGGAGTTGGAGCCCATAAATATGAGCCTTTATGTGACCTCGCTTGCAAGCGGTGTAACCCACTCCAAATCCAGCAAGAGTTTAGAAAGGAAGACGACATACCTCTATGTATGTTCTGATGAGATCTTTCGTATTCAAACACCAAACAATGTGTAATTCCGAATGATTCGGTACGTCCTGGTGGTTTCTCTTGTTCAGCCCTGGGTTACTGCACTGGACACGTCGGTCTATGTAAATGCATGCAAAGACCCTGGCGGTTCCGAGGGGTAATGCAAAACAGATTCAATTTATTCGGATATGTAAATTGGGTTGCCAATGCGTTTCTTTTTGAAATCATACTTCTTTAGCTCCGTCACGAAAAACCGACACCTTGAAGTTAGCTGACAAGTGTTTCTATGACAACTTATAAACACCCTGAAGTTAGCTGATGTTTCCATGACAATTTATAACTACGTTCAAAGTAGTTTTCATTCTTTTGATGTTTTTTTTTCTTCTTACTTAATTATCACTACTGTTACAAACGAAGAGTTTTGGTATATGTGATGAAATTTTATTAGAATAAAGAAGTATAACTTCTAACATGTGTACATAAGTACCCACACTCTTTCTTTTATCAATTAATTTAATAGTAATTCGTACTCGTTTACTGTGACTTTCTTCTATACAAATATCGTAGGATACGATGGCCGATTTACTGCCATCCATCGCAAAAAAACCTTTATTAAACCACTAGTATAAATTATAATACTTTTTTCCTGATAATAGGGTAAGTTACACCTTTTCCTTTGCGTTGTCACTGACAGTTATAAGGATGGCCATCATTGTCAGAATGTATAAGGTTATTTTAGAATGAAGAATATCGCGTTTCATAAAGCATTTGCGAAACCGGCAAATAAAAAAAGTGATTACAGCGGTTGCCACAGTGCACGTAAACTGCACTTCAGCCTGAAAGTATGCCAAGTACCGACGTCCGCACGAAAATGGAATCGATTTTCTGTTTCGGCGATTTTCGGTTAGTTTCGTCTATCTAGTTTTTATTCCCCCCCTTTCGTATATGCGTGGTTTGCTGTTTACAAAGACATAATTTAAGAAAGCCGCATACTACATACACGACTGGTGGATGAAAGAAAAATTGTCATTTCGCTTTCTCCCACTGGTAGCTAAAATAATATCTGTAGTTAAAATAACAATCTGCTGTGAAAATGCGCAAGAACCGAGATAATAATAATAGTGTGATATACTTTCGGTTATCCTCAATTAGCTGATCCCCGCGTCTCCGCCCGCAAGTTATGGTTTTCCCATACCCCTTTCCCATAGGAACTTCTTCCCGGCATAAAAAGTAGCTTATGTGTTAATCCAGTGTGTCAGCTATGTATATACATTTAGCTTAATTGGTTGAACAGTAAGTGCGTGATTAAATAACAAACATCATCATCATCAGAATATGGTGAAGATGAATATCATTTTTTTTAAACTTTTTTTTTGTACTTCTGTCAATCCTGACATTGATGCTTATGTTCGAGTAATGAACAATTCCGGGAAGTCCGAAAGTTTGTTTTAACATAATAAGCATTTTAACAAATATCTGTGCACCCCACGTACTTATATACCTCGTTAATTTTTTAGAACTGTATTATGACAGCTATAAAATGTTGATTTTATTATTAATTTACTATTTTTATATTTTTCGCCTCAGTCGTAAAATAATATAGTGAAACACATTAATTTTGAAATATTTTCTGGATCGTTACATCTCTATGTTGATCCCTTGAATAGAAAGCGTAGTAAATGGTACACAGTTTACGTTGAAATTCCACAACGGTCACAAAACAATTTGAAATCTTTTAATTAAATCTGACACCCCTAGAAGGTGTGCAAACAAATATAGACTCTGTGTTGAGGAGTAAAGGTAATATTTACAGTATGGGGTGAGTCTGTCTGTGACAAATATTTGTTCAGTGCTGTGTGGGCGCGCTGAAACTTGGCCCAGGCTTTATGTCTACATGATATATGAGCCGACTGTACTGTGTCAGTAATGTGTCTCTTTTTTATATAGAGACTGAGTAAAGCCTTTATTTATTTGTCTATATGTGGTCTGGAACCCAGGGCGTGCGTTAAATTTTATGATGTGACTTTTTGAAGTGAAAACTTCTTTTAGCGCGGTACGCATATTTTTAGATGAGATAAAATCTCTGGACTCGCGACACCGTTACGAGACGCACCTATAGTTGAATATATGCATGTACATATAGCAGACTGCGAACGCGTTTAGATAAAAAAACATATTAATAAATTTAGTTTTCACTGACGGCACTCCCGGAGTGCAACACGTTTTTTTTTTACTTTGATTTTAATATCCATCACGCCTTATCCCCGAAGGGGTGGCAGAGGCATATTATATGCCCACTTTTTACCGAGTGGAATTCTGTCCCACGTAATAGGTGGTGAGCCCATTGCCGTGTTGAAATAGACAGACGCAGGTTGTGGCTACCTGCTGTTGAAATTTTTCAAGCCGCCTATGCGCATATGCGCCGTATACGCAAAAAGTGGTCACCCATCCGAGGACCAGCCATAGTGAGTTGCGTAACTCAGTGATCGTTTACAGAACACTGAGACCGTGGGGCCACTTCCGTCGAACCTCAAAACGTCGCGGCAAATTACCGTAAATTATAGAATTGTCATCAATGAAGAGATTATATCGAAAGACTAGTCACTAGCCAAGCACGCATGTGATAATCTCACGCACGCCTCACGCCCCAAGAAACGCTATTACACCCGAACTTACCCTCCAAGAAGCGGGATAACACCCCGAACACTTAGGCGAGACCGCGGTGGTAGCCAAAGTCTGTCGTGAACCCTGGGACATTCTTCGGTGGAGTTCCTCGGGGTGCCGGCGATAGACAGATATTTACGGACATAGTTAGAAGATTTTATTCTCTAAATTTACTGTCTTACTTAAACACTTACTTGTTATTTACCTACTTCTTCATGTTCTCCAGTCGCCGGTTTGTTGGAAGATATTTTTTATAGAAATAAGCAGTAGCATTGTACCTATGTTTCCTTCAACTGTTACTATATGTTATCTAGAGTGTGTACATAAATAAAAAAATGAAAAAATAAATACGTTGAAAACGCCCCAGACTTCTCATCGCCCAAGACTACCGGCCTCCATGACCGGGGCCCGAGGACGGCGGGTGGGCTGCTCGCCGTCCTTTAGAAGCAAGCCCAAGACGGTGGCATGGCGTGAAAATTTCACGCATGCGTCACGCCCCAAGAAGCGGCATAATACCAGAACCGACCCCCAATGAAGCGGGATAACACCCGACCGAACTCTTAGGTGCGCCCGCGGTGGTAGCCAAAGTTTGCCGGGAGCACTGAGATATACTTACGAGACGTCCGGCAATTGACAGTTAGGCAGGGACCGTGTGGTTTTAGCCGGTTTGAGCCCGGTGTAAATAGGCTGATGGCCATATCCTGTTAATTTTAATTACAGAAAGTTTATTGTGGCAACACTGTAATTTGCCCCTCCCTCTTGTTTTCTTTATAAATGTTTTCAATACATGTCTCCGATAAAATCTATGATATTTTATTTATCACGCCAGTATCAACATCCAGAACCATAGCATCGACCTACCAGCAACAAATACAGTCCGTTGCAATATTGTACACCCGACATGACATCCGAGGGGATTTCCACAAGTTCCAAAAAATCTATGACAATGACGAAATGTATGAGCTAATTTGAATCTTACGCATGCGATTACAATCAAACGAAAACTCTGTAGGCCACCGAACTTGACCGCTTTACCAATGGTTTGGATTTACGTAAGAATTTGTTTTTTTTTGCGTTCTAACTTGACTTTACTAGATATATCGTTCTCTCTATCTAATTATTCGTGGGAGTACAGTGAAACTTGAGAGTTAGATATGTATGTATGTGTGTGTGTGTAACACTATGTGCTTGAATTTCCTGTGACCCAACACTAACAACAAGAAGAAACTATTTTTTATACCATGGAGGTGACTTAAAAGCATTTGGTCCACCTGATAGAAAATGGTCACCTCAGCCTATGGACACTTGCAACACTAGAGGTGCAGCACTTACGTAGTATACCAGCTTTGGGTAGTCCTAAATTCCCTTCTCTTAATACACAGATAAAAGATTTCCCTAAATCAACAATTATTTTGCTGTTATTAATTCTGTGACTGCTGAGCAGAACACAATAATAATATTAACTACTAGCGGACGCCCTGCGGTTTCACTAGCTTAGTGCCTTTTCTCCCACGGGAACGTCAATAAAATGAAGCCTAAGTTACTCCAATGAAAGTGCCGTTAATATCGATTCAGCTATTTCAGAGATTTGCCAAAAGAAACATACAAACAGAGAAATAAATTAAAAATGTTTTTGTATGTACCGTAGGTAGGTAAATACTTTCATATGCTTTTAGTGATTAGGTATTAATTTGTAATTGTAAACAGACACTTTAAGTTTATTTATATGTATATATATATATCTAGATGTATTAGGCATTTCCATGTAATGTTAACACAGATTTAAAACAAAGATTAACGACAAGTCTAGATAAAACGATAAACGCAACTAATTGCTCGTAAAATCATTGGACGTAAACGATAAAAGTAAGAAACTGCGTTTACGCACTTTCTCGCATGTATAAGCAAGCGGGCTGAATGTTTTTTTTACATTTGCACATGGACTGACGTCACTAAGGTCAGTGGCCAGTAGTGACCTCCATCGGTCATCATAGTTCATTGTCGAGGAACTTGGGTGACTTTTGACTTTAGAGAAACTATACTAGCGGCTCGCTATGATGGCCGTTTTGACGTTTGTCCTTTCATGAAGTCTCGTATTAATTTTAATTAGGTACATTTTATTTGTAGAAATATGTGAACAGTCAACCACATTAGAGGGTATTTATACTACGGTAGAAAACCGAGTACTTATGTAAAACAAGTAAAATATCATCACTATTGTAATATGTCAAAACGCCATCATAGCGTGTCGCTAGTATAAAATCCGCTCAATTAGAGAAATAATTAATTTTAGATTGATCTTTTATTCACCTTGTTAGGCATTTTTATTGATAAGTGTATAGTAGACTTTTAAACCCTAAAGGCCTACGCAGACGAGGGACTTTTGTCTGCGGAGGACAAAAATCCCTGAAACGCGGGGGATTGTCCCTCCTCTGCGCAGGTTAAAGTTTGGATGGAGGTGTAACTGGCAAAACTCTGGTAAAGGATATTTAGATGGTACACGCCCATTCCTGAACTAAGGAGACGGGTTTAGGACTGTTGGTTTCATTGGAAAGTTCCATTGATGGGTTCAACGAGAATTTTTAATCCTTTTGTTTCCACTATTATGAGAATGGGTCCATCAGGATTTTACTCCATTGTTCAAAACAAGTGGAGCTATCCAGGTTTATGAGTATAATTGTCTCTACTGATAAGATACTGGAAAGACAATTGATTCAATATGTCTCTGTGATGTTTATAAAATGCGTTAGGATGATAGAGACGCGGGATAAACTGCTGTATTAAGTTAGACTAATCTGAACTTTATAATTGTTATTATTTCGGGCCATCGCTGCGTCCAGCTACAATACTCGACGTCACATACCGTTAGTATACGTCCACAATACGCAATATAGGGACGATTACCACAGTACTCAATTTAATAGACATAGAAGAATGGTTGATTTAAACAAACTAAAAGTAATTTTATTTCTTCAACGACATTCCGCTGCAATTGTTGTTTTGGTATTACACAATGATATTTAAGTCAATCTCAAGCGTTTCTTGACTATTAAGATTCAAGGAACGCTTAACTTTTATAGGAATAATTTTTAATAAGGCCTTTAAACTGAGTATGTTATGTGAAACACTGCAGTAGGCATGTTACATCGAAATGCTCTTGCCTCTTTCATAATATGCTCAAGACTACAGCGGGCCGAGTCTACTATTGACAACCCGTAGCATAAAACCATCGCTATTTTAAGCTGTTAAAATGTTACTAAACTGTAAAAATGCAAGCTGACTAGCGGCCACTGGCGCGGTACGTGTTAGTAGAATTCTATCAACCGACCGATAGAAGTCTATTGGAGTACGATTGTAATAGTAGACTACGAAATGCTGACAAAATTGTACCGGTGGCTTTCTATTAAGCGACGATGTCTATTCTCTTTTTTCTTCTCTCTTTGAATTAGTAGACTTGGCCCCCTGGTCTGTTGTCGTAAATCTCTTCTCTTTTCGTAATCATTTAATATTATTTTTAAAATATGTATGACATAGTAATGTCGCCATATCGTAGGAGGACAGAAGGTCGATAAATTCACCCACATACTTATTTGCATGAGTTTATACATTATGTACGTGTTAATATTTATTATGGTTTATTTTTATTTGGAAAGGTTTTCTTACAAAATATTCTGTCTTCTGCACGAGGTTTTGCCGAATTTTCTCTCACAACTACTTATTTTATATACTCAGCTAGTGCAACCTATATAAACTTTGCGAATTAACCTGGGTAGTACGCTGATAAAAAGGTAATTTCTAGCCAATAGTTCTGTGTTAAAAGAGTTCAAAAACTTCAGCATATATTTTCAAAATGAACTTTTCGCCGTACTGCGCCGGGGTAGACATAACACAGAAAATTAATTAAATTTTACTTACCTTGAGTTTTTTACTGTCGTAGCCCTTTTAGTTACATTAACGTTGGCACGATTTAATATAAAAAAACATTATAAAAATGTTAATTATTATTATATTACTAAATAAATATTAAACTAACAGTGCTTTGAGTATTCAAGAATCTTATGTGTTTGACAAGTATTTTAATCTGGTATTTTATTCAGGTTCTCATGGTCTTTTCTTGTAAAAACTCTTGCGAATTACACCTCATTGAAGCTAACGATCGATGAGCTGAATATGGCGTTCCTTCAAATCTACCTGATGTTCCTAACGAAGTCCTTCTTTTTTCCAGATGCAAACTCATTTCACCAAACATCTAAATGGATCGACGACGTCCGCACGGAGCGTGGGTCCGACGTCATCATTATGCTGGTGGGCAACAAGACGGATTTGTCCGACAAACGCCAGGTCTCGACCGAAGACGGCGATCGGAAGGCCAAGGAACTTAATGTGATGTTCATCGAAACTAGTGCCAAGGCCGGATACAATGTTAAACAGGTATGTTCTACTCATTTTTACTTTTGAAGCGCTCGTGGCCTCGCGGACACAGTGTTCTGTAAACGATCACTGAGTACGGAACTTTCACTATGGCTGGTCATCGGAAGGGTGACCACTTTGTGGCATTAACATTTGCGAGCGGTTCCGTGCTTCGTAAGGCACGTTAAGCCGTTGGTCCAGGTTGCCAGTAACATGGCAGTCGTTAAGCGCAGTTTAAGGCCTTGTGGGCGGCTTGAAAAATTTCAACAGCAGGTCGCCACAACCAGCGCCTGTCCATTTCAATTATAATATTGTCATAGAATGGTGGTATATGACGTAGGTATATGGTATACCATGCGTTAAATACACACTGCAAGATGTAAATAATTCGTTCGTTAATCAAATGCTTTCCTTCCATATACCACAGACACATTAGACACATTGAATCCTTCCGTATGGATAGCAGAACTTCCAATCCACCTTAAATGCTGTAAATCGCAAAGTTCAAATAGAAAGGTTCACATAAGCAAAGTCATTAATCGTAACTAAAGGCCGATTTACAAAGGAAACATGCTGTACAGGGGTCAGATCTGTTTACAAAGGAATAAGGGAGGGTTTAATGCAAGCACCATGATCTATCGCTTATCGAGACCTACAGCGTTGTAATCGGGACATAACTGATCGGACAGACAACCTACCACGTTTTATTCTACGGTCCAAATAACAAATTAAAATTAAATACCCCAACTGTTCAATGCTGAAGCCGTCAAGCCAATCCAATTAAGTTTTCGTTCACGGCGTTGTCGTATATCTGCGACCGCGACTGGAATTAAGCTTGTCTATTCCCAATATTTGAATTCGTAGCCCTATAAACCAAGTGTTTTCTGTAAACGGTCACTGTGTTAAGCCTATTCCTCTATAGCTGGTCCTCAGATAGGTGACCGCTTTGTGTTTCAGTGCTTGGCACGTTAAGCTGTTGGTCACGGTTGCCAGTAACATGGCAGTCATTAAGCCCAACTGTGAGCCGTATACCTGAAAGACTTGAAAAATTTCAATATCAGGTCGCTACAAACCCTTCCTTTCCATTTCAACACGGCAATGAGCTCACCAAAAATGTGTATAGTGAAATATAGGCGTACCTCTTCGGCCTATAGGACCATTGATTTGAATTCGCATAAAGTTGCATCCTCAGCAAGTTGATTTCCCAAAATGTTGACTATTTTTAATTTTACAAAATGTTGTTAGCTGATAAAGTTGAAATCCTGATATGTAAAATAGAACAGTAAATTATACAACGTGTATTGTATTGTAAAACATTTTTTATTTCAATAATGTGACCACGGTAATAGTATATTATGGGTTATATTTATGTGAGCCATGTTCGATGCCTGTAATATGTGTGGCACAAAAAGGCGATAAATTTAATACCTTTAATACAACGTTTACCAAAGTGGGCGACAACGCCCCCTTGTGGGCGCTGCAGGCCTAAAGGGGGCGGTAAGAGGCCCAGAAAAGAAATGGGGGCGTTGTGTAGGCTTCGGGGGGCGATTTGTAATTTCATCTAGCTAGGAGGACTCTTAGACACCGACAGAGCTCTCGACTCTCGGCCACAACTTGTGAACTTCAACTAATATTAATTAAGAGATTGCTCAAACTCGGTTCGATATTTCTCTCCGCGTAGTTCATATATCTGTCCTGTTTTATTCAATAAATAGAAGAAAATTCATGTCAATATTTTGCTCCGTTTCGAAATGAAAGTAGACACAAACAAACAAATAAAAAGGCAATAGACACTCTTTCGCATTTTAATAGTTATTATTATTCCTAGATAGGTAATTTTCGTAGATAATAGACCGCGGGCAACCATGTTTAACAACTTTTTGTTAAATAACCCGATTTGTGCATTCCTGTATCAATCGGCTGATTCATAGAATACTTGTTCTTACTTGTTGAGTACAATTGAGCGTCGAATGAGCGTCGATGACCGCGGGCAATCATGTTTTAACAAGTTTTTGTTAAATAACCCGATTTGTGCATTCCTGTATCAATCGGCTGATTCATAGAATACTTGTTCTTACTTGTTAAGTACAATTGAGCGTCGAATGAGATAAACGAGGTAATGCATGTTTGTCTTATTCCTGTCGGTGCGTGCTGCTTATGCAATCCTATTACGGTTAACACACGACCGGATTTGATCCGACCAGACTGCGGATTTGATTCGCCGCCCGACCTAATCTTACCGTCTGTAGAGCAGTCCGGCGGACATAATTATTATTAATTGAGTCCGCCTCGATCCGCATCGGATATGATCAATGTTGTCGTTCTAGCTACTTTGTCGTAAATTTCCCCAGATTTAATTTAATTTTTCTCCAAATAGACACTTTTTCATAACTTTTATTTTACATTACATACATTTTTTGCCAGAAAGAAAAAAGAGCTACGTTAATACATAACGTAGTGTTTATTTATTCTATGTAGAGGAATACTTTGCATACCAGTTATCTACATAGATAAGTAAAATTGAAATGTGTGTGTGTTACTGTATGTAGAGGAATACTATGCATACCAGTTATCTACATAGATAAGTAAAATTGAAATGTGTGTGTGTAATTTCAAATTTGCAGCTTAAAATAATATACTTTATTAGAAACTTTTCATTCCCACAAAAGTTCCTTAAAAAAAATAATTTTACCCTAGAATAGGGAAAAAGCCCCTAATCTGTACACCCTGTCTGGTCGTCTGGTCGTCCGGTGCGGTCTGATCTGGTCGTCTGTTGTGACAACAGATTTGGTCGGCAGACTCGGCCGATCAAATCTGTCGAGGTCCGCCAGATCCGCTCGTGTGTTAGCTCTCTAAATAAACAACTGAATATTTATTTTATTTTCATTTGCGGTTTCGCGCGTAATAGATAAGCAGTACTTAAGTTCAACACTTACTTACGTATTTCTTAAAACAAAACAATGTCGGAAGTAAAAAAGAAGAGACTGCAATACTCTGTGGAATATAATAAATTCGGATTCGTTGAAAATCCCACAAACCCATCGTCGCCTCAGTGCCTTCTATGTCTAAAAACATTTTCGAATGAAGCAATGAAGCCTTCAAGACTGCAAGATCATTTGAATAAAATGCATCCAGATAAGAAAGACAAGATGTAGCATATTTTCAAGACCTAGAGATGAAACGTAATACTCAGCCAAGTGTAGCAAAACTATTTTCGGCAGCTGCTAAGCAAGATGACGACGGACTTCGAGCTTCGTACAATACGAAGGCTGCACTAAAAGTATCGGGAATGGAACATTTCCACTGTTCCTGTCATATTAAAATCTTTTTAATTGAAAACTCCTTGGTTTTAAAAATCGATTGATTTTGATTTTAATGTAATTGAGTCGAGAAAATTCAAGAGCAATGATTTATTATGACTTTCGAAGTGGTTTAACACAAAAACAGTGTGTTGACCGGATGATTTCTGCATTTGGTGATGAAGCCCCATCCAAAACCACAATTTATCGCTGGTTTGCTGAATTTCAACGTGGACGTGTCAAGCTCAGTGATGATCCCCGTTAAGGTCGTCCAAAAACTGCAGTCACCCAAGAAAACGTTGATGCTGTGCGTAAGCTGATTGAGGAAGATGGACATGTGACATACCGCGAAATTCAGGCAACTTTAGACATTGGCATGAGTCAAATACAAATAATCTTGCATGAACAATTAGGTGTAAAAAAGTTGTTTTCCCGATTCGCTCGGTGAAGAGCAAAAAGCGGCTCGCATTACTTGGTGCGTCAGAACTCTCGAAAGATTCCACGCAGGATCCTCAAATGCTATATACAACATCGTATCAGGTGACTAATCCTGAATATACGCGTACGAACCCGAAACAAAAAACCAGTCACGAGTTTGGGTGTTCGAAAATGAGTTAAAGCCAACAAAAATTGTTCCTTCACGGAGTGTTGCAAAAAAAATGGTCAACCGGCCATGTTGCGACTATTCCTCTTGAGGGACAAAGAACGGTTAATGCAGAATGGTATGCTAGCATTTGTTTGCCACAGGTCGTTTCTGAACTCCGTAAAGAGAACTGCAACCGCCGCATCATCCTCCATCACGACAATGCTAGTTCTCCCACCGCGCACAGAACAAAAGAGTTTTTAGAGCAAGAAAACATAGAATTATTAGACCATCCGCCGTACAGCCCCGACCTAAACCCTAATGATTTCTATACTTTCCATAAAATAAAGAATAAATTGCGTGGTCAGAGATTTTCATCACCTGAAGAAGCTGTGGACGCCTACAAAACGGCCATTTTGGATACCCCAACTTCCGAATGGAATGGTTGCTTCAATGATTGGTTCCATCGTATGAAAAAATGTGTCAAATTTCGCGGAGTAATTTTGTAAATAGTAATTTGGTGTCACTTCCTTGATTCCCGAAATTTTCAGTACCGCCCTCGTATCTCTTTGTTAATTGCTCAAAAAGGCAAACCACACAACATCGGAGAAGAGTTAATTTTGCCAGCAATAAAGGAAGTAATAACTACTGTGCTACATAAACCGGCCGCAGATATTATCCGAAAAATTCCTTTGAGTAATAATTCTGTGCAAAGACGAATTGATGAAATGGCTGAAAACCATTGAAAGATCATTGTGCAATCATCTGAAGACTAGTCAATTCTCAATTCAGCTCGATGAGTCCACTTTACCTACTAATGAAGCATTGTTGCTGTTTTACGTGAGGTTTATTAAACATGAGAAAATATGTGAAGAACTATTGTTTGCTAGAAATTTAGAGACCGATACAAAAGGCAAAACCATATTCAATACATTGGGAAAGTTTTGTGATGAGAAAGAGATTCCCTTGAAAAATATTATATCAGTTGCTACGGATGGCGCTCCGGCTATGACAGGGTGCCATAAAGGCTTCATAGCGTACTTAAAAAATAAAATTCCAGATGTACTTGCTGTACATTGCGTTATTCATAGACAACATTTGGTTGCTAGAAACTTAAGTGAACGACTATTTCAATCACTGCAATATGTCATCAAAGCAGTCAATAAAATCCGTACCAGTTCTTTAAATGATAGATTATTTCATCAGCTTTGTGTTACTAATGACGAAGATTCCAACCGTTTGTTGCTTCATACTGAGGATCGATGGCTATCAAGAGGCAATTGTCTGACTCGATTTTACAACCTGTTTGACTCTGTGATATAGTTCTTGGAAACTAAAGATACAGAATTGCGCAACAAGCTCATTACATCAAAAAATTATATAGCTTACATGACAGACCTGTATAAATTGTTCAACGACATGAATCTCTAACTGCAAGGCGATGAACTAAATTTAATTAAAACAAAAAATATCGTTGCTGCTTTCGCAGCCAAACTGCTTCTACACAAAAAGAATATGGGCAGACGTGAGTTTCACAATTTTCCGAATTTATCAGTATCCTGCAGTAACGACGACTTGTTTGCCTACTGCCAACATTTGGAAAACCTCCACATTGACTTCACCAAACGATACCAGGACATTTTGAACTTGGAAATACCAGGCTGGGTGTTAGATCCGTTTTCAAATGTCAACACAGCAATCTTGCCTTAGCTGGAAGAAGAACTTATAGAATTGACAACAAACGAGGAAATAAAAATCAAGTTCAAAAATGACTATCAAAAATTTTGGCTACAAAAACCGATC
This sequence comes from Thumatha senex, assembly GCA_948477245.1. Classification (NCBI taxonomy): domain Eukaryota; kingdom Metazoa; phylum Arthropoda; class Insecta; order Lepidoptera; family Erebidae; genus Thumatha; species Thumatha senex. Next base: position 28,002,045 of record OX419728.1, read on the forward strand.
CCGGAATTGTACCCTGGATTGTGGTCAATCGTTCAACGAATCTTGATAGCATTTTGTGAACGTGGATTTAGTGCTGTGGCAAGGTGTAGCCCGTATGAGTTAACTTGAGACCTGAGCGTCGTTATGTACTACCTACTGTGCTCAGGTCTCAAGTTAACTCTTGCGGATTATAGTAAAAGTCTATTTTAGAATGAATGTTTAATCTCCGCTAATATAGCTCACAACAATTAATTAATTTAATTTGAAGTTATAGTGGTTTTTATGTAGGTGAAAAATTGAGGGCGCTAAAAATTTATTTAGTCTCAAAGTGGGCAATAGACAAAACAAGTTTGAGATATCTGCTTTATTACGATTGCTTCATGCGTTTTAAAACAGCTCCTTGTAAAACTCTAATAATTAAGCTGTCTACATCGCATTCACTTTCTGTTAAATATTTTAAATGAATGACGATTAAACAGTTTTTTTTACAGAAATATAAAGGTTGCATAAGTGTATGCTCTCTCTTTCAGCTCTACACTATTTCAGTGAGCATTTAATTACAAAAAAATAAAAATATATTCATGCAATTTTTTTTTCGTAATCAATTTCAAAACTAATCCGACTGCCGTGGCTGATTGTTATTGGTTTATTATAGCAAGAATTCTAGAATAATACGATATGTAGTAGGTATGTTCACAATGCTTTTGCGCAGTAGGTGCTTCAAGGTCGCAGACATTTAGATCAATTTGTAAATATTTGATTTTGGTATCTGATCTTAAATTTTCTATTCCCTAGTTCTGGGCAATAATATTTAATGAAACAATCTTGTTAACATGAGTTGCTATATTGGCGTTTAGAGTTTCTGAGATCGTTCATGTAGGGCTCAGTATCTACGAATTGAAAAAAGAGGACAAAAGATGAACATTGAATTTCTAATTGTGCTTTTAATTTTCTTCTTTTAAGTTGATTGATATAGATCATACTTTAATATATTACAGTTGTTCCGGCGAGTGGCTGCCGCGTTGCCCGGTATGGACTCTGCAGAGAATAAGCCACCGGAAGACAGTATCCTTTTCACATACCAAATAAATAGACAACGCGTGCCTCGGAGCGGACCAGAGCTTGTGACGTCATGCACTACGTCATGGAAAGGAACGGTGCATGAAATGGCGAACAAGTGTCTCAGTAACTACTCGCTTACTGGTTGAACGCAGAATTTATTTAGACGCAATTTAATTATAACTCACACTTTAAAAGTTCTTTCATTTTAAGTTGATTTGTTTAGTCAATAGTCAAATGATCTATAAGTTTTGCGTTGAACAATTTTAACACTAAAATGAGTTTTTGGTACTAAAACAGCATGTAGGGGAAATTTCAATTCCGCTCCGAAGGTAATGCCGATTGTTGAACACATACCTAATGTTTTGAATACACATACACCCAAACGCGTCACGCTCGTTCATACACGCACTTACATTTATGAGATATCTAAGTACTATATTTATTGTGTGTACGAGCTATTTGCTAGAATATGTTAATGTTTGAAAACGGTTGTTTAAAAAAAATTGGCGGAATGTTTTCGTTTTAAATTTATTGTTACACTGTGTGAAGCTAGCTACGAGTTGTATAAATGTGTAGTGTGTATAGAGTAGAAAATATTCATTAAAAATAAATAACTCACATAATGGAAACTGTCAATTATATCAACAGTTAGCAAGTTTTTTCTCAACCTAAGTGTCACTCACTTGGCCAACGCGAGTACATTGTGAAAGTAGCTTAAGAAAAGGGTTGCAAATATCCGGCTTGAAGGACCAATGTAGGAAAAGATGTGCCTTTGCCTGTGTATAAATTGATAATTTATATTACATCGAAATATTTATGTATATAATATAATCAGCCGAAGATACCAAAGACGAAAGAAAAGTATTTATATACGTACTCCAGGGACAAATTCAAGACATTTAGTCAATGGACTAAATTTCTTGAATTGTCCCTAAAGTACGTATATAAATACTAATTTAAAAGCAGTGACATATTGGGAAACTTAATTCAATACAAACAAAACTAGTTCTAAAAAATGAAACTGAATGACATTCTACGTGAGTACCGTAGCTAACTTCACACATTCGTTGTTCGTTCATTGGTTACTAGTGAGTGCCCTGAAGTTGGTGGTGGTGTAATAACGTCTAACGTCTGTGTTGTAAGTAAATTTAACGATACTAATATTATATCTATCTATAACTATCATCCCCATACGTAGCACATGCAGCCTCTTAGCTGAGAATACGAAATATTGAGAGGAAATAGGTTTTGAAATTTAACTAACCCCATTTCATTTAAAATATAATTGTTCATTGTTTAGTGTCATCATTTCAGCTAATTAACACCTATACTTGGTCATATGCCTCCCCCAAAGATCTTTATTCAATTATTTTATTGTATAGTGTAGTGGATATAAAAATTAATAACAGGTTTAAAACAAAAATAATTATAGTTAGTGTTACAATGGATTTTCGCATCTGACGCCTGATTCGATTAGTTACCTATTAAACATAACTGTATTTTTTTTGTTTAATCTGATATATATTTTGTACCTTTCCGGTTCGTAGAAATTTTATTCTAAAAGAATGAACATATAAATGGGACGAATGACAGATGCCATTAATATGAACTCTTTTATAATGTTAATACTTTATGATTCTAAAAACACGCAAACTTTTACAAAGAGCAATCGAATGAAAAGATTATCTGTAAATGAACTAGTCATTGAATGATATTATAAGTAGTGTTAAAAAAAATGCATGCCTGGTTAGTATTCTAATACGACGCATACATAAACATAATATCTTACCACATGTTAACACATTGAAAAACAATTCACTTCATCAGATGACAAGGATACTAACATTATTTGTCTCTACCGACGTTGTCTCCTTGCCAGTATTCAACGGTCTCTAGAATAACGAACATTACGGCCTAGACAGTACTAACCTATCAACTTTATCAACCCTTTACAAGTTTCATAAACGGTTGCTTCGTGTGCATAACCTTTCAATCCTTAATAGTAAATGTAAACGTATAAAATAAGATTTATATTTGGGTTCCCAACTGTTTCTAATCAAAATTTCGTTTCACTACGATAGTAGAGCAGCTTATATTTGTGGGTTTCTTACACGCGCGCTTCTTCTTTTGCATTGTACTGGTAACTCCAACTCTATGTTAATGTAAAAAATGTTGTTATCATTTTTAAACTAATAAATCACAGTGTATCCCTGACCTCAGTCGGAGAGGACATATCGCCTGGCTTCGCTATCCATGCATACCTACTTCTTTCGCTGCCTATAGATTCATTAACCGTTTCGCACAGACGCACAAGTCTGGGTTTCTGAGCAATCTGCTCACATGGTCTTCATTATGTAAATCTCAGTCTACTCTGATTCCTACCCTCTACTTTCGCACAATTCCTCGTCGATCGTTCTTCACTCATTCGTTGGACGTGTCCCAATCAACCGAGCACGCACTTTTCCAGCTAACGCTGAAAAAAAAATTTCAAAGAAGAGTTATAAGAAAACATTGGAAATAATTGCGTCACATTTGTAATTTCAACTCTATAATAATAAAATAAAGGTCTTTTTCATTTCTAAGAACAGCAATTATCCGATGTTCAAACATTATCCGGCTAGAACGACAATATGGTCGGTCCAGCTACGTAGTTGGTTGATACAGCATTGTCACATGTCTCCCACATAAACAGACATACTTTATATGCTGGTTATATAAAAATATTGATTGTACTAATTTAATGGAATCTTGGGTTAAACTCCTAAAGTGTTGGTTGGTGTAAACATCGTATGTTACTAAACAGTTAGACCGTTTAGAAATCTTGTAACTTTTTGATTTTATGAAAATTATGAGAAGTATTAAAAGAAAACTACATGTGTATGTGTTTTCTTCATTCCATGGTGCTTGTGCTTATTACTATATAATTAAAGAAAAGTCGGCAACTCCATAATTATAAATACCTATTTATCGTATAACATAAAGTCCCATTTTGTACCTAATTTATCGTGATTTCTATTAAATAATTATCCATCAGCAGGTATCAGTAAGGTCATGCTTTCTGCCCTGAGGGTATGTGATAGAAGAGTGGTGAAGGTACCAGGCATCCCGAATTTCTTAGTCGATTCTTACGATATCAAGTATCTGTATGAGATACCAAAGGGGAAAATATCGGACATATCCCGAATATTCCTTGATCTGATTTTACATCAGCAGGTATCATTAAGGTCCTGCTGTTTGTTCTATGGGCATGATATAATAGAAGTAAATCCCGAATTTTCCTCAGTCGACTGTTGTTGTTTTGACGACTTTGCAAAGAAGGTATGCAGCTGACTTTTTCTCTTATTTTTTCATTCTCCAGTTAGCATAACAATAGGTTATCTATGTCCATCGACCAATAGTCACATATTTCTTAAAATAGTCTTGTAATCGTATGCTTTTTATTGGATTAGGATTAGCACACTGCAGTGCTGGTGTGACCACTCAAAACGAACTCATTGACAGGGTCAATCAAAACGCGTTGCTTGTATTTTCCCTACATATTAATTTTATGAAGAGACTTTTATATTAAATTTGTAATTGGATGTGTCGATATTTAGTTGATGTTGTTGACTGTACAAATGGATAGGAGGAACTCATACTATATGTTAGCATTTACGCTTTTAACATTTCAGTATGTTGCTTGTCTGTATTTTTAGTATCATATTTATAAAGGCATGCTGGTATATTACTTGCATAGTAGCTGTAGTGTACTGCTAGTCTTGTTTATATAGCTTCATATCAAAACGTTTCCTCAACCCTATTCCTGTCATCCTTATCAGCGGTGTCGTTAAACTATTGAGAAACATTTGTCCATAGCATGCTCTCCAACTATAATTTGTACTTCGTTTTCACACACAAAATATATGCTTTCACATAAAGTTGCTGATGTCTGATATCAAACCGGACAAAGACCATTATAAAAAAATCTACGGTTCAACGACACCTTCGCTTCAATAATTCAATTTGAGTAGCCATTTTTGTTTCCTTAATGCGATATGTGTCCAGTGCACGAGGTGATCCTGCGCCAGGCGCCTGGAGACAGCAAGGAGCCTGACAGCGGCTGCGCGTGTTAGTCGTCTCGCCGAGCGTCGCCGCGATGGCCGCCCACACTCCCTATATATGCTCGCTGTCGTCACACACACTATCACCACATTACCTGTCTGGGGTATACATCTCGCCACACTTGTTATTCGCTCCGAAGTTAGTAGCGCATTCGTTTGTGCAGGTAAATTTCGCGTAAACACATTTAGATTCATCACGCACCTCAGGCTTTTGAAATAGAGACCTGTAATATTAATATATTATAGGTTATGATATATTAGTTTCATATTCACAGCAGCAATTTTTCCACTTTCAGTATCTAAGCTCCAGTTGTTCACACAGCTTATAATCTTAATACAGTTTAAGAAGAAGAACTTAAGGGTTTTAATGAAAACTGTTAGGTACCGCCAAATTGCTATATGTTCTAAAATAAACAATAATCACCGTTGAGTATATTTGTGGCCCCACGGTCTCAGTGTTCTGTAAACGATCACTGAGTTACGCAACTTTCACTATGGCTGGTCGTCGGATGGGTGACCACTTTGTGGCATTTACATTTGCGAGCGTTTCCGTGCTTCGGAAGGCACGTTAAGCCGTTGGTCCCGGTTGCCAGTAAAATGGCAGTCGTTAAGCCTGGTTGAAGGCCTTATGGGCGGCTTGAAAAATTTAACAGCAGATAGCCACAATCTGCGTCTGTCTATTTCAACACGGCAATGGGCTCACCAACTATTACGTGGGACAGGAATCCACACGGTGAAAAGTGGGCATATTATATGCCTCTGCCACCCCTTCGGGGATAAGGCGTGATGGATATTTATTTATTTTTATATTTCTAAGATAAATTAATGGGCATCTAATTCTAACTTCACGTAAGTGTCTGTGCTTGGCGAGTACTGTCTCAGCTTTATATAACTGTTTTTTTTATTATTATGCTATGATTATAACTCGTCAAATTAGTCTTAATACGATATTATAATTTTATTGCTCAATTACACAGACAACTCTTGAAATTTTTGAGATTATTTAGTATGTATATATTGGCGATGGTGTGCGTGAGTGGGTGTATATGTGTCGACGACAGGGTGCACGCACCGATCTGATACGTGCTAGCGTGCTTTTGTGCCTACAGTGATATTAGATTATAATGTACTACCTGTAGTGTGAAACTGAAACAAATAAGGCATAATATTTATATGACTGAAGCTGTTTTATCTAGGCCTTCGGTAATCAGTAGTATTCCTAACTCGCGAACAATGCCATATGTGTGTACTTTAAGTAAAATTTTAATGCTACGAATTATTCTAGTTTTATTGGGCGGTTGTGAGCTCTTAGAAATTTGTATAAAGGTCTATTTAAAACAGTGACGTGCTCCTTTGACTATGCATTTACACAAAAGCACTATGTATTAGCCGCACTAGGAGAATTAGTGGTGAAGCGTAGGAATTTTGTTTTGAACATTTTCGAATAGAACATTCTAAATAGTTCAAATACAAGCCATTCTTTAAAATGACGGTTAAAATATGGTGGACAATTTCAACTTGATTAGATACGGTTCGAGTAGTTCAGGTGGCTAGAACATTGCCCTGGTGAGGCAAAGGTCACGGGTTCAATCTCTGTCTCGAATCGAATTGTCTTTTTCCACTTTATTAAAAAATTATGTTAAATACAAGTGTTTGTGATCTCGTTCGTGAAATAATATTTTAATGGCCCTCTTGATGTGATTATGGGTATAGAAGTGATCTGTGCTTTTAGCATTGTTTTGCTCACCCCCATTTTGGCATGTGTGTGCGTTATTTTTTTCATGTTCATAGACCCATATAGATGACACATATCTGGTATCACAAAGATGGCCTCCTGACATATTAGCTGAAAGTGTGAAAAACAAATTCCTACATTATTTTATTCTTGATTTATATGATCAATATGTAAAATAGACAGGTTTTTTTTTTAAATATTTAAGTTCGTGTAAGACTGAAACTGCGAGCTTTCATTAATCCGGGGTTTCTCAAGCGGGGCGAGAAGTATTTCTTAGGATTGTCACTATATTGCCTTGCGAGCTAAGATGCCTTCAATCTGAAGGACGTCGCCATAGCTATTTCTTATGACGTACTAAAAATTAAAAAAATAACGTCACTTAAAATTGAAATTTAGAAATTAACATGAAGGGAAGCTGATTACTTATACGAATAATGAGAAAAAAAAATGACGTGTATATTTTCAAAAAAAGAACTAATTGAATGAAGTTTTGAGCAATCGTAACGTTTTATATTGAGTAATAAAAAAGAAGTAATCCCTATATAAATTTTTACCACAATCCTTTTATTTGGTATCGGATTTGATGTTACGGTTTAAGTTAATTTATCGATGAAAATTTTGTACATAGCACGTGGCCGCACGGTTTCACAATGAATTAAAACATATTAAATTTATAGGACACATGACGGGCAGAATTCAAATTTACTGCCGTTTTCCAGTTGAGAGAACCTTTTGGCTTCATCTACCGTCAATTCTACTAGTTTTGTTTCCCGTCCCGCTCAATATCAGTTGAGCCGGGATCTCTTTCATGTATTAGCATATTTTTGGTTATTTTTTTCTTATGAAAAAGGAGTTATTTAAAAGAACTTTTTAATAATTTGAAACCCTGCGATCTCTTGTACATTGGTATTATTTATTTACTTAGCGCTTAAGTGCAGAAATTAATTCTTTTATTATCTAATAGAATGTTAGTGAGAGTTTGCAGCTGGCTTTCAAATATCCAAATTTTGTATAACACATTTACAAATTTTATCATTCCAATGCTTTTGAAATAATATGTAACCTAACAATTTTAGCAATATTTTACTATTATTTAATTTTGTGAAGTTTGGCCTCGTAACAGATATTCAATAACTGAGTGCTTATGTATGAATTATTTTAGTTTTTTTATATAATCTATTTGAAATTGCAATACATTTTTGCACTCTGTAAGTTTTCCATAGGACTTTTTTCTAATGTGTAAAATATTTAAGTAGAAATTTAGATATCAGCTTTGAAAAAAAATGTTCTAGTTTTATATTCACAAATGAAAATGTTTCTTAAAGGTCGAAGTCAGTAACTATATGGTCAACGCTCTGTATATTTAATTTTTGTATACAAATTAAGCTGCAATAAAAATATCAAAATTTAAAATAAAGGAAAATATTTAAAGTGCCTTTGTTTTGTATTACTTTTGAAACTATCATGGTCAGAAGAATTAAAATAATAACTATAGGGATATGTACCATATTCGCGAGTATCCGATATTTCAGCACTGTTGCAAGCGTCATGATCACGGAGTAACTCTGATAATTACCCATAAAAGTGGATTTTTTAAATATCCCGATAATCATTATTTTCATTTCTAGCTACTTTTAGTATCCGTATCCGATTTTATCGCTTTTTAGAAGCTAAATACAATCTCAAAATCACTAAAAGTAGCTAGTCTGCGGTGACCCTAACTGCGATTTTTTTTGTTTAAAAGTTTAACAACAATTTGCAAGAAAGATATATTGAGAGAGTAGACCACTATGTTGTTCTGTTTTGAAGTTGTAAATAGACGAATCACGCTGGTTTATTTTGAATAAAATGTTTAAAACACTATACATGTCTATCACTACTTATACTAAAAAGGCTGAAGTTTGTGAGGGTGTACACTGGGTCATTTGTAAAACACCTGCAACCTGTTAGTAGATAGCTAAGGTTTGTTTTTTCTACGGCTTCAAAGAACTCCAGGGTCTCTTTTCTGTCACTTACTGTATGCCTCGATGAAAGATAGATGCGCGCGCATCAATGCGATTGAAAAAGGTCAAGGTCAAAGGAGCTATTACCAACCCACCCGTAACCCCTGTGATTTACAAGAGTTGCTTAGTACTCTACTTCAAGCAGTACATTAAAATAATGTTAACTATCTAATCCTAGCAGGTTAGGTTTTAAAAAATGACCCTGTATATGTTACTTCTGCACGCTCAATTTGGATTAATTTTGCTGTGGAGGTAGCTGACATTCTGGATTTATCCAAACGCTATTAATCCGGTGAACAGGTTCCTGTGGGAAACTGGTAGGAGAAAACTTCACAACACGGTTTTCAGCCGCGGGGGATTTCCAGTTCTATTATAATATCCTCAGGGCCTTTGTACCTTCAGAATTGTCTTATAACTTGGAGATATTATGAGACATCAACCTTTTTTATTTATAAATTAGTCACGCCTTTATTCCCGCAGGGGTGGCAGAGGCATACTATACGCCCACATTTCACTAAAATCAATTTCTGTCTCACGTAACAAGTGGTGAGCCCATTGCCGTGTTGAAATGGACAGTCACACACAGATGTGCTATTGAAAATTTGAAGCTGCCCATAAGGCCTTCAACTTGCCTTTTTGTATATTCTTTAGAATTTCCTGCCCTCTACGATACTTACTACATTTTACACTTACATTATTATTATTTATTAGGTGTCCCGGCGAACATTTTACAATGAAGTGAGAAAATATTTTGTCCGTAGTATGACAACGAGCTCACCATGTGTTAAAAATGCTTACGGTGTAATATGGGCTTATATTAGGCTTATATTATGCCTCTGCCTACTCCTTCGTGGACAAAGGCGTGACTTATAAGCAGTAGTATTGATGGTATTGACTTACGATCGGTGCATTATAGCGAGGCTTATCAAAACGCGATAACTATCAGTGTGACCTTAGTATCAAACCAGGGAGCCGAGTCTGCTATTTCAATCGTGTCGATATCGTCCCTCAATAGAAAGCCACCGGTACAATTTTGACAGCTTTTCGTATTCTACTATTACGAGGGCTGCATTAAAAGTATCGGGAATGGAACATTTCCACTTTCCTATCATATTAAAATCTTTTTAATTGAAAACTCCTTGGTTTTAAAAATCGAATGCTATTTATTTAAAAAAAAAGATTCTCGGTCTTGTCACAAGGTTTTGTCAAACTTGTTTAGTCGTTGAGAAAATGGAATTGAGTCGAGAAAATTTAAGAGCAATGATTTATTATGACTTTCGAAGTGGTTTAACACAAAAACAGTGTGTTGACCGGATGATTTCTGCATTTGGTGATGAAGCCCCATCCAAAACCACATTTTGTCGCTGGTTTGCTGAATTTCAACGTGGACGTGTCAAGCTCAGTGATGATCCCCGTCAAGGTCGTCCAAAAATTGCAGTCACCCAAGAAAACGTTGATGCTGTGCGTAAGCTAATTGAGGAAGATCGACATGTGATATACCGCGAAATTCAGGTAACTTTAGACATTGGCATGAGTCAAATACAAATAATCTTGCATGAACAATTAGGTGTAAAAAAGTTTTTTTCCTGATGGATACCGCATTCGCTTTGTGAAGAACAAAAAGCGGCTCGCGTAACTTGGTGCGTCAGAACTCTCGAAAGATTCCACGCAGGATCCTCAAATGCTGTATACAACATCGTATCAGGTGACGAATCCTGGATATACGCGTACGAACCCGAAACAAAAAACCAGTCACGAGTTTGGGTGTTCGAAAATGAGTTAAAGCCAACAAAAATTGTTCGTTAACGGAGTGTTGCAAAAAAAGGGTGCCACGTGTGTCTCCAAATCCGGCCATGTTGCGACTATTGAGGGACAAAGAACGGTTAATGCAGAATGGTATGCTAGCATTTGTTTGCCACAGTTCGTTTCTGAACTCCTTAAAGAGAACTGCAACCGCAGCATCATCCTCCATCACGACAATGCGAGTTCTCACACCGCGCACAGAACAAAAGAGTTTTTAGAGCAAGGAAACATAGAATTATTCGACCATCCGCCGTACAGCCCCGACCTAAGCCCTAATGATTTCTATACTTTCCCTAAAATAAAGAATAAATTGCGTGGTCAGAGATTTTCATCACTTGAAGAAGCTGTGGACGCCTACAAAACGGCCATTTTGGATACCCCAACTTCCGAATGGAATGGTTGCTTCAATGATTGGATCCATTGAAAAATGTGTCATATTTCGCGGAGAATACTTCGAAAAGCAATAAATACATTTTTAAATAGTAATGTTGTCACTTCCTTGATTCCCGAAATTTTCAGTGCCGCCATTGTACAATCGTACTCCAACAGACTTCTATCGGTCGGCCGATAGAATTCTACTAACACTTAGGTACCGCGCCAGTGGCCGCTTGTCAGTTGCATTTTTGATAGTTTACTAACATTTTGACAGCTAAATTAATTCGGGTTCTATTCTACGGCTTGTCAATAGTAGACTCGGCCCCCAGTATCGCACCTCCTCGTGCGTCTAGACTATACAGATAACGTTTTTATACTATTAAGGTGGTAGACAAGTTTACAACTCACCTGAACGAAAGTAGCATCATCAGAGGGGTAGTTCTTGCGCTACCGTTCCTGCAAAATCCTTCTAAAACCACTTTAAAAATCCCATATTGTGGAAGCAAGCAATTCTACAATCCAAATGTACTGTGTTTGTTGTGTTTTTTCGATCTTATCATATCGTTCGCATACTTTATATTATAAAATAATAAAAGCTCTATGGAACGTATTGATAGCTAGGCCGGGGCAAAACGATAAACAACCAAACCCTATTAAGGTAGCTTGTTGAAAATTACAAATACATATCTATAGGTTCAGTGGCTATTAGACACACTCATTAAATATATTATATATATATATATATATATATATTATATACCTATATTATATCAGCTAAATACATTACCCAATTTAAGTCTAACTGTCCCTTTAACATCCTTTTCTTTAATGAATAGGTACTAGGATTATTACCTTCCAAAATACTGACTGCATTTTTTTCTTTTGTTTGTTTCCCTTTCTCACTCTCTGGGTTCTGATATAGATCTTTGTTTCATTTACACACCAAGATCCTGTCAGTAACGAACAATCGCCAAAAAGAGGGTGGAGAAACTAGAGGCTAAAATCAATATCAAATGTACCTACACCTTTAGGGTGAGTGACTTCACCCTTAAGGTATAGGTACATTTCATAAATTTGTTTAGTTTCATCTAAATTATTCAACTTTAATAGCAGGTCACTCACAGTCATGAAGGATCGCGTTGTTTTAGTTCGTCTTTGCATCCCATCATTAACTTCGGTCGGTGCACACTCTTTTCTTCATCATCATCATCATCCGAGCGTCTGTCCCAGTTGCGTCTCGCGACGCCCGGGGTCCGCTTTCCTACATTTTCTCCTTCACTTCGCCCGGTCATCGGCATCCTCTGTAGTGAGACCATTGGCACGCATGTCATATCTTACGACGTTAAGCCAGCACATCTTGGGTCTTCCCCTCTTACCGGGACCCGGCGGGGCTGACATGGCCAGACATTTGTTACCTACGTAGCCCGGCGGTTGCCGCAAGACGTGACCATACCAGCGAAGGCGACACTCTTGCAACTTGTCTGCAATGTCACGGACGTGAAGGCTGCCGCGGATGCGAGAGTTCCTCACGCGGTCCATCCGCGTGACTCCACACATCCATCGCAGCATCTTCATTTCCGTGACACGCAGCTCCTGCTTGTGTCGCTCCAATATCGGCCACGTCTCACTGCCATGTAAAAGGACAGGTCTAATAATGGTTTTGTAGACCTGTCCCTTCAACCGGATCGGCATTTTAGGGTCACAAATGACACCGGTCATCTCCCGCCATTTGGCCCACGCGGCAGCAATGCGTGACTTGACATCGCAATCGATGTCACTGGACGTGTGAAAAACAGATCCCAGGTATTTAACCTGGTCCGTGCGCTCTACCAATTCACCGCCTATGCGGACGGATGTGGGATCTGTCGAGTTTAGTGCCAAGTACTCGGTCTTCGCCACATTTAGTTTCAGACCGCCGTTCTCAAGCGTCTCCTTCCACGCCTTTACACGTCGCACCAATCTGCCCCTGTCCGCGTCTGCCAGCGCAATATCGTCAGCATACATGAGCAACCATGGAGGCTGCTCATGCGGGTTTCTGATGCTGTCCGACAATTCGTCTAATATTACACTGAACAGAAGCGGACTAAGGACAGAACCCTGGTGTACCCCGACGGTGATGGGGAAGGGTTTCGTGTCGCCAACAGCAGTCCGAACCATTGAATCGGAGTCACAGTACATGTCCCGGATAGTGTCAATATAGACCTCTGGAACCCCTTTGGACCGCAGTGCCCACCAGATCATCGCACGAGGAACACAGTCGAAGGCCTTCTGTATGTCTAGAAACAAACAGTGCAGAGGCGTGTTCTTCGACCTGTATTTCTCTGCGACAACCCTCAGGGCGAAAACGGGGTCCGTGGTCCCATGACCAGGGCGAAACCCATATTGACACTCCGAGAGAGTACACTCCTGCCGGATCCGAGAGTCTATAATCCTCTCGAAGATCTTCATGGTGTGGGACATCACCTTTATACCGCGGTAGCTCCCGCACTCCTGCACTGACCCCTTACCTTTGAAGACTGGAGTAATAATACTCAGTCTCCATTGGTTTGGGATCTGCCCGCTGAGGAGTATGCGGTTAAAAAGGTTTACTAAGATGCCCACACCGCGAGGACCCATCGCCTTCCAGGCTTCGATGGGGACTCCATCGGATCTGACAGCTTTCCGATTCTTCATGCGGCGAAGCGCAGTCAGGACTTCTCCAGGCGTTACCGGTGGCACTAGTCCCTGATTCGGAGGGAGGTCCGGAGGCTGCACCTCTTTATGCTGTTTATTAAGCAGCTCGTGGAAGTACGAGCGCCATCTCTCCTTTACCGCGAGGTCTTCGCTTAACAGGTTGCCCTCAGGGTCTTTTACACAGCGACACTTGGATATATCCTGTGCCGCTTTGAGCCTGGAGCGCGCCAGCTTATAGAAGAGCTTCTGCCCCTCAGACGATTCCAGCTTATCATACAAAGGTTGTAAGTGGTCTCGTCTGGCTCTGGCTACAGCTCTCTTTGTGGCGCGCTTGGCAGCCCTGTACGCGTCGCGGTCTTCGGGAGATCCGGTCGCTTGCCACTTTTTAAAGAGGGCTTTCTTCTCCTTGGTCTCCCTCAGGACTGCGTCGTTCCACCACCAAGTTTCCTTGTTACATTTGACTCCACCCTTAGACTCACCGAGCACCACCCTCGCCGCTCCAAGGATGGCCGCCTGAACTTTGTCCCAGTAATCTTGAACTGGTTCGCCTTCAGTCGGTGCACTTGTCACCGACAGCTGAGACGAACTCCTGGGACCTAGTTTCATCAAGCAGCCACCATCTGATGCGGCGCTGGCACCGCTCGATGCGTTTGCCTTTAGGCTTCACCCAGAGGTCCATGACAAGGAGACGGTGTTGTGCAGTAAGACTCTCACCGGGTATGACCTTGCAGTTGGCCACTTTGCCGATGCTGTGTCGCCTAGTGAGTAGGAAATCGATCTGAGTTGTACGCCTCCCGCTCTTGTAGGTGATGAGATGTTCGGATTTCTTTTTGAAATACGTGTTCACAATGGCCAGATCGGCAGCCGCACACGTTCTGAGGATAGTTTCTCCTTCAGCGTTGCGGGTGCCGTATCCAAAACCACCATGAACACGCTCAAACTCCTCACACCTCTCACCCACATTACCGTTTAGGTCGCCGCCCAAAACGATTCCCTGTGACAACGGAATGCTCCGAAGCACTCCCTCGAGTTGGCCCCAAAACGACATCTTATCGGCGTCGCTACAACCGGCCTGTGGCGCGTAGGCACTTATCAGGTGGGTAATAATCCCATCGAAAAGCACCCACACGATCATAAGCCGGTCGCTACAGCGTTTCACCTCCAAGATGCCGCTCTGCAGCCCTTCGGAGAGCACCACGGCCACCCCGTTCTCCCCACCAGGCGCACCCGTGTAGTACAGCTTGTAGCCTTTCTGCAAAGGCCGGGCCCTGTTGCCCTTCCACCGAGTCTCCTGCAGGAACGCCACGTCCACCCTCCGCCTGGAGACACTCTTTTCTTCTTCATCTAAGTGTATTCTCAATAGCTTACAAACCTGGATTTTGAGCCTGTGGTCCACTTTTATTTGGCTTGGGTTGATTTTTCTTTTTCGGCATTGGTGGGAGTGACTGCAGCCGACCTTTTTCTGCTCGACTGCTTCAGAGTAGACCCTACAGGGTAAGGGTGCCTAGGTCGAAGCTCGTGAACCACATAATATAGTACCTATGTATATTATATGGTTCACGAGCTGCGAGGAACCACAATTTACGAATGTTCTTATTTAGGTACTTATATTATCTTCAGGTCTAATTCTTAAGAATAGAATGTAAACTGACCATACTGATAAAATGCTATATGACACATCTTTCGATTAGTAAAATTCATACTGACAACTGTGCTGAAACTTAATTTTTTACAATATTTTCAACTTACAAAATTAACTTCTTAAAACGACCACTTACTAAAATGCAACATCGTAAAACGACAAACTCCCTAAACGACAAACTCCCAAAACGACAACTTCCTAAAAAGACAACCTCCCAAAACGACAGTTTTCTAAAACAACAACCCCCCAAAACGACAATTTCCTAAAACGACAACTTTACGACAACATCCTAAAACGACAACCTCCCAAAACAACAACTTTCTAAAAACAACAACACCCCCAAAACGACAAGATCACGACAAATTCCTAAAACGACAACCTCCCAAAACGACAACATTCTATAACAACAACCCTCCAAAACGACAACTTCACAACTTCCTAAAACGACAAGTTCCCAAAACGACAACTTCAATACACAAACTTTTCTAACTTATTCACGAGATATGGTAAATTTGTATAAAACTAGAGTGTTTCCAACAAATCCTTAACTCTTAGCGATAGCCGTGGATTTGCAGACGCAGTCACCAATGGGATCGGAGCAAGAGGGGAACGAGAGCGGCTGCGTGTGTTAAGTGCGAGGCTTCTCCACTTCACCCCATACACCCCGCTGTCCCCCGCACCGCTTCCAACGCACAACACGTACGATACCACCATCGGAAAAGACTCAATTATTTTTACCAATACGATATTTTTTATTATGTAGGTACTGATTTTGAGATCGAATCGAATATTTTGAATAATGAACGAAGTGAGTGAACTGATTGTAACTTTGATGTATGTAAAAAGTTATGGGTTATTCTGAAATATTATCAAAACATGTCAGAGGTTCAAAACTGTTGTTATTATCTTATTGAAAAATTAATAATCTCTAGCGATAGTAAAGGCATTACATACTGGCAAAGATCGATCAAGTCTATTGTAGATTCCTTGCTTATTTAGTTAGAAGGCTTTTTACACATGAATCGATATATGGCATTCACGACTGAACAAGCCTAATGAAAAACTGATTTCCATAGCATAAGTGATATTGTTTATTTGAATGAATTTAAACAATTTCGCAACCGTAGATATAGGTTGATATTTTTTGGAAATTGCTATCGACAGTTGATGAGAATCTATCTACTATGTAAGTTACTAGCACAACACCAGTAATTGAAATGAATTATAATGTTCCATAATTTTGCCGAGAATACACTGAACGAAATTTGTACGACAAATGAACGAATGATGTTACTGATGGCAACTCTATCGCTTTATCATAATTGCTGACAACATTACCAACCATTAGTAGTTAACCAAGCCTTCTAAGTACACTACACTGCCTTAGTGAAATAATGATGCGTACGCATTGGGTGTACTCAGCACTGAATGGGCTATGTCAAGAGATTGATTTCTTTTCGTGTACGCTGAGAGTTCATACGGGCCATGTATCCTCATGTGCGTATAAACCTGTATGTTATGGTACGCTGTTGCTTTAGATTATTTCTACTTCCACTGTAGCTATAAGTTTTTGTTTATGAATGGTTGTAAAGTATTTTATAAAGAAATAAATACTTGAATAAAAAGGTTGAGCCTCGGGTTCGGGCTGGTAGGGCAGAGGTTCGCATACTACAGGTCATTTCGAGTAGTTGGCAACATTCTTGTTCCATACATACACGCACATATAATTATTATAAAAATGTTCCTATGAAAATAAAAATGTGTGGTGTTAGCCATTCATGTTTACACAGCTGGATGTTACGTAGTTTCGATTGCTGGTTGATAGTGGCGGTGTTATTGTAAAAAATATCACATTGAGTGAGGCTTCGCTTTTAGTGGACACTAAAAGCTAAAGAAACACTATCAGTATAATAATGACATAAGTCAAATGTAACGTCATTATAGCTGAAAGCCTCTGGTCTGCTTTTGGGATTCATGCCATTTTCACAAATAAAATGTATCCTAAATTCTTAACTCGGCCCCCATTCTCGATCACACGACTTGAAGGCGTAAATTTACTGGTGAAATGTATTTTGTCTCGTGTTTCGCTGTTTCTAAATATGAAACAAATGATATTTTATTAGCAAATTTCCGTCTACGCGTTTAAGTCGTATTGTCGAGAATTGGAGGCCTGGGATACATATGGTTTACATTAGAAATCTCCCGTTAGGCGAATCTACGAAGTTAGAATTTTGGTACTAGTTGACCAAGTGATTAATAAAACGTTTAGCTCGTATTGATGTTCAAACAACGTACAAAATGACGCTTCACGGCACTGGAGTTGGTCTCCTCGGGTACTACTAAATTGTAAACTACGAAAATGGCATCAATCCCTTTTAATTTCAAATGTACATAGTTTATCATATTTTTTTAAATGTATAATATTTTTTTAGCTTTCCACTATTTAACATTTCTGTCTGATAAGAACGTCAACATCAACAGACTGTTCAAATTGCTGGTAATAACTAAGAAAACTAAACCGTATCTCAATTGAATAGAGTTCATATTATAATTGATTGTAGCTGGAATGTACTTATTCATTCTGAAACATTCCTTGTGCCATTGAGTTAGTATTTCATTTTCACAACTTACAATCATTTTGATCGATAGTCGATTTTTTTCATTGACGCTGACTATCAGATACGGCGATAATTTATAATTGTGGAGTTAAAGATTTTGCACTCAGAATCAATAATAGACATGATTTAAATGTGACTTCGAAGAAAATAAATAAATGTGAAATGTAAAATTTATATCGTGTGAAACAAAATAAACTTGAATATTGATACTTTCTTTGTGTTTGCCGAGTTAGGTACTAAATGAAAAATGCCAAAATAATATTTAAATGATAATAATAAGTTTCACTCATTTAAATTCCATTTAATTTATTCGACACTTTCTTAGCGTCACGATCCTTATTTTTTTTAAACCCTTATATCCTTTAAATTTAAACTTTTAGTCTACTCTATTATTGATTCCGAAAACAAATTATTTTGTCTCTAAACGACTATACAATCATGGTGTATATTTAGGATCTATTTCACTATTGGCGTTAATGTTTTAGGTATTCTATGCAGGATGTATTACATAATTAGATAGTTCCCCGAATCAATTTCTTAGAAACATACCGATGTTTTTTTTTTAAATGACGATTGAATAAATCAAACAATCTTCGTAAACTATTTGTAACCATATATTAATCAGCGAAGGCAAATAAATAACATATAAATAATAAATAAATATTGTGTTATCTGATGGGATGGAATGGATATATGACTTGGAAATGAAATCGAGAATTTATCAAACTAGGTATTACTTTTGAGTGATTTACAATCGACAAGTACAATTTGGTAAAAAAGATTTTTCAAATCTAATATTTCTAAGCTATTTTGCCAGCCATTTTTTTTATTTTTTTTTCTCGGGGAATGCATTTACGCACCGTCATCCCTTCTGCGGGGGCAGCAAGAACGGTGTGTGGGGCTCCCGAGGCTCCGTGAGAGACAGGCCGTCCTACCCACTAAACCCCACGGTGTTCCGCCTCACTTTAAACCGACTCGCAGGGTAGGCCTGAGGTTAAATCACTGCGAGCCGGCAAGGGGCACCCCAGAATGGAGAACTAGCCGGCACCTCCACCGCTCTCGAGCGCACCTCTGTAAGCAGAGGAGGTGAGAGCGGCGGCACCCCCTGGAACACAGAAAGAGTGCCCGTCGCCAAGTGGCCAGTTGGGCGGGGTCCCCCGACCTTCCGCCCACGGCCAGACACTATTCGGTGGCGCGCATGAATTGTTCACGACGACGCCCCCGAACACGACGGCGGGGCGGGAGCGTCTGTCCCGTACGCTCCCGCACCCGCAATTCCTCGCGTTTTGCCGCCATCACCTCGGAAGCAAACGAGGCGACGGCGGCCCAGCACTGTTGGCTGCCGACCATGGCTTGCACCACGGCCGGCAGTGACAAATCGAAACCGGCAAGGCCCGTGAGGGCGATACGTGGTCCGTCCCACGCCGCGCACACGGCGAGTGTGTGCTGTGCCGTGTCCACGACGCCACTCGGGCAGTGACGACACACGGGGTCCGGCTCCACCCTAGCTACCGGTACTTGGCGAATACGCCATGCCCTGTAAGGAGCTGACTGAGGTGGAACGTAGGCGCACCGTGTGCCCTCTCTACCCAGGCACGTAGGACGGGCCGGACAGCTCTCACGAGCCCGGGGCTTACAGAGGGGCCTACCAACCTCTCGGCCCACTTCCGAAAGAGATCGTCGCGAGCCGACTGTCTCCAGCGGTCGATCTCGTCCGGAAGGGGCCGTCCACCATTTCTACGCACCAGGGCGCTTTCCTCGTAAACCTTCTTGTGGACTGCCACTGGAATTTTTGCCAGCCTATTGTATTAGTTGTTACGTTGGTGTTAATTTTTCAGAAACAGTTGTAAAGGAGACCATTAATAATTTTAATTAAATTGCATAATATTGTCTCACTGCCAATATGGTGATTTAATTTTAGAAATGAAAAATCTGAACATGCATTGCAGCTGATTTAAAATATTCCAATATATTATTCGCTTAAACATAAATATCCAGCCTACAATAGAAAAATAAATAATATACTGAAGTATATTTTTGTGCTTTTATCAGATTTTGAGATCACAACATTTTTGGGTTATTTTTAAGATAGTATTATTGAGCATGCCAAATTATTATTGTATTATTAAAACTTAAAAATAGTGAAAGGTATGTAAAGACTTCGAAATGAAATTAACTGTATGTTAAGCAGAATATTCACTACCTTTGAGTATGTATATATTACAATTCTTATTTAAAGTCTTATTTCAAAAAATAAACTCCAATAGTGACACAACTCAAAAGAAAAACTGTAACGTTTGCGTTGTGTCACTATAGGAGCCGAAGCTTTTCTATTCCATTATATACATATTAATTTGCTTACTTAAAAATAAAATTAGATAAAATTAATAAAAAAAAATATCTGTTTCGTTTTTACCTGAAGAGTGGCAAGGAGTGTCTAGAGATTAATAAAAATAATTTGTTATTGACTTTATTTGATAGATTTTGAAACAGTGGTATCCGTGATTGAATATTATGTGTCTCGCTGAGTACAACGTCTGCGCATGACTAATGCGTTGGATGTATATCCAACAAACTTGAACGTAAAAATACTTAAAAAATGGCAACAGCGAATTGTTCTCTACTATTTTGTCTCTCTGTGGTCTTGAGGATGCCTCGTGTAAAGGCGAAATGCGTTGCAAAGCGGAATTAATTTGAAGGGTAAGGGTAAGTACCTCCAGAAGAAAGACAACCGGGACCGCAGACCTCGGGGTCACCTTCAAGAAGGCTTCATACACGTCTTGTCAAAAGTGCGGTGAATACACCCTGTTGGCGAACGCCTGCCAAAAATATTAGAGCAACCTCTAATTATATAATCCTGCTCCTTAAAAATTGTATAGGTATTTTAATTAAGCTCAATAGTACTGTCATTCACTTTGATCTGAGTCCTGTAGTAAAGAACACTGGTTTACGAATCTTGAAGTCTACAGTTTCATTTACCACCCTGAGCATCATTACACTTCCCAACATTTGGTCCTGGATCGAGCCAGATCAAGTTGAACTTGGAAAAAGGAATAATTCTTGGAATTCTGCAAATAAAAAATGTCGAGTGAAGTTCGAAAGGTCAAGTGGTCTGAACTTACGGTATTTCGTGATTTTGTTAATTATTTTGACCCATCACTCTAGTTCAGGTAATTTTTAGGTAAAAGCTGTAATTAATAAGGTCAGTACTCATTATTATTTTTGTATTTATTTAATTTTGTGTACAATAAGCAACCTACATATTCTATGGACCTACTTATGTGATTTGATTTGGTAACATACTTACTTCATGATTTTTCGAGATTATTATTGTATCATTTAGTTATTATTATAATTTTGCTGCAGTTTACTGTAAGAAATAACAAAATAGACTCGGTAAAATCAGTTTATTGTAGTTTAAGTTGTAGATGTAGTGTAGCTAAAGTACCTACCTTATTTGTTATAAAGTTTATTGAGTACCTAGGCCATAATATTTTAATCGTTTTGTAGAAATCAAACCAGTTATAGTTTGTTAATTAATTCATTTAATTATTTGTTACATTTAGGTAAAAATCAGGACTTAAAACTACTTAGGTATTTACTTGCTTATTGTATAACGTTCCAGGTTTACAAGTCACTTGTTTCCCACAATGTCCGAAGGAAAAGAATTGATAAAGAAAAGAGGCAGTTACAAGGGGCGTTTAACAGTATTTTCCACCTACTTAAATTCCATTAATATTTCTTCATTGAGCCCCACTGACTTCAATGAGGTGGAATTACGCATAGGTAAGGTACAATCTTTATATGATCGTTATGACGAGGTACAAACAAGACTTGAATGTATAGTTGAGAACATTATTATACAGCTTACAGAGAGGGATGAATTTGAGTCGTCATATTATAAAATCCTTGCTAAAGCCCAGCACATACTGAATAAATATTCTGCGGATAAGGGTAGTTCAAGTGTAGCAAGTAGTTGTGTTAAACGCAAAGTGGTCAAGTTGCCTACTATCCGATTGCCAAAATCTAACGGTTCATGTGAACACTGGCTGGAGTTCCGCGAAACCTTTTCTAGTTTGATAGGTTCCGACTCAGAAATTGATGATATCAATAAATTTCACTACTTGATAGATTCTGTAGAAGGCGCAGCTTCAGTAGTAATTAATTCGGTTGAATTTTGTGCAAAAAACTATAAAATAGCATGGGAACTTCTTTGCGAGCGTTTCAATAACGAACGGTTGTTGATTCACAATCATATTTCAGCTCTAATAAACATTCAACCTATCCCAAAGGAGTCATCCATAAGTATAAACACTCTCATTGATTCTGTAAACAAAAATTTACGAGCCTGGAGTCTTTAGGTGAACCTATCAAGTACTGCGATACGCTGATTATTCACATTATGGCCACTAAATTAGACCCGACCACTTTCTGTAAGTGGGAAGAGTACACAGGTCAATTAAATAAAAATGATGCAATCACTTTAGAATGTTTTAACACTTTTTTACGTAACCGAGCTAAAAAAATAATCACATAAAATGTAATTTCACAAAAGGTTCTGAATTTAGTTCTTTTTATAATGATGAGCTACAAGTTCAATTAGCACGTTTTTGGCAGTTAGAGGAAGTTTCTCCTTAACAACTGTATTCAGAGGAAGAACGTTTGTGTGAGGAACATTATGTTAAGAACACCATTCGATTAGCTGATGGTCGGTTTTGCGTAAAAATACCGATTAAGAGAGATCCTAAATTATTAGGAAATTCATATTTAAAAGCAAAAGGTTGCTTTCTGTCTTTGGAGCGTAGAAATAAGGCTCAGCCTACGACAAATGTATACAGATTTTATGTCTGAATATATTTCATTGGGTCACATGTCGGAGACCATAACTTATCGTCCTGATTCACATTATATACCCCATCATGGCGTCTTACGCGAGACCAGTAGCACCACTAAATTACGGACTGTGTTCAATCCAACGAGTTCATGTGTTTCTTTGAATGACATTTAAATGGTAGGGCCGCAGGTTCAAGACGACCTTTTATCGATTCTGATACGTTTTAGGCAACACAGGTATGTTTTGGTTGCCGACATAGAAAAAATGTATCGACAGGTGGTGGTACATCCTGACGACCGATATTTACAACAGATATTGTGGCGATTTGATCCAAAGGAGACATTAAAAACTTATACGTTAAATACCGTCACTTACGGTACGGCTAGTGCTCCTTTTTTAGCAACTAGGTGCCTCAAGCAATTAGGATCAGTGTGCGAAGACCCTAAAATTGCTGAAATGATTACTCATGATTTTTATGTTGATGATTTGGTTACAGGCGGGTCTGAGATACAAGAAGTTTTGAATATTCGCGAAAAGGTTACCAAAGTTTTAGCATCAGCTTGTATGCCACTTAGAAAATGGAAATCAAATAACTGTCAAATAGCTAGTATGAACCAGTCATCGTCAGACTTAAGTATTGGCACTACCGATTCCAAAAAAACCTGGGGTCTCGGTTGGTTGACTGAATCTGATTGTTTATACATTCCAGTAGGAAAAATTTCTAAGTGTAAGACTAAACGTGGTATACTTTCTGCTATCGCGCAAATCTTTGATATATTGGGTCTTCTGTCACCTTGTGTTATCCGTATGAAGCTAATTTTACAAAAATTATGGCTTGAAAAAATGTCATGAGAAACTGTCACCTGAGGTAAACAACCTTTGGACTGACATTTTTAATAGTTTACCAGTTTTAAACAAAATTCGTATCCCACGGCATGTTATTTGTCCTAATTTTAAATCTATTGAAATGCATATTTTTACAGATGCATCGGAGCGTGCTTATGGAGCATGGCTTTATTTACGTAGTGTTAGTTATACTAATAGTTGTTTAGTTAGATTATAAATGGCTAAAAGCCGTGTAGCTCCCTTAAAGCCTACTACTGTGCCGAGGTTAGAATTATGTGGGGCATTAGTAGGAGTACGTCTATATGAAAAGGTGATTGAATCGTTACGAGTAAAAATTGATAGGGTTACCGTTTGGACCGACTCAACGATTGTTTTGGGCTGGTTGGGAATGCTCCCAAGCAAATTACAAGCCTTCGTTCGAAATCGAGTTGCTGAAATTATAGAAAAAACAAGTAATCACACTTGGCGACACATTTCGACTGATATGAATCCTGCCGATTATATAACGCGTGGTATTGATTTTGAATCGAACGATTCAAACGCTTGATATTTGGTGGCCAAAGCCCAAGTTTTTAAAATTAAATTCATCTCATTGGCCTACCAGAGTTATTAGAACAGAAACTTTACCCGAAACTCGACAAGTAACTTTACAGGTTAACATTCAAGACGCACCAATGACGTCAGATTTAATTAATTTTGATCGATTTTCAAACTTTTTACGATTAAACCGTTCTGTCGCGTATGTTTTACGTTTTATTAATAGGTGTAAGTCTCTTACTGAAAGTCAGTCAGTCAGTCTTTTACTGAAAGTTATTTATCACATAGCGAGCTACAAAATTCTTTAAATTTAATTATTAAAATTTCACAAATTGAATATTTTATTGAAAACGATATGTTATTGAAAAAACAAAATTTACCTAAAAAGAGCCCCCTAATTAAGTTTAGCGTGTTTTTAGATGATAACAATATAATGCGCATAGGCGGCCGTTTAGAAAATTCAGAATTTAGTTACGATAAGAAACATCCGATAATTTTACAGTCCGCTCATCGATTTACTAAGCTATTATTCATACATGAACATAAAACATTAATGCATGCTGGTCCCCAGCTACTTTTAGCTTCTCTTAAAGAAAGATTGTGGCCCATAGGAGGTCGCAACTTGGCTAAAAAATGTTATCGTGAATGCATACGATGTAGTCGTTTAAAGGCACAAGTAGCTGCCCCCCTGTGGGAAACTTGCCCCAGAAAAGCGTTTCACCTGGCTAAACCCATTTAACTGTGTGGGAGTCGATTATGCTGGACCTCTCGCAGCTGTGAGTAGGCAAGGTCGTGGCTCTCGTGTTATTAAGGTTTATGTGGCTATTTTTATTTGTTTTGCCACCAAGGCTGTTCATTTGGAGTTAGTGGAAGACTTGACTAGTCATAGTTACATTTTAGCGTTACGACGTTTTATTTCACTTTGAGGGAAATCGCAGGATATTTATTCAGACAATGGAACTTCTTTTGTAGGCGCATATAACGAGTTATCTAAATTTCTTAAGGGTAATTCTAACTCATTATCATACGGTTTCATTTTATCCCGGCATTTAGCCCACATTTTGGAGAACTATGGGAAGCAGGTGTCAAGTCAACCAAATATCATTTAGTGAGAGTGTTGGGACATTGTCATCTTACTTATGAGGAAATTAATACCACTTTGACCCAAATTGAGGCCATACTCAACTCTCGACCACTCACACCTATTACGACAGCAGACGCTCAAGATTTGACCCATCTCACTCCCGGCCACTTCCTCATCGGACGATCGCTCGTTGCGCTACCAGAACCGGACCACACTGGATGCTCATATAATTTATTAACGCGATTTCAAAGAATCGAACAGTTCAGACGTCATTTCTGGCTGCGTTGGAGTAAGGAGTATGTCACCGAATTACAGCAGCGAACTAAATGGAGATTTGCCAATGATCCACTAAAGTTGAATTCCTTGGTTGTTGTCAACCTTCCACCATTGAAGTGACGTCTTGGTCGCCTAATTACAGTTCATCCTGGTTCTGATGGGATCAATAGAGTAGCAGACATCAAGACGAGCACTGGAGTGATTCGACGAGCATTTAGCAAGATCTGCCCACTGCCTGAAGTTTCGTCATAATTTATATTTCATTAATTTTGTTGTTGGAAGACGAGCTTCCAAAGCCCGGCGGCATGTTGGCGAACGCCTGTCAAAAATATTAGAGCAACCTCTAATTATATAATCCTGCTCCTTAAAAATTGTATAGGCATTTTAATTAAGCTCAATAGTACTATGTCATTCGATTTGATCTGAGTCCTGTAGTAAAGAACACTGGTTTACGAATCTTGAAGTCTACAGTTTCATTTACCACCCTGAGCATCATCACACTTCCCAACACACCCACTTTCCAGAAGGTTACCCGGTAGAGCTGGCGGCCTAGCCTATCAGGGCCACTGGGGACATCCTCTTTAGGGCACACCCAAGCGCCTTGGAATAAGGTATAGTAGCGCCGTGTGGTTTTAGTCTGTAATAGAGACTTGCCTAACGCCGTCAAAAGTCGTGACGAGGTGAAGTCCATGAGTATTTCCACAAGGTTATAAAAGATGGGTAAATAATACCTAAGCACTTGTCTTATATTTCTTGCTTGAGAACTCTGATTTAACATTCCTCCGTCATAATTAGTTAAGGTTACCCTTGACTGCTGTGCTCTAGGACTGACGGTGGGTTACTATTCTCTCTTCAAGTGGTTACATTTTCCAATACGAATGAAACATTCCCTGTAAGTAAGTAATTAATAATCTTACTTGTGTTGGTTCCTCTTCTCCATTATTATTTTAAATTTGGCTTGATTCCCTTTGCGATATTATTTATTTAGGTTAGTATTTGTAATATAATAATAGTATTTGTAAAGTTTGTTTAAAGTCAACAGCCCACAACGAGAAGTTACGGACTAACATGGCGATATAACCCTATTCGACATTGTTAGTCATAATAAATATTAAATTGAATTGATCGCAAGAGGGGCAATAAATGATTCCATGTCGCGAGTTTAGAAGTAGGTATATATGGGAATCTATGTGCTCAGCTAGGTATGGATAAAATGTTTTAGTGGATGCGACTCGAATGAGTAGTTTAGTAATTACGAAATTTCTTTGAAATATTGCAAAGCCATTGTGTCTCTATATTTATAAGCAAAACCAGTAAATGTTTCAGTATTCTTAGTTCTACGTAAAGGCATATATAGAACTGAGAATACCTATTCTATTACTTACAATTTAAGCTTAAACGCGAGCATTTAGTTATTCACCTCAGGATTTTAAGTTCACTTTTTTTATCACCGAAGCTTGTTATTTCTATTCTATCGAATCAAAATAAAAGAATTTAAAAATTCTAGTAATATCCTCTGAAAGAAAAGACGCAATTCAAAATAATAATAATATTCAGGGATGCAGTTTAGTTTCAATTACACCTCTGATTCCATCTATTAATTATATATAGCTATCTAAAGGATTAAAGAATTTATATGACAGCGCGTGGTGGTGTTAGAATAACCGCCATTTTGAGGTCATTTTGCTGCGTATCGATTGAGTTTCCATTTAGTATAACTTGTTACGTGTTCTTTAATATTTTAACAAATATGATCATTACGAAACGTATTCAAGTACTAAATACGGCCGTCATAACAACACAGCTATACCCCATTTTTATTATGAGCACAGTCACGAACTTTAATTTTGAACTATTTCCTCGATTTTTACGCAATTCAATATGGTCGAAAACTACACGTCACGAAGCGGATACCCAAGAACATGTTTAGAATAAAATAGCTCTGAAAGATTTTAGTTTGCTATAATATATTCTACCATAATTGGGTCCTTAGCCTTATCTGCCCATACCGGCGCCCTGTAACACCTACAGCCTAGATAAGTGGCCCCGTAAACGACCTTCAGAGTTTTGAATGAAAGTCCCCATGTAGCAGTAGATATTCTCGACAACGCATAAAAGCTATTTTTAGTCTTTTCACCTACAGTTTTTATGTGCTCAACGAATGCAAAATTTCTCTCTAAATCAATCCTAAATAGCAAACCGAAGTTTCATTTTTAATGTATACGTTATTGAATTTAATGCGCGGTGGTACTTTCAAACTTCCTTTTAAAAGCTACTGAAATGTTTTGATGAGTGCAAAAAATAACCTGTTTCGTACGCCCCACTCCGCAAACACGAGTGGGCCAAACTCTCGAGTCCCGCACGAGTATTCGACTGAACGAGCAACATACCGTCATCGGCGTATCCTGTCATTGAACAGCCCTCCGGTAATGGTAAACTGAAAAAGTCATCAAATCCTAAGTTCCACAAGTGTGGATCTAGCACAGACCCCTGAGGACAGCCTATTGTGAACGTTTTGTTAGCAGAATAATGACCTAATTTTAAAGTTGTTGTACCTTGTGAAAAATATGAATAAATAAGAGTAAATATTTCTATAGCAACCGCGAGACTTTAATTTCATTAATAGCATTGGCCACCAAGCGTTATCGAAAGCCCCGGAAATATCGATGAAGTGACAGTCTTTCGCACTGATATCGCTGCGTCAATAGTAGATTTTCCTACTGTAAATCCATATTGATTTTCGTGAAATTTAATACCGCCCGGCAGGAGCCGGGGTACTATGAGACGCTCTAAAAGCTTTCCCAAGGAGGGCAACAATGTGATCGGTCGGTACGACTTAGGGTCATCTGGCGGCTTGTCGCCTTTTTTAGGAATAATCCGAATATAGCCACATCGCCAAATACGGGGGAACACTCCCTCGTAAATACATCGGTTAAAAACATTTAATATTACTTCACCGGACAGCTTGCAAGCCTCCTTTATCATTTTGTTAGATATTTTATCGTCACCCGACGCCTTATCTATGGACAACGACCTAACAATTTCGAGGAACTCATCAGAAGTTGGTAGGTCTGACTGGGGTGAGTATGGTGGCTCAAGAGCCCACTGTCTTATCTGTCGGTGATAATCACTATCGTTCTCCGAGCAGTCGTCGGGTATAAGACCAAGAGGTATTCCGCGGTTTCCTTCAGACCTATAGTATGCGAGTTGTTAATTTTGATATTTCGTTCATAGGCAAGATCAACAGAACGGTTAGCCCTAAACTCATGGTATATAGGCGACTACGGACCCTCAGCTTCCAGCCCATGCACTAGTTTTCGTAGCAAATTACCCTTTGATTTTTCAACAGCCGCCCTGTAATGGGACCTGGCAACTAAGCGCTATTGTATTCCGCACCGGCACTAATTTTATGCTTTTTAAGATAATGTAATTTTCTACGAGCTCTCCGGAAACGCCTTCGAAGCTCAGCTAAACGATCACTCCGCCAATCGCATCTCCGAGTGTTCTTAATAGATCCACGACTAATGGCCACGTCGGCACAGTAGGTAAAAGTTTCTGACATTAACGATGCACTCTCTTCGACAGACAGGTTACCACGACCAAAATCTTTAGCGTGAGCCGCAAACAGAGAACCACAGAGCTCCCAGTTTGCGCCCCTACTTTTATATTTGAAATTACAAGTAGTACTTTGGGCCTCTTGTGCATCACCGGGTAAGAGCTTGTAAACGATTAGACGATGGTCACTACAGGACGCATCCGGGAGGACACGCCATTCGGATATCGAGACGTCGCCGCTTGAAAGCGTCACGTCAATAGAAGACTCACCCATATGGCCGCAAAAAGTAGGTGGTGCATTGGGACAATTGTGTATAGATAAATTCATTTCTGCAATGAATTCTTCGAAGGCACAGCGCCGGTCCCTATCGAATACACGTAGTTTGCCATACCATAATGTAGAAGAGGCATTGACATCAGCGCCTAAGATTATTCTTTGACCCGCAAGAGACTGCAGGACGTGACGAAGATAGTGTAAGTGAGGATCGATATGATGTGAATATTGAAAGTAGCAGCTCACAACAATCACCCTATAGGCCGAGGAAGTAACCTCAGCAACAGCACAATGAGATGTCATGAGGTTGCTCAAAGATATTACAGTAAAATTTGCACTAGAAACATAAATCCCAGCTCGTGTCTAGGCATGTAATTGTACCACTCTGTTACGCAGGTGGGCGCTCTGATATTGTTCCTGTAAGAGGGCAATGTCTAATTTGTTCTCTATTACTAGGCGGTCCAGTTCCGCCGTGGCTGCCCTATCGTTGTGTAAATTAAGCTGTCCTATAATTAGATTTTACATGTTCCAAGATTTTTTTTTTTATTAAATGAAACAACTACAGGTAGTTTGTGCTCAGAATGAGCTGCTGCAGCCTATGCTTATAGGTATGACACTCCCGTGAGCCGCAACGGTGGTCATGGGGCTCTTTAAACCTTTTGCAGGTTATACAGATGGGTTTAAAATCAGGACTGTCTTTATGTGGACATGCTCGTGTATCATGTTCCTCGCCGCAATTAGCACAGCTGGGTGACTTGCTGGTACAAAATTTGTGAACATGACCGTATTGTTGACAGTTCATACAACGCACTACCTCGAGGTCATCGATAAATCTACAAGTGGCCCAATCAATAAATAATTTATCCTTCGTGGCCACCAAATGATTCCGGATCTCCGGCTCCAGCTCCAAACCCACCCACGAACGACCGTTAGCTAAACGACGCCTACGAATTATTTTGGAATTTTTAATAAAGTCCTCCTTGCTAATTTTTAATTCGTCCTTATTGTTTTGGCGATATAAGGCTCTAATAAAGTCATGGTCTTCCATAGACCCAGGAACATCTTTAACTAGGATTCGCGGTTTACGACCCTTGGGTTTTTCTAAGCGCAAGCCCGCCGATTTGATTGCGTCCACTGACTCCAACTTCTTGAGTTGGCTTTCGCTCGCAACACGAAGTACTACACCCGAATTCGCGGTTTTTTTAATGCCTACAATTTGGAAGCCATCGTCACTGGGTTTGCTAGCTTTCTTAAATGCCTGTTTAGTCGCGGACGCCGTTGTGAACTCGGTTGAACGATCAGGCGCGGGGTAAGCCACCACACAGGGTCGGGCTGGAAGAGCCTTCACTGCTGATGGGGCGGGGGCCGATTTAGCTGGCAAACGTAACCTTAGTTTATCCGCATATGACATTTTTGGTTGCTGACATTTAAGTGCTTGCAGTTCTTTGGCCATATTTGCCACCTTAGTTTCGTTGCATGACGATTTTAATGCCAGAATAGAAATAATACCGGTCAAGCGCTGGTTTAAATCCATGATAGAAGTTTTATTAGACAAAGTGATTCGCGATCCCTGATCGTTGATTATATTATTTATTGTAGCAATATAACTGTTTGCCTGCTCGACTAACGTGCAATATTCGCCTTGATTATGGTACTCCGACAAGTCACTATTGACCAATTTAACTGATTGTACCCGTTTATTTACATCTTCGGGTGTTTGGAAAACCGGAGACATTTCACTAAAAAGTCGCTTTGCCGCTGGCGACCTTATAGTAGTACATACGCGTTTACCTCCCCTTCTATCGGGAGGTTCATCTCGCAAGGGCATTATTTTTTAACACAAATTATTCAGCACAAATAAAAAAAAAGTGTCTAAATAAAGTGTAAACAATCAAATTATCGGCGCAACTTAATTCACTGATACCCACACTTTAGAATGAAAATAAAAAAAACTTACCGATTGATAAATAGCAATATTTACGCGATTAACGACAATAAAACCAAGTTTCACTTACGTGTTACCGAAACACAATCACTAAAATATCACATAAACCAATTCATGAGCTGGGAATACAAAGTTAAACCAAAGAAAAAATATTAAAATTACGGAGCGATCGCACAGACCCGCTTGCTCAACAAGAGCGAGAGGGAAGAGTCTATAATCTATAAAAAAAAAAGAACGGTTTATAATTTTTTTAAACTAAAATATCCGAAATTAGCATGATGTTCTTTATATTAAATGCGTTTTGATTACAATTTGTCCGTTTATTTGCCTTTCACAATCCCACATCTGCAAGTAGGTATCTGTATCTATCTGTAAGTAGTACATTATAAGTATCTACTTCAAAGGTCACGGGTTCAATCCCCGTTTTCACTTTAATAAAGTATCCACTTGATTACATATTTCTTATGTTTTAAGGTACGGTAAGTACTTGCTATCAGATGGGCCGTATGTTTGTCAGCAACTTCAGTTCCCCCTCAGTGAGGAGAAGGTACTAGGGTTTATACCTAGTACCTTCGTATATAGGTTTATAGGTTTATTTTACCTACCGTTTATAGGTTTATTTTTTTGTCGCGGGGAATGCGTTTACGCGCCGTCATTCCTAATGCGGGGGCAGCAGGAATGGTGTGTGGGACTCCCGGTCCTTTGGGGGCCGTCCTACCCACTAAACCCCGCGGTGTTCCGTCTTCTTCCCAACCGGGTCGCAGGGTAGGCCTGAGGGCTATTCACTGCGACCCGGCTAAGGGAATGCCCCAAGATGAGGCTCTCCTCGGGGGGGCTACAGGGTTGCTGCTCCACGATTTTGCTATCTTGCGCCACTGGAACATAGTGCTGTTTAAGGCAAGAGTAAATATTATGCGAGTATCGCTATCGGTCAACTGAAACGTAGACAGTAAACATATCTACATATTACCGAACCTTCATAGATAAGGTATCTATCAATTCGTTAAATTTTAAACTCCTGTAAACACCCGTCTGTACAAGGCAACTATCTAAACAGACGTGTGCCAGCGATCTCAATAAGATTTTAAAGAGTTATGAAGCGATCTTTATGCAAGGGTTTGGCATTCAACGGGAAATGGCATTCAGATGTAGATGCCCGTAGGTACATACATACGATACATACATACATATTGTCACACCTTTATTCCCGAAGGGGTAGGCATAGGCATATTAAACGCCCACATTTCAGCGTATGCACTTTTGTCCCAAGTGGTGAGCTCCTTGCCATGTTGAAAAGGACAGGTTCTGGCGACCTGCTGCTGAAAATTTTCAAGCCGCCCTTAAAGCCTTCAACTCGGCCCGTAGGTATTTTTATCGATACCAGTTTTTAGCTCTTCAAATATCTCCGCCAGGCGCATGAAATGTCGAGTTATGGCGACTTCCAAAAAAATGAGGCTGTCTGGCCACCGTGGTACAGTACCTAATTCCAATCACCTTCCCAATGTGGCCAATATTGGGAGAAGATACGTCTAGCATTTGATTATTTGGTTGATATCAAGATAAAGCTAGAGTTTATTTGTTTGGTTGACCGCGGTGATCTCAGACTTGTATCAAATTTAACATTCTTTTAGTGTTGTATCGCTTAAATATATTAAAATTTCTTCACGCCACTATCCAAAGAGGACTAACAGTAACTGGTCAACCAATCGGATCGATTTTCATACATTGTTATAAACTAGTTGTCGACCGCGGCTCCGCACGCTTGTTGAAGTTTTCCCGTTTCCAACAGGAACCTGTTCCCGGGATAAAAAGTAGCCTATGTGTTATTCTGATGTGTAATCTAAGCTATATTATTGTAAAGTTTCATCAAAATCCATTCAGTAGATTTTGCGTTCAAGAGTAACAAACATCCATACTTACAAACATTTGCATTTATTAATATTAGTAGGATTAATAAATTACGGAAATGTATTTGGTAAAATATAATTATCCTGAACCTAAACAAATGACTAGGTAGGTAAGGCTAGTTGTGTATTACATATCTGTAAACAAAAATGTTTCACAATATTAAATTAAATTAAGTACATGTCACGCAATAATATGACAATAACATTAGGTACTAGAGAATGAATCCTATATACTAATCTTAATAATATTATAAATGTGAAAGTTTGTATGGATGTTTGTTACTCTTTCACGTAAAAACTACCGAACGGATTTTACTGAAACTTTACAATAATATAGCTAATACATCAGAATAACACATAGGCTACTTTTTATCTTAGGAACAAGTTCCTGTGGATAACGGGAACGGCAAAACTCTGCGCGAGCGAAGCCGCGGGCGTCAACTAGTAATATTATAAATGCGAAGGTATGTGTGGATGTTTGTTACTCTTTCACGTAAAAACTACTGAATAGATTTTTATTAACTTTACAATAATATAGCTTATACATCAGAATAACATATGGGCTACTTTTTATCCCGGGAACAAGTTCCTGTGGGAAATGGGAACGGGAAATCTCATTTACGCGGGCGAAGCCGCGGGCGTCAACTAGTAATATTATAAATGCGAGAGTTTGTATGGATGTTTGTTACTCTTTCACGTAAAAACTACTGAATAGATTTTAATGAAACTTTAATAATATCGCTTATACTTACATCGGAATAACACATATGCTACTTTTTATCAAGGAAACAAGTTTTTAAGGGAACGGGAAACTTCTCTATGCGTGCGAAGCCTCGGACGACAACTAGTGTCTAAAAATGCGTAGCGCTCCATTGCAGAGCGTGTAGAGCTCCAATGCAATCTGTATGCACAAAATATAATGTCGCCTTTTTACTATGTGTGATGCTTTGGAAAGTGGCAGACTATTAAAAGGTCTGGATATCTGGCATATTTAGATAAATTTCAAACCACATTCAACTAAACACGCAAATATTGCGTCATGCCCCAGACACATTCATTCAGTCGCCAACTCTACCTAATGTTACATATTATTGCGTGATGTGTTATTAGGTAGGTACCTATAATGTTATGAAATATTTTTACAGATATATTGCACAACTAAGCATTGTTCCTGCAAAATAAATACTTAGTTCTGCATACATACATACATACATATAGTCACGCCGTTATCCTCAAAGGGGTATGCAGAATCATATTATACGCCCACATTTCAGTGTATGCAGTCTTGCCTCACGTAACAGGCGGTGAGCCCATAGCCGTGTTGAATTTTTTAAGCCGTTGGGCGGCCTTCAACTAGGCTTTACGACTGCCATTTTTAAGGCAACCGGGATTAACGGCTTAACGTGAACGGAAGCACGGAAACGTTCGCAAATGTAAATGCCGCTTTCGTTCGTTCGTTCTGATCAATGTTACCTACCTAATTATAATATGACTGTGAAGGGGCCTAATAGTTCTTTGGGATTCAAGTCAATATTACTAACTGATTCACATGCTTTACAACTGTGACTCTGTAGAATGTGTGTATGTCTGTGTTTTAGGGTCGGCAGCGCGAGTACTGCACCTCGTGTTACAAACTCCATAGGCTACGGTGACCACTTTCCATCAGGTGGGCCGTAAAAGCATGTCTGCCACCTCAGTGGTATAAAAAAAAATAAGTAGAGATTCTGAGGGATTCGGAGGTGAGATGGCAGTCTATTTATACAATGCCGAAACTGAAATGATCAGCAAGCAAACTGTATACAAAAATTGTAATATTATTATATTAATAGTATTGTGGTAACGCCTTTATAAGGTTAAACATTTGAATATTCAAGTAGTTGTTGAATCAGATCAGACATCCATAAAAATAAAATTAAATAAATTCTGAGAATCGACTTCAGAAATTTCGGGGAATTCCCGTTTAACTACAATTTGAATGGCTCGTGTGTTGCCACAAGTAAATTTCAAAATCTACCAAGTGGGTTCAAAGTTTGATTTACCTAGCAGAGCTGACTAAGGTATATTTTTATAATATAATACAGCACTTTAAAATATAATTAAGCAACTTTTAATTTGGCTTGTTACGGATGGGTGACCATTTTGTGGTTTTCCATTTACGAAATGCAAACTTTCGCATTTATTATATTACTAGTTGACGTCCACGGCTTCGCCCGCATAGAGAAGTTATCCCGTTCCCGTTTCTTACAGGAACTTGTTCCCGGGAAAAAAGTAGCCTATGTGTTATTCTAATGTATAAGCTATATTATTGTAAAGTTTCATTAAAATCCATTCAGTAGTTTTTACGTGAAAGAGTAACAAACATCCATACAAACTTTAACATTTACCTAGTCAGGTCATAAGTATTGTCACACAGTAAAAACATTTCTTTTAGAATGCTGGCCACAAAAAAGTTTATTGAATTCGAATTTCGAATTGTTCATGAAAATAAAAATGTATACGTTTTAGAATTTTACTCATTTTTAAATATGGAGTGGACGCTTAAAGAAGAGCGTGTTGCAGTTATTGCGTTGCATCGTTGCGGTTACGCGCCAATTCAAATTTTTGACATACTGAAAAATTTGAATATAACCAAAAGATTCGTTTATCGTACCATCAAACGATACAATGAAGACTCTAGTGTAGATGACAGGTCCAGAAGTGGTCGCCCTCGGTCTGTTAGGACTCCAGCAGTGATAAAAGCTGTGAAGGCGCGAATTCAAATAATCCCAAACGTAAGCAGAAACTGTTGGCCCTTCAGATGGGGTTAAGCAGAACCACAGTGAAAAGGGTGTTAAATTAAGACTTAGGGCTTCGGTCATATCGAAGAAAAATAGGACATCGTTAAAATGCTCGTCTAATGGACCTGAGACTGAAGAGATGCCGCGCTTTGTTGAAGCGGTACGCGGGAAAAAAATATCGGGAAATTCTTTTAACGTATGAAAAATTTTTTACCGTAGAAGAGAGCTACAACAAACAAAATGATAAGGTGTATGCACACAGTAGTGAAGAAGCGAGCAACCGTATTCCGCGTGTCCAACGAGGTCATTTTCCATCCTCGCTCATGGTATGGTTGGGAGTTTCTGAAGACTCCAGTCCAGATTTGAGTCCGTTAGATTACAAGATATGGCAAACACTTGGAGGAAAAGGCGTGCTCAAAGCCTCATCCCAATTTGGAGTCACTCAAGACATCCTTGATTAAAGCAGCCGCCGATATTGACATGGACCTCGTTCGTGCTGCGATAGACGACTGGCCGCGCAGATTGAAGGCCTGTATTCAAAATCACGGAGGTCATTTTGAATAAACTTTATTGTCATAAGTTCCATGTTTCGTTAAGTTCATTTTGGTATATAAATGGTTACATAATGAATAAACTTGTTTCAATTATTTTATATTAAACATGTGACAGAATTTATGACCTGACTAGGGAATTTAAGGAAAAATATAATCAAAATAAATTTTTAAAATAAAAAAATTGTGATAATATTATTTATAAAAATATTATTATTAATAATATTTTTAAGTTTTAGCTATAATATTATTGAGATAAGATTAATCATATTAAGTCGTAACAACCATAATATTACTGATATTACTATAATGTTAGAATATTTTCAGCTTGGTAACATTGTCGTAGGTATATTTATATAGTCAACATCGCTGTATCTTAGAAAGTATCGTAGTAAGACAAAATATTGAACATTGTAAAATAGTTTTTATTTTCATATATCGTAAGGTTGTAAATAGCAATTTCTGTTTTGTTTACGTGACTATGTTGCCTTTGCTCCACATAGTACACTACAGACGCATTAGGGATGTATTGGATGTGTTATATACTCGTATGTATGTTGTCTTTAGTAAATATATTTTTGAGGTTTGCGAATCGTTGCCATTCCGCATTCAGTAAAGATTAGACACTTGAGGAGTTCGGTGGTGAACTTGCTTTAGATATTTTATCTTCGAAAAATTTATTCCTTACATTTCCATACATTTTTTATAACGCACCCAACACACAGTTTTTTATTGAACCATAAATTCAGTGAGATTTAGGTAAGTATGATTAATATTTAGTTAATTATTTTGGATTATGGAGTGGGGCGACCAATGAGAACTTTAATCGACGATACGACCCCTTCATAGCTTTCAATCTAGGTAGGAGGTAGGTATGTTATGTTTTCATATCTCAAATATAATTTTGATTTAAGAATGAAGTTCTGTAATACGACTACGACCTTCATAGCTTTCAATATAGGTAGGTAATGTTATGATTTCTCAAATGTTTTTCAAATAGAAAATTTATTTCAAGGGATTGGTACAGTTAAAAATGAATATATGAATGAATTTAAGAATAAATGAAAGAATGCCTTTAATACTACCGGTTGCCGGGGAATACTAAAAGAAGACAGCTTGCGATAGCTCGAAACTAAAACTTAAAAGTTTCTCGTTCGCAGGCCTCCTACAAGTAACTTTGCGATTAATGTCTCTTGGCTTTGTAGGTATGTAGCTCTCCGCGAACCTGACGGCCAGTAACGTTGCAAACCTGCGATATCTATAGTGTACTTATATCGAGACGGTATTGGGAACCAAGATACCGGGCTCCGGCTCATGCCAACATCACTTTGCTAGTGGTGCATCTGACTGACGACCACTGTACGTAGTACGTATTCTAATCTATGCTGACGACGAATGGACAAAGCTCTGGCGCCTTTAGTAGCTTAGAAGATCAGTTACTAGCAACAATGCTGACAATAAAGTGCCTAGCAGCAAATGAAAGCGGAACCTTGACACAAAAATAGTAGAGATTAGAATTTACTGGCAAGACTATAAGATGAAGATTTTTTTGAATCGGCTTTTCTCTTGGTTCGTAACTGAAACACCTCCATAGACCTCCATAGGCATTGTAGCTACGTCATTTTCCAGAGTCCGTCATAATGGCTAGTCGGGCCTGTTGTCGCCCGTTGTGTGAATTGAATAGACTTACCTATCACTAAATATTATTTAATTATTTATTTATCTATCACGCCGTCGGCCGTATCCCCGAAGGGTTGGCAGAGGCATACATACTGTATGCCCACTCTTCACCATGTGTATTCCTGTCCCACGTAATAGGTGGTGAGTCCATTACCATGTTGAAATAGACAGACGCAGGTTGTGGCTACCTACTGTTGAAATTTTTTAAGCCTAAGGCCTTCAACTTTACTTAACGACTGCCATATTACTGGCAACCGGGACCAATATAATTTATTTTATTTTAAAACACACTTAGACAGGTTTTGGTGCCTAATAAGTCTAATAACAAAGATATAATAGTATTTTTACAATTGTAAACACAAATTGCGGTTTTCCTTACGTTGATATTCGCAAAAATAACAACTGATTTGTAAACAAAACAATTGATTAAGTATTACATTTTAACAAATTTATTACTTACTTAGTGAGTCGCCCCGGCTTCGCAAGGATGTAAATTATATTAATAATATTATGGTATCGTGTCAGTGTGATTAATATTTTGACTGCCTTGGTGGCGCAGTGGTAGTGCATGCGACTGCCGCGACGTAGGTCCCGGGTTCGATTCTGAGGTCGGATCAAATATTTGTGTGATCCACAAATGTTTGTTTCGGAGTTTGGGTGTTTGCTATCTATCATATGTATGTATTGAGAAATATATAAGTATGTATATCAGTTGTCTAGATTCCATAACACAAGCTTATATTAGCTTACTTTGGGATAGACGGCGCTGTGTTAAACAAAAATGTCCCACATTATTTATAATAATTAATCATTAGGTCTTAGCCTGTCACACACGTAGCTTTAATATATATTAATATGCCGTGCTATAACATATATTATAGTAAGCTACCACACACGGAGACGATGCTATAGTATATATTTTGCATTTATTCAATGATGGTCGGCCTAGGGTTTGTAGATATATTAATATGCGATAGTATACATTACGGTATATGGTGGTAACGTCATAGAAATATATAGATATTATAGCTGTGTGTGCGGTCACTTGAATAATTGTAAAGAAAATATATCTTAATATGCCTTGTTATAATTAACATTAATGTATATTATAGCTACGTGTGTGACGGGCCTTAGGTGTCTTTATTTACAAAGAAAACTGCACTAAAAGTTTTCGTAAGTCTCTTTAGAGGTTGCTCTCGAACGGTCAATATACTGAAATCTAGCCATAGAGTCCCTCCCATTATTACGCCATTACGTACGTAGAAGACATCCCTAATATAATTTAGTGCAAGAGTACCTTGAAGAGTACCAAGAATACCGTGCACTTGAGAACGAAAACTTGTCTGGAGAGGTAGTAGCTAAGTAATAAAAAGGCTTCAACACGGTAGACCACATCCATACTGTTCGGCGATTACACAGAAAATAAAAGAATACAATCAGCCTCTACGTACTTACGGCTTTTGTGAACTATAATATAGGCTTCGAATTTTACACTATCGAATTTTTACGCGTGAATTTTTTGGTGTTGCAATTCTAAGGTGACCACTTTGCATCAGGTGGGCCTTATGCTTGCCTGCTACCTTAGTAAAATAAGAAAAAAATAACCCTGAGCTGTTCTGGATGTTTAATTCCGTTACTATAACCGTTCAGCTGTAAAACCAAAAGACCGACTCCATCAAACTGCGAAGAGACATGAAACCGGTATATATATATATATATGTACTTTTCTACTTCGCCCGTGACATACTTTGAACTCCCGTCGCACCTATCTAATCCCGTCGCTTATAAATACTACTAAAATTCCCGATTTGTCGACATTCATGATTACTGCTTCGCTCTCCAGGGTAGTGGTGTACAGCCTATAATAACCTTCCTCGATAAATGGGCTATCCAACACAAAAAGATTTTTTCAACTCCGACCAGTAGTTCCTGAGATTAGCGCGTTCAACTAAACAAACAAACAAACTCTTCAGCTTTATATATTAGTATATAAATTATCCACTAAGCTTTTCACCAACTTGCTTGTCTTTAAGACGCTAGACTGAGATAGACGACTAGTGACGAGTGGATCTCTCCATCTTCGGTTTGCCCACGACATCGTTCAACTGAATCAGCTGTTAGTAGCTAAATGTTAGTATGTAGTAGCTAGAATAGTTAAGCGGAATGTTGCACAGTCTAAATGTAGCGTCTCTACCATTGACCCCCAACGATATTGAAACCAAGGTCAAGTTCAATGAGCATGCGTCACTACGGGAATCTATCTGTGTCGAAGGATTGATGCTTGCAAGAATTTAGGACCTTTAGGACAAAATCGCTAGAAGAATCCTGTTGAGCTGGGTTTTATTTATTGTATTCGTCTGAATAGCTATAAAATTACCTATTTTAAACATTAAAATGGGTATAATTCCCTTATATTTAATTTTTAATATTTTAGGACATTTTCCCGCAACGCTGTCTTAAAAAGCTTGTGTCTATAACGTTCTTCAATCAGCTGATAAATATACCCTCATATTTCTAAAAACATACATGTTATACATAGTAAACACTATCCTGTCCGGATCATCAGCCGAGAACTGTGCAAGCAAGGAGATGGGGTAATTGAATGGATCCAATTTATTTTTCACAAAAGCTTACTGACTTCAACAAGATCGTCTACGAAGCGAATAATCAACCAAAAGTAATTTATTACAAAATTTCTTGGTTAAAAAAAAATAAAAGTAATATAAATCGTCATACTAGAGAAACTCTTTATTTTAGGAAACATGAGCGGAAGCAGTCAACAGAAGCGAGGGGGTCTCCAAGTGGTCAGGATGTCGCAAGAGCCAGGTCAACGGTTTGAAGTGGATGAGGCAGCCCTGGCGAGTGTCCTACTGCGGGACGACGTTCGTAACCTACCCGTGGTGGTAGTCAGCGTCGCCGGCGCATACCGTGGCGGAAAGTCTTTTATTCTTGACTTTTTCTTGAGATATCTTATGGCTTCGGTGGGTTTAAGTTACCGCCTTTAAACTATTTTTACTAAGCACCTTGAGAGGAGAATCTAGGCCACTGATATTCTATTTTTAAACCCAAGATCATTTGAGATACCCACAAAAAAATTTTGACTCAAAAAGCTTTTTTCAACGAACATTGTTAAAGCTAATTCACTCGCCCTGACTTATGTTACAATTAAAATATTCGAAGCATTCTAAGCATCAAAAACATGCTCACATGAATAAACAAATTTTAAGTTCATTTTATTAGAAATACGAGAAATATGTTTATCTAAGTAGGTCACAAAGTAACACTCATGAACGTCAATATTATAGCTTCAACATTTAAATTTATGATGATGATATGTGAGGATAATGATCCAAAATACCAATGATATACATATGATATGATATATAATTATTTCAGATAATTTTTGAGTATGATTATGATTTTTGTAATAATCAAATAGATTCTTGATCGGCACGTAGGGCGTCTCAATTAGATAGCTCGACACTGGCGATAGCATGGTGCGTTTAACCACCAATGCGCTTGTCGTATAGAAATTAAATTTTATTACCTACCTAGTTTACCTATCTGTACGATATTTTGAACGATATTATCCCTACGATATCCGAGATATTTTTTTCTTGATATGCACTTATCAAATTTACCTATCAAAGTGGAAATGAATTACCACAATCAAACACGCCTATAGTAATCCCCTGCTGGATCAATATATCTTCCTATTTCCCTATTTTTATATATTGGAAGGGTGTTTGGTTTAGTTTTCCTTTTCTTTTTGCCGTAACCTCGTCTTAGTCGCTAGTTAGAAGGTGCACTGCAGGCTATACTGGCTTAGTTACAGGAGTTCTCCGTAGCAGTAGCACCCATCATTTACATAATCAACTGGTATAATGGGAGGTACAGCATACAATGTTTGAAAATTGTAACAGTGCTGATGTGTACGGTCAGGCTTTTGAAACAATTTAAATTTTATGAATATTTTTAGCGTGAAAGCCAATTAAGTGGTAAGTGGCTCGGTGAGGAGGAAGTTCTGTTGGAGGGCTTCGACTGGCGTGGCGGTGGAGAGAGTAACACAAAGGGCATTCATCTTTGGCCGGAACCCATCATTGTGACCATTGAACGAACTCAGGAAAAGGTACCATTTCCAATACTGTATTTGAACTACTGTACAATATGCATTAACGGTCGTTTGAATTAGAAAGTCGCTTTTATATCTACCTACAAAACGGGTGTTTCACAGGGTAATATTATGGGACCATTATTTTATAGGTAACACTTATTTTGTCACAGTCCATCACTATTCGCTTGATGGGTTCCTGAGATTTAGCTTACAAACTAAGTATTGTTGGAGGTGTTACGGGTCCATAACCAAGTTTCCCATGGTACCCTTCCTAGTGGCGCAGTTTGTATAGTAAAGTATATGTACTGTGCTAGTGGTATATTTCGGAAGTGCTGTCGGTTCGAAAGATCTATATTTTTGTTATTCAATATTTTATTGTTACCATTTAGTGTGGATAAAAACTCATCACTGGAACATTGCTTTCACTATAACCTCCCAACCTGTAATGTGTAATATTCTGTGTAATAGTCTGCACTAAAACTTCGTCCGTCTG
Source organism: Thumatha senex (assembly GCA_948477245.1). Taxonomy (NCBI): domain Eukaryota; kingdom Metazoa; phylum Arthropoda; class Insecta; order Lepidoptera; family Erebidae; genus Thumatha; species Thumatha senex. The sequence goes on from OX419728.1 coordinate 28,044,908, forward strand.
TCAGCAAATACACCAATTGCAAGTTTTGTGTCCCATATGTCTTCTTTCTGTCCTTTATACAAGGCTTTCTATTAGATTCTTATGCATTTAATTCAACTGTATACAAAGTGTCTTTTTTCTAAATATTTTCTATAGTATCCTCAAATCGATGCCTGGTCTCCCACTTTACAAAGGAGGAAAGTTCGCTCCAATTCCCTTAATTTATTTTCTGATTAATTTCAAAGCTCCAATTCGCTAATTTATCTTCTGATTAATTTTAAAGCAGCTTCCAAGACAATCTATTTGTTCTGGAAGTTTATCGAGTTCGAGCTCGGTGTAATTTTCTAGTCTCGGTCATTACTGTAGATTCTGGTTTACAGGAGTCACAGTAATGAGAATGCGGGCAGACATAGTTTCATAACTTTTTTCCACATAAGTGCTGAGATCACTGCATTACTTGGAGACGCTGATCTTCCGAACAGGTGGCGGTACTTCTGATGGACACTCAAGGCACGTTCGACACGGAGAGCGACATGGGCGACAACTCCACCATCTTCGCGCTGTCCACGCTCCTGTCGTCCGTGCAGATCTACAACCTGCGAGCGAACATCGGAGAGGATGACCTCCAACATTTACAGGTTTAAATCACAGGGACTTTATTACTTATTGTCACCAATAAAATCAGCCTATAACAGTTCCCTTGATGAACGTTAGGCTGACTTTTGTTCTGAAAATCTCGTCATTGTCATTCACCTCAGTCAGTCAATCTAACAGTTATTGCACCTAACTATCATTAAATTTTTATACAATTAATTTTAAATTCTCTGACCGTTTCGGATTTATTTTGAATCAGACACTCAGTATCACTCATATTAATATTATAGTTTTTCTTTTCTTTTCCCACGTTATGTCACTGACAAACACAACATTGTAAATAGTAACGACATTATTGCATGTAATATTATGACTGTTATTGATAGCGTTGCATAAGCTAATAGAATTTTCAAATGTAAAATTGATGTTGAATTAGTGTCTGATTACAGCACACAACTCTTAGTTTTATTAGTCTAGAGGGTGCGGTCTGAAGATCTTTGTCCATCCTAACCTACCCTTAAGGAGGCTCATTAACATTATTTTCATCGCAATTCGTTATCCATGATTGTAGAGTAATTAAAAAAAAATCTTTATTTTGCATAGACCATTTTAACGGCGCTTACAAAATGTCATACCTACACTATTTATAATATTTAAAGCGACCACCGGTTCGAAACGCGGCCCACCTGAGAAGAACCGGCAAGAAACTTAGGAAGGCTTTTTTTTTGATGGCCTATTTACAATTTAATATTATTTCACTTTGCCAGTAGATCATTTCCAGGCGTCCCTGTCCTGCAAGTGTCCAGGTGTCCTGTGAGTGAATGAACATTAAATATTTTAAATTGAAATCGTATTATGTCTTTAGTTATTCACGGAGTACGGAAGATTGGTTTCCAATGCAGAAGGAAAGGCATTCCAGACGCTGCTCTTTCTTGTCCGAGATTGGATGAGCGCTTACGAACATCCATACGGATACGCTGGCGGCCAAGCATTGATGAACAAAAGACTCATGGTAAAACCTTGTTTGTTATTTTAAATAGTCTTAGGTAATCACTACTACTACAAATTTTAAATATACAAAAAGTCTGTTGAGCAGTTCAGGCATTATAGTAGAATAGTAAATAGCACATACATACATATGTATTTATCACGCTTTTATTCCCGAAGGGGTTAGGCTCTGCGCCTCATCATACGCCCACATTTCAGCGTAAGCATTTTTGTCCCACGTGGTGAGGCCATTGCCATGTAACGATTAAATACTGGTCCTACTTATTATCTCAATAAATCATAATACCTCAAGGAAATTTAGATTTAAAAAGATATTACATAAACAAGGTTTCGACAGTCTTGTAGATACATTATTACCACCCCATACCTCCCTTTTTCTATTGTATAAATATTTCCTTTTTATATTATTAGTAAGTATGTATAGGTGGGTTATATTAGTACTGGTTGAGCGGGCGAGATAAATAAATGTATTTGCGGGAAAAGACTAAAATGAAATTGACACGCGGTTTTCGACGAAAAAGAAATGAAAACAGGAATGGGTATGCTACCTTGCTGCTGCTGCGAGATGCTGAGGTGGAGGCTGCCGGGGGCGTCCCTGGACTTGACTTCCTGGTTTCCTTGCACGAAAACACTATTTATCCATGGAAAACACAATTATTGCGTAAGGTTTGGCCATTGCAGTACTAATTTTCAATCCGTCCTCGCTGCTTGTGAGTGGCGTTTTAGATGGCGCGTAATACGGCTGCCTCGCTCTTCTTTTCTGCAAGACAAGGTAGGTGCGAAAGAGAAATGGAATAAAGGGAAGCGGGGTGGGAGTGTCGACAACTAATTAATTAAAAAATGTAGATCGGCGATGTAACATAGAAATAATAACGCGGCTACTTTTGAATCGTATACAGGCGCAACCAAGTACTATCTAAACAAGTGAATTGGTTGCAGACCAAACCCAATCAGAAGAAGCAGCTGCTTGAAGTCCGCACGCACATTCATTCTTGCTTCGAGAAGCTCCAAGGTTTCCTGATGCCTCATCCTGGCCTCCATGTCGGAGATGAAAAGTTTCGAGGTCGCCTTTGTGGTGAGTACATATCTGTAGAAACAAGTTGGTGTGTTCAGTGATTACTTACGATGATGCCACTAATTTTGAATTTAATATCATTAAAAAACGTAAACCATGTACAGTCTCAAATAACTTCATTGATTTCCGTGTTCTGTGTATGTCATCAACTGAGAGTAGAGTTTATGTTTCCAGATATTGATGATCGGTTCAGGGCTACGCTCTTAGAACTAGTTCCTTCGCTATTTGATCAGAACAACCTGATGCCAAAGACCATCAGCGGGGATAAAGTACAAGCACAGGGACTCCTCGAGTTCTTTATGCGATATGTGGAGATCTTCAACAGTGACGATATGCCTGAAGCTACAACTATTTTCCAGGTTTGTGAAATTAAGGTTCTATAGTATCACTAAAATGTCTCAGACAAATACGAGTACCTAATTGATTTTTGTATTAGAGCAAGCAAGGTTGAGATTCATAAATTTTATCTTATTGAATATACACTCATTTGCAAAAAAAACGGGCGGTTTCGATTTTCTTGCTGGCTGAAAAAGTAAAATACCAAAAAGGTTTTAATCATTTGAACATGTTACTGGCCAGTTATAAAAGTGCCATAATGTTTATAAGAGTACATTACAAATTAAAATTTTTGACTGAGCCTGGATTTCAAAGAAAACAACTTTTAACTACATTTTGTGGCGCGAATTCCCTACAGTTAATATCGACTCTAATTAACTTTTTGTCAATTTTTATTAAATTATCTGATGTCCATGACATTTAAAAGTATTGTTATTGCTGTTTAGTAATCTCGAAAATGGTAGATAAAGTGATAGAAGCGAGCAAAATTATTGCGCTGCTTGAAGAAGGTTGCAGCCAATGCTTCGTGGCTCAGAGGCTATATGTGAGTCGGTCGACAGTTCAAAGGACCTGGCAGCGTATCAAGAGACCGGTTCCGTCAAGAGAAGGCCTGGTTCTGATGATGATCGTTTTCTAGTTAGTCAAGCGTTGAGAAATCGCAAATCTTCTTAGGTGGACCTCTAGAACAGCCTCGAAGAAGTAAGAAATGTGCAAATTAGTCTATGGACGGTCAGGAGGAGGCTTCTCACTGCTAATATACACAGTAATCGCCCGGCACGCGGCTCAAAATTACTCCGTGGACATCGAGTTGCCAGGCTTAGCTTCGCTTGAAATTGTGTGTCATGGACTCATGAAGACTGGGATAGGGTATTGTTCTCCGATGAAGCCAGGATATCTCTGCATGGTGAAGACCGACGTCGGCGAGTGCTACGTAGACGAGGAGAACGCTTTGCAGAAGCATGTTTTGAAGAAATCACACCTTATGGAGGGGGTTCTGTTATGTTTTGGGCAGGAATAAATTCTATGGATCGTACGGAGTTAGTCTTCATCAAAAACGGTACACTGACTGGACACCGATACATAACGGAAGTTCTAATTCCTTATGCACAACCCGCTTTAACCGCTCTTGGCGAAAACTCAATTTTTATGGACGACAACGCTCGCGCCCACCGGTCTGGCGATGTGGAAGCGTATATGCTAGAAGTCAGAATTCGTCGTTTGGACTGGCCAGCTAGAAGTCCGGACCTCAATCCCATAGAGCATGTCTGGGACGTTCTGAAGCGACAAGTGAGATCAGAGCAGCCGGCTCCGCAGACCATCACAGAGCTAAAGAATGTGATTACCGCGGAGTGGGAACGTATTCCCCAAGAAACCATAAAAGATATACTCGCTAGCATGCCCAGACGAATGCAAGCCGTAATTTCAGCAAGAGGGGATCACACTCAATACTAAACTTTTATCTGCTTTTAATGTATTCAAGAAAAACAAAGAAATTAACGCGTTTCATTTTTATTTAGCGAGCAAGTACAATAATAGTGTTTTGAGCTTAAACATTATTTCTCAATAATTTAATCAAAATGTTATGATAAAACTGATGAAAACTATTCCTTCCTAATTAATTTATAAAATTCTGAGGATAACTATACCTAAAATTGTCAAACAAACTAATAGTAACTATAAAATAGTTCTTTGCTTAAGTGCCCGTTTGTTATTTTGCAAAAGAGTTTATATTGATTCTTGGGTTCATTAATTTAAAAAAGTATTCTGTTACGCCGGGCGCCAGGCAATAGACAAATGAAGTACGGAGCGTGTGGTTTTAGTTGGTTCGACCATAACCGTATCAGGAAAAAAATTGTTTATAAAACGGTTCAGTCTGTCCATCCGTCTGTACGCATCTATTTCTCAGAAGCCATAACAGATAGAGACAAACGGCTTGCGGCATTCCATTCAGGACACCATGAATACACGCAAATGTAATTTTGAAGTCGCAATAGGATGCTTAGATATGTAGAAATGTTATTATTATGTCTAGAAATTAAATTTATGTTAAATAATTCACATGATATTAATTGTCTTGTTACCTGTAAGCCGAACAATAATCTTCAATGTATCTACATTATTCATGTCATCTACTTCGTGAAATGTATTGTTGAAGTAATTTCAAAAGAATTTTGTATCTCATACATGACGATTACGTCTAGTGGCGAAACATCCAAAAATAGAATTTGGTATACCTATTCTCAGCACATGTTAACTATTGTCGATGTTTGGTTTACAAACGCGCTCCGTTCCAAGGTTTTCTGACGCCTTTTGTGTCAAAGGCCAACCAACCAACCAGAAGTGCTCGTAACCCTGCTAGCTCAGTGTAAACTATCTTCTGTTCTGTAAACTATCACTGCTGATAAGTATCTTAAGTTACGGACAGATCGATACGATTATGCGATCGATTTCCATTTACGAGCTTCGGAAGGCACGTTTCGCAATTGGTTCCGCTACCAGAAATATGGTGGCCATTAAAGCATGTGTAAAAATTACAAAAGTTGAAAGGCACGCCCAATCTCTGTCCATTTTAACATGTCAATAAATAGCCTCACTACCTACGTGGTGTGCGTTTAGGATGCCCACCCCTTCCGGGAATAAGGCGTGACAATATGTATGTAATAGCCACTTGAATTTACAAGTTTGCATTGTGATTGTTCATATAGGCTACAGCAGATGCCTGTATGATGTCTGCCCTACGCGAAGCACGAGAGGTCTACGGCAGGAAAATGGATGCCAACGTCGTCGCAGACCAGAGTGTGTTGGCGAGTATGATGGACGCCTGGCATAGAGAAGCAGTTGCAGCTGCAATTGCCCACTTTCAGGGCAAAAAGAAACTCGGCTCCCAGGAAGATGTAGCAACTTATCTGGCTGATCTTGAAAAGGTTTGACGAGCAAGAGAAGTCTAGCTCGTCAAACCTTATTCGTTATTTATTCGAATAAGGTTTGACGAGCAAGACTTCTTCGTAACCTTAGTCGTTATTCATTTTGATAATGTATTCATACAATACGTATACGGTCCATTACTTTGTATGACTTCTGGTGACAATGATTTTCACCATGTAACAGCATAAACTGTGAAGCAATAGGGAAATAGGAGTTGGTTTTGTAGTACGATTTTTGAAGATGGAACATCCTGAACTACTTCTAACACCCAACAATCACATGTGAGGGTCACAGTGATTTGTTTTTGTAACATTTTGATTGAAATCAACATAGGAGTAGGAATTTCACTGCACTAGTCGCAGGGTAATATATATAACTAAAATAAATTTCTACAGGAGCTAGCCGCTCGGTTGTCACTGTATCTATGGCAGAATGATGCCAAGATTCGAGATACACTATTAGAAGCTAAGAAAGTGTATGATGGCGTAGTGGCTTCAGTGAGTGAGGATATGTCCCGCCTTTGTCTGCACGTTAAGGACTTGAAAGCGCTTCACACAGAAGCACTCCAAGAAGCGCTTGATACGTTTGACAAGACCAGGCCTGGAGTACCGCAGGAAGGAGATACAGACAGAGATGGTTTGATTCAGGTATGTCCATATGTAGTATAATATAACTATAGGCACTTTGTGCAAACAAAGTGTAGTGTGATTTCAGAACATTGATTGATTCAATTGTAACGAGGTAGATTGTAGTCAAAGCAGATCATAATTCGTCAAAAATATACAAATTAATCCGACGGTTAATAAACAATTATAATTTTATACTGTTGATTGATGGCACTTGGTGGAACTTGCTACACATTTTAAATAACACCACTTGTACTATTCCACAACATTTAACTTGATAAACCTAACCGGTTTCGCCTCACGGCATTCTCAAAGGCGAAACCGGTTAGGTTTATCAAGTAAGTGTTGTGGAATAGTACAAGTGGTGTTATTTAAAAAATAATAAACAATGGTTTGATTTCAAAACAATATGTCTTTTAGTGCTTCTGTATATTAACGTTAATTGTGCAAAACATATCTATCGTTGTATTAATATATTGAAATAATATTCAGAGCTTGGAGCAAGTGTACCAGCACTTGTGTGCTGTGAACGCGCAGAACAATAGAAACGCAGCCCTGGAGGCGCGCGAGCTGTACTTGTCGCGGATGAAGGACGGCGTCGACCAAAAGGGCGTGAGCACTGAGGAGCTTGAGAAACAACACAAAAACGCTTTGGACGCTGCGGTCAGACACTTCCTGTCGCTTCGCAGTAAACCTACTGAGGAGTCAGAAGATCGTGACCAGGAGCGTCTTGAACAAGTACGTTTATTTCGATGACTCGTCAAGTCGTTTACTTATGACTATCTCCGGTGTTTTATTGAAGTTTAAGTTAATTTGATGACATTTATTGAGCATCATAGTACTTCGATACATAATATTTTTCCTTTTCCTTTCGGACGCTTGAGAGTCGAAACGCGTCGATAGATTTTGATGTTATTATATTGATTTATAATAAATTAAAAGAAGTACTGTAAATATATAATATACGCTTCGTATTTTTTTATTCTATTTTCGTTTGCAGGAAATTGAAACTTATTTCGCTGACTTTGAAAAGGCGAACGCACATAACAATTTGTGGGCGATGCAAGTTGCAGAATATGCATATAACAACTGCGTGTCGTCGGCGTGGGGCCCTCAGTCGTGTTGCTTTCATCCGCTTGCGCTCAAGGACCTACACAATGACGCGCTGGCTAAAGCTCTACAGCAGTTCCTCGAAGATAGGACTGAAAGTCTACAGGACGACTATAAAGACAGGCTGATTTCAGTAAGTCTAGTCATTCATTGTATATTTGTCTGCATGTCGCACCAGTGGAATAGATAATGGTTTATTTACAGGTTATTATAGCTAGTATAGCATAGCATAGCTTAAAGTAGCGTTGCATAGTGTACGTGTATCTTGAAGTGTTGTGCAGTGTGGTACAGTGAAGTATAGAGTGGTGAAGTGCTGCACTACACTAATTATATATTATACACCAGTTTAATGTATAATTAGTGTAGTGTATATTTACATATATATTGTTGTATAATTATGGTAGTGTAGTGTAAAGTATCGTAGTACTGAAATGGTTTATCATGTGTATACTAGTTGAAAAAGCGCACTTGAAAAGTAGTGTAAGTTGTGACCTTATCGTGTAGGGAAAACAACCGTTGGGTGGTAACTGAAGAGTAGGGACTTTGTTTAAGACAGCTTAGTAAAGAAAAGTACTATTACTATACTAAAGTAGTTGGGTATTAGAAAGAATAAATGAACCCAAATACACTTAATAGGTTGGTACATTATGATAATAAAATTAAACCATAGATGAATCAGAAATATACGTTAAAATGTTTTTTTTGTTGTATGTGTTTATTTATCCATCACGCCTTATCCCCGAAGGGGCGGCAGAGGCATATTATATGCCCACTTTTCACCTTTTGTATTCCTGTTCTATTTCAACACGGCAATGGGCTCACCACCTGTTATGTTAAAAATTTTGTGATAGCTTAATCTCACTAATATTATAAACGCGAAAGTTTGTAAGCAAGGGTGTTTGTTACTCTTTCACGCAAAATCTACTGAATGAATTTTGATGAAACTTTACTAGCTTACACATCAGAATAACACATAGGCTGCTTTTTACCCCGGGAACAAGTTCCTGTGGAAAACGGTAACGGTAAAACTTCACCACGCGTGCGGAGCCGCGGGCGTCAACTAGTAGTAAATAATATAAAAAATCCGTTGACTGGCTTCAAAATTAATATTAATTATCTACTACACTACAACCAAAGATAGTATAATAATACTATATATACAACTCTCTGTATCTCTACAACACTCAACTATTCTACACTACGCTACACCATATCTCAATACATCTCTCGCCAAGCCACATTCCATGTGACTATGTACTAACATAGAGGAGAGTGGAGAACAACAACAGATGATGGACTGTGGCTTGGCGTGGGATGTATTGTGGACTTGTGGCGTGGTGTAGTATATTATAAATAAGTAAACGGGATTACTCACGTTTTTACGACCAGTAATAGACGGACCATTTTCAGCTGTATTTAGACAGCCTTTTTCAGAGGTGCGAACCGTTCGCCGAGCACTCTTTACGCACACTGCGCGCATCTGCTCTCGCCACTCGCGCGCTGCACGCGTTTTGTTGTTTGGTTATTCGGTGGACGTAGGGTTGCGCCGAGGCACACGTGAGATCCGCTTCACTATCGCTCCCATCCAAACTATTTGGAGCGTCTCTGCATGCATAGCTCACTGTGTCTTCAACAGACTCGCTTTCCACATAACAACGAGCACCACGAAGGCACGGCTTCCATGTAGGTGGTAAACTCCAGCCCCCATCTCTATTAAAATTCGGCCGCCTCCCTATCTCTATGGCTTCTCGAATTTTCCGGGGTACAAAGTGCTTCTCCCGCGACAAGATCTTCACCTACGTCCACCGAATACCCAAACAACAAATGTCTAAATACAGCTGAAACCGGTCGGTCTATTACTGGTCGTAAAAACGTGAGTAATCCCGTTTACTTATTTATAATGTGTAATAATAACGTTAGTTTTCTAGTTAAAATGGTGTAGTATAGTGTAGAGTAGTAATGTATATTCTCAATTTCTCAGTTTACTACTTACTACTTTTAGTACGTTCCGTTATTCGAGAATGCGAGTACATTCACGAGTAGAGTTTTCCAGTTAAAATGTAATGGATGATTTGCATTGCAGAACCTAGAACTTCGCTACGAAGAACTTCAAACAGTCAACAAATTCAACAATTGTGAATCTGTGCACCAGTCGTATGGCGAGTACACGCGTCGAATGGATAAGCACAGTCAGCCAGGAATCAGCTCCATCCTCGTTGTACCTTTCATCATCAAGGTAAAGCATGACGTTATAATTGAACCGCCTATTATTTATGTTGTATTGTTTTTATGTTTATCTCATTTCTGTGAACTTCTCTCCTTCTAGATTGTTTTTAAAAGCCAAGCTTTCTACTAACTTGCCTTACTTGTATGTTTGTTGGGGTGAAATCTCGCGACCCAACTTTGAAACACATGGCTTCAACCGATTGAGCTGAAATTTTGTACACACATTTATTAGGATAACAATGCATGGTTAACTGTGAGAGTCATTCGAAATCCAATATAGTGGAACACCCAAGATGGGGCTACAATATTAACAACAATTAGTATTAATAATATGTATGTTTGTATGTATTAGAATAACTAGAAATATAAAGTAACGTCACCCTGAATCTAATATGGAATCTAATATGGCTAAGATTTTTATGCTTTCCTACAATATGGCTATCACTTGTTGTGAATTATGAATATTTTAAACAAAAGCTTGTTTTTGAAAAGATTTCTAAGTATCATCGTTTGACATTATATGACGCGGTTCAAACACCCTCGACAGTGTCACATTTGTGTGAATGTTCCACCTTCAATGCAAGTGTTTTGAAAAAGCAGAAAGGAAAAGAAAAGAGCAATTCGGTTATTTTTCAAACCTTATCTAAGAAATTCTTCAGTTTCAGTCCCCTGGTTTACAATTTGGCTTAACTGTGGCGGAGGAACTGCTCGGAATGGTGGGTTAGCCGAGATATGTGTCATGTCATATTTATGTGGCAAGGTATCCATATTAAGCAGGTGTTTCGCTTTTTTTTTAGATGTTCAAGTTATTGCCGAAGCACCACGTTAAGGCTAAAAACGTAGCTCTGGGAATGTTCAAAGATAAACGTCGTGGCAAAACTTATAGCGACGACGAATATTTGAAAGATCTAGAACAGGTAAGTGCTTTCTTTCCATCCATGATCCAGAGACAAACATTTATGGTGTTTAGTCTATACTTTTAATATATAAAGCTGAAGAGTATATTTGGATGAACGCGCTAATCTCAGGAACTACTGGTCGAATTTAAAAAGTCCTTTTGTGTTGGTTAGCCCATTTATCGAGGAAGGCTATAGTTTATATATTATCACACTGCTACCCTGGAGAGCGGAGCAATAATCATAAATGTCGATAGCACATAAGACCTTTTAGCCTTTTTGTTACTACCTCACTAAAAAGGCAACGGGTTCAAAATTTCTTCCAAATTTAACATCTAAAATAGACACATTTTATTAAATTTATTCGGCCCTTTAGAACCACCCCAGTTCCGTGCACGTTAAGCCGTTGGGCCCGATTGCCAATAAAATGGCAGTCGTTACGCCAACTTGAAGTCCTTATAGCCAGCTTAAAAATTTCAGCAGCAGGTAGCAACAACCTGCGTCTGTCTATTTGAACACGGTAATCGGCTCACCACCTATTACGTGGGACAGGTATACACATGGTGAAAGGTGGGCATATAATATATATGTCTCTGCCACCCCTTCGGGGATAAGGCGTGATAGATAAATCTAATAATAATAATTCGGCAATACAAAAATATATAAAGTGTAGGCGAGCGTCGCGGATGGTCTCTCTGCGCGAAGTAAATCCAAGTGGGGGCTGTACCACCACGCCCTACACTCTTCGGTTAGTAGTGGTATGTTGTAGCGATGTTGTTGTGCTACTTGTGCATCGACACAGCCATAGTGTGTTCATATATACATGTATATATAATACGAAACGCAACTTGGACGGATGCTCGGATGACGAAGATGACACATAAATCTTCACATAACTGCATTGAACATTATGTTAGTGTGGTCCTACAGACGAAACTATTAAAACTACTGACTGTACATTCTTCTTATAATTACAGTTCTCACATTTATATGTTACAACTTTACCTCTCTCAATTTTATATATATATTATGACTACTTACATATACTAGCGTGATCAATTTCTCTTATTTAGATAACAGATGTCAAATTGCACTTGATAATTGTGTAGTACCTATATAAATGATATTTGCTTTATTCCAGAAAATTTCTCACGCATATGCAGACTATGAAAATACGCCCAAGGCTATTATCCGGGAACTGGGTCTTCAACACCTGCTCGACCCAACACTCCTTATCGATTAAAGGGTTTATCAAAAGAGACATCATCACAGTGTGCTTTAAAATGAATTTAATTTTAAGCGAGCATAATAAAAGAATTGAAAAAATTAATATGTAGAAAGGAAAATCTGAACTTGTGAACTCATGCACTATCAATAAGTAAACTTAGTCAATAGGTAGTTTGTAAGAGCTTAGAAAGAATACTCTATATGTATCTATACAAATATAATAAAGCTGAAGAGTTTGTTTTGTTATAGGTGCTAATCTCAGGAACTGGATCGAATGAAATTTTTTTTTGGCTTGGATAGCCTATATATCTGGGAACGCTATATGATATTATATCATCACTCGGACAGCGGAGTGGTAATTATAAATGTCACGAAATCAGGCTCATTTTCATAAATTATTGTAAAATTAATAAACGACGGGATTAAATATGTGCCACGTGGGTTCGATGTATGTCACGGGCAAAGTCGTGGAACTCAGCTAGTCAATTATAAAAAATGTTTAAGTATTTACACAAAAAAATAATAATATGATTTAAAAAACTTAGCATCTAGGATCAGAATGGGTGCCTGGCAGTTCCTGGAGATAAATAGCAATAAAACTGTCCAATCTTTCATATTTCTTTCTAATCTTTATTTTTTAAATATGTCTTTTAAGATCACTGCCATTTTGTTCAATTCTCATTTTAAGCTGCTAAGTATATGGGTAGCGCAATTATCTCTTACGCAATCTCAACGTTCTTCAAGTGTTGTAGGAATATTTTGAAGCGGCTTTCAGCAATCCTTGTAATATTAAAATGTGAAAATTTGTATTTTTGTTCGTCAGTTACATAGCTGAAACAATTTTCTTGATAACTGACACTCATTACTATCGAATCCGAAGTGTCCGTTAGTTTTAAGTCTTTCGCATTAACTTGCATTTTATTAAATAAAAGTATTGTTTATACAGATACAAGTGCAATATCAGGAATAGGTTCTGAAAATCATTTTCTTAAAACGTTTTGAAAGTAAACTTGTAAGAGTTAGCTGAAATATGTAATGCTTCATATTTATGACCTAAACACTTCATAACTAATTAAAAGTAAATTAGGTATTTACGATAGAGTCGACCTAATAAGTATGATCTATTGATTAGATAAACCAGTGCATGAAACTACAATATTTTGATCTTAAAATACTCGTGTGATGTTCGAAATGGAAATCCGCCTAACGAGCTCGTATTTTTACCGTGCGCTCGTATTTTAAAAACCCTTATTATGAAACAGTTTCTCAACTACAGATAATCTCAACAATTTTGAAATAAGAACGAAATATTGAAAAATATTTGTAATGTTATATAATTGTATTTTGTAATTTTATATTTGTATATGTATTTTTTTATACCACTGAGGTGGCAGACAAGCGTACGGCCCACCTGATAGAAAGTGGTCACCGTAGCCTAAGGACGTTTGCAACACCAGAGGTGCAGCACTCGCGCTGCCGACCCTAAAAATTTATTATATTGTCGTTAAGCCTGGTTGAAGGCCTTATGGGCGGCTTAAAAATTTCAACAGCAGGTAGCCACAACCTGCGTCTGTCTATTTCAACACGGCAATGGGCTCACCACCAATTACGTGAGACAGGAATCCACACGGTGAAAAGTGGGCATATAATATGCCTCTGCCACCCCTTCGGGGATAAGGCGTGATGGATATTTATTTTATTTTGTAATAAATGAATATTTTGTACCTAGACGACATAGTTTTAATAGCGACCTAGTTATTCTAGAGAAGAAACGTAAGTGCACGAGTTATAATAATACCTTATAACACTTTTTAAAGATCAATATAAAAAGAATCACAATATTGATTTAATGCTGTAATTTGTTGTGCAAACTACTTGCTACACCCGCAAATTTCAAGGTATCATGTTTTTTATATAACTGAGGTGGCAGACAAGAATACGACCCACCCAATGGAAAGTGTTCACTGTAGCCAATGGATGTTTACAACACTGGAGGTGCGGCACTCGCGCTGCCGATCCCTATAAAAACCTAAGAGCCATTTTGAAGAACCCCATACTATAGGCGTTTGGGATAACCCAAGCAGGGAGTTCATTACACAATCTAAGCGTACGCGGAAGAACGCGGAACTTGTGTTCGAAATCAATGAAATATGGAATCGGACGTGAGTTTGAACACAGTGTTGTATGTAGGTATTTCCTTACATTATTTAGCTAAAATTGGTAAAGAACGGAATAAAATGGTTGCCACGGGTAAAGCCGAGGCGCTGCAAAACCGTGATAATCCAATCATGTTAGGGTTGTTACAAAAATGCGAGCGAATAACATTATAATATCTTCGAAAATGTTCAGTATCAGTATAATACACCTTCAAGCTCTGTAGAAATGTTTCTCCACATTAAATGCTGATATGTAAGTTTGATAGGAGTACTTAATGATGATGATAGAAACAATTTGCTTGGTTGAATGCTGTTATTGTACTGAATATATTTCAATGATAATGCTAATTCATATGATAGTATTAGCTGATTTATGTTAATACTTATTTTCTAGTGAATTTTGCAATGTACAAATAGATTGTACAAGCTCAATACACTATTATTACTTATCAGTCACACCTTTTCTCCAAGTAGAGGTAGGCACAGGCAAATGTAGGTACTACATAAGCTGCACTAAAAGTATCGGGAATGGAACATTTCCACTGTTCCTGTCATATTAAAATCTTTTTAATTGTAAACTCCTTGGTTATAAAAATCGAATACCATTTATTTATTTAAAAAAAAGATTCTCGGTCTTGTCACAAGCTTTTGTCAAACTTTTTTAGTCGTTGAGAAAATGGAATTGACTCGAGAAAATTCAAGAGCAATGTTTTATTATGACTTTCGAAGTGGTTTAACACAAAAACAGTGTGTTGATCGAATGATTTCTGCATTTGGTGATGAAGCCCAATCCAAAACCACAATTTATCGCTGGTTTGCTGAATTTCAACGTGGACGTGTCAAGCTCAGTGATGATCCCCGCATCACTGAGCTTGACACGTCCACGTTGGTCCAAGGTGGTCCAAAAACTGCAGTCACCCAAGAAAACGTTGATGCTGTGCGTAAGCTGATTGAGGAAGATCGACATGTGACATACCGCGAAATTCAAGCAACTTTAGACATTGGCATGAGTCAAATACAAATAATCTTGCATAAACAATTAGGTGTAAAAACGTTGCTTTCCCGATGGATACCGCATTCGCTCTGTGAAGAGCAAAAAGCGGCTCGCGTTACTTGTTGCGTCAGAACTCTCAAAAGATTCCACGCACGATCCTCAAATGCTGTATACAAAATCGTATTAGGTGACGAATCCTGGATATACCTACGCGTACGAACCCGAAACAAAAAACCAGTCACGAGTTTGGGTGTTCGAAAACGAGTTAAAACCAACAAAAATTGTTCTTTCACGGAGTGTTGCAAAAAAAATGGTGGCCACGTTTGTCTCCAAAACCGGCCATGTTGCGACTATTCCTCTTGAGGGACAAAGAACGGTTAATGCAGAATGGTATGCCAGCATTTGTTTGCCACAGGTCGTTTCTGAACTACGTAAAGAGAACTGCAACCGCCGCATCATCCTCCATCACGACAATGCGAGTTCTCACACCGCGCATAGAACAAAAGAGTTTTTAAAGCAAGGAAACATAGAATTATTCGACCATCCACCGTACAGCCCCGACCTAAGCCCTAATGATTTCTATACTTTCCCTAAAATAAAGAATAAATTGCGTGGTCAGAGATTTTCATCACCTGAAGAAGCTGTGGACGCCTACAAAACGGCCATTTTGGATAACACAACTTCCGAATGGAATGGTTGCTTCAATGATTGCTATCGTATGGAAAAATGTGTCAAATTTGTCAAATTTCGCGGAGAATACTTCGAAAAGCAATAAATACATTTTTAAATAGTAATGTTGTGTCACTTTCTTGATTCCCGAAATTTTCAGTACGCCTGTATTGCACCGTAGTCATTTTAGTCGCGTAATAGGTGGCAATTGCCGTTTTGAAATAAACTGGCAATCGAGACCTAGGGCCTAACGTGCCTTCCGCGGACAACTCATAAATAGAAATGTAGCGTAAACCCATCCTAAGACCAGTCGTAGCAAAAGTTGCTCAACGCAGTGATCGTTTACAGCACAATGAGTTATCAGGGCCACGAGCGCTTCTCTTAAGAAGATAGGTGTTAAGTACATACATACATATTGTCACGCCTTTATCCCCGAAGGGGTAGGCAGAGGCATACTATACGTGGGACTAAAATGCATATGGTAAATGTGTTTCACCGTATGCAGTGTTTCATCGTATAAAATTACAGCTGACTTACTCAACTCGGCAGCCTCAGCCGAAATCCTTACACCTACGAACTTGAAATTTTTAGCGTGAGCTACATTTATAATGTAGGGGCACTTACTAGAAAAGAGATTTACAAAATTTCACCTATAAGGGGGTAAAATAAGAGATACACATTTTCAAAGTTAGAAACATAAAATAACGCACCATACACTTGCTTCTGGTTTTAAATAAATGGATACGTGTATCGCGGTTTTGCATAATTTTACTTTTAAAGGTGTAAAATAGGAGCTGTAAGTTAATATGTGAAATTCTTCATTTTGAAAGATAGCAACACCATATTTCGTTTATGTACTTCTCCATGGTCATGCAATAAAAAAAAATGTACTTCTAAATATAAATATATAAAAACACGTGTTAGTAGTGGAACGCGTGGAAGTATGTCACGAGTAAAACCGGGCGGGTCAGCTAGTTATATTTATAAAAACGGTAAAGACATTACGTTTGATGTATGGCCTCATAAGTATTTATTATTAAATGTTGATTAATTTGTAAGTCTTCCTGTTGCTGTTATTAATATCAAGCCAAATGACTGTCAAATGCCTCCTATACGCTGATGACCAAGTAATACTGGCATCATCGGCGGAGGAGTTGCAGTTGATGGTTAACATTATGCATGATACGCTAAAAAGCAAAGGAATGAAAGTGAATGTAAATATGACAAAAGTAATGGTTTTTGAAAGAGAGGAAAGTATGACAGATTGCTCGATTTTTGTGGAAGGAAAACGAGTGCAACAGGTGAAAGAGTTTGTATATTTAGGTTCAAAATTTGTGAGAGATGGAAAGTGAGATTGTGACATTGAACGAAGAGTTTTGGCTGGAAATCAAGTGAATGGAGCCATGCACGCCTTTATGAGCAGTCAGAACGTGTCTGAGAAGGCAAGACTGGCTGTGCATAGAGGAGTACTTGTTCATACACTCATGTATGGTAGTGAAAGTTGGGTGTGGCAGAAGAAGCATAGAAGTAAAATGAATGCAGTGGAAATGAGAAGTCTGCGGAGTATAGCTGGAGTGAAATTGATGGACAAAGAAAGGAACAGTGTGATAAGGGAACATTGCGGTATGGTAGAAGAAGTAGTGACTAAGATAGAAAAAGGTATGCTTAGATGGTTCGGACACGTGGAGAGGATGGATGAAAGTAGACTAACGAAACAGATTTATCAGAAGAGAGTGAATGGGCAAACTGGTAAGGGGCGACCTCGACGTACATATGTCAATCAAATAGAAGACATTTTGGAAAAAGGTCAGGTCAAGAGTACCCTTAACCGGCGTGTGTGTATGAAAACACTTATGAAAGTGGAAGAAGTTGTATGCCAGGATCGTAGCAAGTGGAAAGCCATAGTCTCTGCCTACCCCGATGGGAGACAGGCGTGACGATATGTATGTATGTCAAAAACGGTAAAAGTACGAGTATCACGTTTATTATATGGGAGCACCCTTAAATATTTATTTAATTCTGGTTTTAGAATTTGTAATGGAGTAGAAGCGCTCGTGGCTCCGCGGTCTCAGCGTTCTGTAAACGATCACTGCGTTAAGCAACATTCGCTATAGGTGGTCCTTGGATAGGTCAACGCTTTGTGGAAATTTACATTTGCGAGCGTTTCCGTGCTTTGGAAGGCACGTTAACCCGTTGATCCCGGTTGCCAGTATAATGTCAGTTGTTAAGCCTAGTTGAAGGCCTTAGGACGGCTTGAAAAATTTCAACAGTAGGTCGCCACAGCATGTGCCTGTCCATTTCAACACGGCAATGGTCTCACCACCTGTTACATGGGACAAAAATGCATACAGTGAAATGAGGGCGTAAAGTATGCCTCAGCCTACCCCTTCGGGGAAAAAGGCGTGACAATATGTATGTATGTTTAGTATTTGTTGTTTATCACCTATGAAAATTTCAACTGTCTAGCTATCACGGTTCATGGGATACAAACTGGTGACAGACAGAGAGACAGAGGAACACCGGAGTCTTAGTAAACGGTCACGTTTTTACCCTTTGTGTACGGAACCGTAAACCAGTACTATAGGTATATTTACCAGTGTCTGACGCTGACATAAGTAAATGCTCGCAACTCGAGTTCTTAGATTGTATAAACCTCTTAATGCTTTAAGCTTGGGCTATAAAGATAACTACTCGGAGAAGGTCACAAACCTTCAGAAATAGATACGTATTAGTACAAAATCAGATTATTCTTTAACATGTCTCATCCGGACGAAATGTGCTGAAACCATTGTTTTGATGACTACATCTTGTATACCATATTTCCAGCAAATAAAGATATTCGTTCATTCATTCAACAAGAAACAGAAGAATTTAGCACATAAATAGGCATATTGTAAGCTTGTGATAAGTGAGAAACAATTTATACATTTCTCAATACGTAGGTATGTACGAACATACT
This sequence comes from Thumatha senex, assembly GCA_948477245.1. Lineage (NCBI taxonomy): Eukaryota > Metazoa > Arthropoda > Insecta > Lepidoptera > Erebidae > Thumatha > Thumatha senex. Next base: position 28,063,688 of record OX419728.1, read on the forward strand.
CGTACTATCCTACTAATATTATTACTCTTTCACGCAAAATGGATTTTGATGAAACTTTACCATAATACATAGCTTACACAATAACACATAAGCTATCTATCCCGAGAACAAGGTCCTGTGGGAAACGGGAACGGGAAAACTCAACCACGCAAGTGGAGCAGCGGGCCTGGTACTAGGTATAATGATGTCGGGTCGACATAATCGATTAGGTAGTACATACATACATATTGTCACGCCTCCATCCCCGATGGGCTGGGCAGAGGCATACTGTTCGTCCACAAATTCAGTTCAACGGGTGGTGATGGTGAGCCCATTGCCGTCGAATTCGTCGAGAAGTTGAATCGAGTTAGTAGGTTTTCTAGTAACAATAATGAATTGCCTAACGTGTTGCAATGCGAAAACCTTTTAAAGGCTTTATGAGTTGTGGACTATATTTAAAAAAAATTGTTAAAGACCGGTTATTGTATAAATATAATTGGAATACCATAGCATAATACCTAACCTATAGGAAGATATTTTAGAAGAACTAAGAACTATAACTACTTACTATTATTATCATTCACGCCTTTATCCCTGAAGGGGTGGTAGAGGCATACTATCATAGGTACGTTCACAGTCTAGGGTAAGCATTATAGTCCCACGTAACATTTGGTTACCATTTAGGCGTCCTAATGTTGAAAATTTTCAAGCCGCCCATAATGCATTCATATTTCACTGGCAACCGGGACCAACGGCTTAATGTGCCTTCTGAAGCACGGAAACGCTCGTGAATAGCGTAAATGCCACAAAGCGGTTACCTATCCGAGGAAAGTTACATAGCGCAGTAATCATTTACAGAACACTGAGTTACGAGCTTTGAGGCTACTAAATACATATATTTATAAGTAGATATGTATATTATTACCAACAATACCATTATTGGAATACCGGGATTTCGTCTCCGGAATTCTGAGACGATTCAAAGTTTAACAAGACAGCTAGTTTTTAATAAAAACGAACTCCAATAGGTATAGATGTTTGCATTGTAGATAAGTAGTTCGCATATAAATTGTACTGAAATAAATTACTTCATTGACCTCGGTTATTTCCGTACGAACAGACTCATGTAGACAATTTCGGGAAAGAACCATCACGTCGCAAGCGCGTGTTGCAACATCGAAATTCTAAATTCTACTACTACTTATGTTAGAATATTTACCAAAAAAAAACTAACTATCTTCACGCTGTATCCCTGACGGGGTAGTCAGAGAGGACAGATCGCCAGGCTTCGCGATCCATGCATACTTCTTTCGCTTCTTCGAGATTCATCAATCGCTTCATACACGCACGTCTGGGTATCCGAGTACTTTTGACCTTTCCGTTTTTGAGCAATCTGCTCACGTGGTCTTCATATGTAAGTCTCGGCCTTCCCTGACTCCTTCTACCCTCTACTTTTGAACAATATATATTCTTCGTCAATCGTTCCTCACTCATTCGTTGGACGTGTCCAAACCAACGGAGCACGCCCTTTTCCAGCTTAACGCTGACACTTTCATTCAAACCTGCCATATTGTGTATCACTTCGTTACGTATTTGGTCGGCCAAGGTAACGCCGCACAATTTTCGAAGTGATCGCATCTCCACAGCATTCAATTTACTTTCATGCATCATTTGTTTACCAAGGTTCAATTAATCTAATTGTTTTATTGCAGTCCACCCAATTAAGTTTTTACTTACATAAGTCTCGCGAAGACGTAGACAGAGGTACACCGAGAGGTACATACAAAAGAGAAAATATTGTTTTTGTACTTGGTGTGTTTCACACACACCAAGTACAAAATAAATAAAAAATAAAAATCCTATACTATAATTACAAGTATAAAATTACATCTTGATAGTGTCAACCTGATTTTTTTAATTTAATTATTTTTAGTGACGTCCACTATTGTAGTTCTGGAACATTGTAAATATTGTATACCTATGGCCATATACTCTAAAAACTTAACTAATGTATTTGTGTCTTAGTCTGTGTATATACGTGTCTGTGTATATGCGAACACTAGCATCTGAAGTAGCCATCATGTCCGTAATATTACTAACCTGTTGCAAGAGAACAATTTCAACAGCAGGTCGCCACAATGCGCCTATCTATTTCAACACAACAATGGCGTGTCCGCTTGTTGTTGTTATTTGGGGGTACGATCACGTTTAAAAAAAGATAGATAGGTGATGGTAGCATAACCGCAGGTAGCAGGAGAGGCAGACCCAAAAAGTCATGGGTGGAGAATGATATGACTAGCTGTTGGCCTCACTACAAGATATGCTGTAATAATATGGCAATTAAAAAAGAGTAGCCATGAGATTTCTTGCCAGATTCTCACTCACAAACCCACCTGTTGCTTTGCGAATCTAGCTGTAAAATTTAAATGTAGAATCATTCACAATTACCTTCTAAGTGTTGCTATGTTTGTTTGTTTTGCTGAATACCGTGCAAAGTGGAAACAGAAGAGCAGGAAAGCGTACTCCTGGATCTTGTCCTGCAAGTCCTGCAACACAATTGGTAAAAAAAAATTATAATGATCAGACAATAATCTATGCCAGTATAGATAGTAAATAAGCAACACATTTTTTATTTTATTTTCTCTTAAAAATTACTAAAATGGAAAAATATTTTCAAGTTGGTTACATTTTTGTCATCGTGTAGCGTCATTGTAATAACCCACCATTGATAACAGAAGCGTAACGTAATAAGACACATGTATCATTGATAATAGAATATGAATCTTATATCTTGTACAAAAAGTTTAAATTAACATATAATGATTTTTGTTTAAATAATGAACAGACGCATGATATCTGTATGGGTGGTCTGTAGCTATAGGCAAAATATATTTGCTTTTGGTTTGCGAATTATTCAGTCGTTCAGTAGACAGACATTCCGTGAGAATTACGCAGTGTTTAGACGACTGATTAAAATACTTTATTTCTGTAATTTCGTGGCGCGACGAAAATAAAAAGAGGTAGGTACCTAACTATTATCACAGTATAAATAGAGATAAACCCTATTATTGAACCAACAAAACTTTTATTATTATATACTTTAGAGTTTTAATTTATTGAAGTAAAATTTTCTTTTAGCGCGGTACTCATATTTTTTGATAAGATAAAATCTCTGTATTCGCGACACCGTTACGAGACGCAGTTATGGTGTGTGCATATATATGCATTAAAGTAGACCACGAACGCGTATAGTTTTTTTTTTAGTTAATATGTAGATTCAATACCTTGCTACTAAATAATACAATCACCATCTTCATCTTACGTTGATCCCGGTTATTTACAGATTTTATTTAATAATATTGTGTAATCAATTAGGACTCTAATCGATTTTTTTCATCATCATTTTTCCGGTCGATTCCGATCAATTTTTGAAGTGAAAACTTCTTTTAGATGTGATAAATGTCATATTTGTAGATGAGATAAAATCTCTGGACTCGATACTCTGTTACGAGGTGCAGCAATAGTGTGCATGCAAATATGCACTTGCATACATATAGAAGACGGCGAACGCGGTTAGATATAAAAAAAATGTTTTTACTTCTGTCAGCACTGCCGGAGTGCATCCCGTTATTTTTTTTTTATTCTACTATGAGGTCTATGAATATTTTTCATTTTATGTCATTCATAAACTGTATTAACCAGCGGCGCCATCCCTAATAAAAGAGTGACAAACCATAGACGATACTGCCACCGTTTGCTAGGATCTCGATCTGCAATCCTAAAGTCCAAATTAAAAATATATTAAAATAATATATGTACCTACTGGATTGCGCTGTGTAAAATTGTCTGGAAATGTGGTAGGTTCAAAGTATGCCATGTAATGTAAATGTAATACGAACCATTTACGAAATCGTTAAAAACAGATTTAAAACGATGAAAAATTACATCCTCTATTTCTATTTCACAGTAGAATTTTAAGAGCCCTTAGTTGGTGTCTACATTGTAAAGGTGTCAGGTGGGAGAACGGTTCGAAAGCATACAGCTAGTTACCACCTTAGTATTATAAAAAGAAAATACATCCATGATAACATATGTCCCCGAATATCATATCGTATCATATCGCATTATATGAAGAAAACAGAATTTCCAAAGCACTCGGATACCCGAACGTGTTTGTATGAACCAAATAATGAATCTGCGGGCAGTGAAAGAAGTATGCAGGCATCGCGAAGCTAAGCGATCTGTTCTTTCAAACTACTCCGGCAGGGCTACAGCATGAAGATCGATAGACAGCATTTCAGGGTTTTCATGTTACTAACATTCAATAATGTCAAACAGTTTCAAGAAACATGAATGGAAGTGGCAATATGAAGAGAGGAGGCCTTCAAGTGGTAAAAGTGTCGACTGCGCGCGGACGCAAATACGAGGTTGATGAAGAAGCCCTGGCGAGTGTGCTGCTGCGACCAGACATACGTCACCTTCCCGTCGTGGTCGTCAGCGTCGCCGGCGGCTACCGCGGCGGGAAGTCCTTCATACTCGACTTCTTCCTGCGCTATCTTACTGCTCCGGTTGGTTTAAGTTAAAAGAAATTTATAATTAAATCCTCTCTTCAGCATTCAATCAAATCAGCCTCTGACAATCTGGATGAAGGCCTCTCCCAATTCACGCCACAACATACGGTCCTGCACCTTCCGCATCCAGTCCCTTCCTGCGACTTTTTCCAGATCGTCAGTCCATCTGGTGGGAGGTCGTCCTACCGTACGTTTACCAAGTCGCGGTCTCCACTCCAAAACTTGTTTGCACCATCGGCCATCGGTTCTTCTAGAAATGTGGCCAGCCCATTGCTACTTTAATGCGCTAACTCTGCGAGCTATGTCGACCACTCTGGTTCTCTGACGGATTATCTCGTTTCGGAGTTTATCTCAGAAAGACACTAAAACGTAGCTCGCTTCATAGCTCGTTGTGCAACTTTAAGTACAACTTTCGTCATCGTAGGTCATAAGATCTCTGTACAAAATTATTGGTAAATTGCATTTGAAGCCTCGTACCACCTAGCTGCCTGCGAGCTCATTGTTAGATAAATAGGTAAGTACTATGGTAAGCGGCGTACGCCAGTGTCCGTCCTGAGATTGATGACTGGTTAGTGGTAATTTATTTTATTTACGAGCGTATCAGTAGGTACTCCGGAAGACGTGTTAAATCGCTTCGGTCATTGTAGTCGGTGAGCAGAATTGAGTTCACACTCTGTCTCTGACCGTTTCAATATGGAAATAGGCTAGGCTCACCTTCTACATATTAGGTACATGGGACTATATACATCTGGTAAATGATTTTTGAAGATTTATGTGTATGCGAGGTGTTTGCAAGTTCAAGTATGTGTCTTATGAATTCATTAATCAGTTCTATCCGGAACTTGTCCGGATATAATTAATTAATTTAGTTTAAGGGTTCCTGGAAATTGCCCAGAAATTGGCCTATTCTTATAAGATGATTTTAATTAACCTGGCAAATATTGTGAATATTTATTATGAATAAAGTATTTCTGGATAAATTGTTAGTATACATTTTCATAAACTTTGTAAATGCCATTCAGAGTACCTATTAGTTCAGAGTCGTTTTATTTTTCACTTTAATAATAAAAATTCTTTTGATCTCGTATATGATATTATGATCTTTTTCTCTTAGTGTGAAAGCCAAAAGACCAGTGATTGGTTGGGCAATGAAGAAGATCTGTTGGAAGGTTTTGACTGGCGCGGCGGCGGAGAGTGCCACACAAAGGGCATCCATCTATGGCCAGAACCGATCGTAGTCACTATTAAAAAAACTGGACAAAAGGTATGTGAACCAATATACAAAGCTTTGTTTGGTTAGAAAGTCAGGAACATTATCGAATTAAAAAAAAATTGTAATTAGGAAGTTAGGTTCAAATTATAAAAGTATTTTTGTGTTGGGTAGGCAAGTTATCAAGGAAGACTATAGGCTAAATATCATCACGCTATCAGCCAGGAGGGCTGAGCAGTTATCATAAATTTCAACAAATCGTACAAATGCGAGATGGCGTTGTGTAAAAAAATTTCCCACCATATATTTAGACTAGATGACCCCCACAGCTTCGCTCGTGGAAAATTTCGACCTCCCGTCGCACTTATTAAATCACGTCGCTTCTAAATTCTCAATGATGCATAAAAATTTGCCCGAATTGTCGACATTTATGACTACTGCTCTGCTCCCCAGTGTAGTAGCATAATGATATATAGCCTATAGCCTTCCTCGATAAATGGGCTATCTAATAGAAAAATAATTTTTCAAATCCGACCTGTTGTTCCTGAGATTTGCGCGTTCAACCGAACAAACAAACAAACAAACTCTTCAGCTTTATAATATTAAGTATAGATAAAGATATTACAGTTTGTAAAACTATGTATTATCACAGATAATATAATATAATTCATATAGTATAATGGAAAACTAGGAACATATGATTCCAGTAGCTCAGATGAACTTAAGTGTGTAAAAAGTGAAATATGAGCATTCCATAAGACGTATTGGGAGCCACTTGGTACATCCCAGATATAAATGAAGCGCCCGTGGCCACACTGACTCAGTGTTCTATGAGTGATCACTGCGTTAAACAACTTTCGCTATGGCTGGTTACGGATGGATGACCGTTTTGTGGTATTTCCATCTACGAGCGTTTTAGTGCTTCGGAAGCAACGTTAAGCCGTTGATCCTGGTTGCCAGTAACATTATGGCAGTCGTTAAGCCAAGTTGAACGCCTTATAGGCGGCTTGAAAAATTTCAACAGCAGATAGCCACAACCTGCGTCTGTCTATTTCAACACGACAATGGGCTCACCACCTATTACGTGGGACAAGAATGCACACGGTGAAATGTGTATAATATGTCTCTGCAACCCCTTCGGGAATGAGGCGTGATTAATCGACAATATAAACCTATTGTAAAAAATTTGGAACCGCTCAAGTTAGCCGCTCCTCAGTGACATCTAGATAGATAAAATCTGCATAGACGAGTATAGGAAACAGTAGGGTATTTGTTAGCGCATTTTTAGTAGCAGTTAATAGTTACACCCCTTCGGGGATAAGGCGTGATGGATATATAGTTACTAAAAATTCAACACGGCAATGGGCTCACCACCTTAACGTGGGACTAAAATGTATACGGTGAAATGTGGATGTATAGTATGCCTCTGCCTACCCCTTCGTGGCGTGACCATATGTATGTATGTATGTACTAGGCTAAAGAGCTGCTGTATTGCCGGGCCAGACGCTTAACCAACTAGGCTACCTAAAACCACTCGAAACTGACGAATTAATCCACCTCTTTCCTTCTTAAGGCGCCATCCAGCAGCACTTAGCAAAGTACACAGTAGTGTTCTTAAGTAGTTGCTTACTTTGAATTGCACAAATATCCAAAGGTAGAATTTGGTTGCGACTAGAAGCCCTGAAGGTAATAATATATGTCTACAGGTGGCAGTACTTCTAATGGACACTCAAGGCACGTTCGACACGGAGAGCGACATGGGTGACAACTCCACCATCTTCGCGCTGTCCACGCTCCTGTCGTCCGTGCAGATCTACAACCTGCGAGCGAACATCGGAGAGGATGACCTCCAACATTTACAGGTGAAAGCACATATACCTACATATTATATAACACGTAATATATAAACATACCGTTTCAGATTTTTGAAGTGAAAACTTCTTTAGCGGCGTTGGGTATAAAATCTTAAACTCGCGTCAGGACACGTGTCCTGATCGAAAAAGCGTAAGATTTTATCATCATCATCTTTACGTCGATCCCGGTCAATTTTTGAAGGAAAAACTTCTTTTAGCGCGGTACGCATATTTTTAGATGAGATAAAATCTCTGGACTCGCGACCATAATCATCATCATCATCAAACGTTGATTCCGGTCATCTACAGGTCTTATTAAATAATGCTGTGTAATCAATTAGGACTCTTTCAGTGTAGAATTATTTTTTATCATCATCATCTTTACGTCGATCCCGGTCAATTTTTGAAGGAAAAACTTCTTTTAGCGCGGTACGCATATTTTTAGATGAGATAAAATCTCTGGACTCGCTACCATAATCATCATCATCATCTAACGTTGATTCCGGTCATCTACAGATCTTATTAAATAATGCTGTGTAATCAATTAGGACTCTTTCAGTGTAGATTTATTTTTCATCATCATCATCTTTACGTCGATCCCGGTCAATTTTTGAAGGAAAAACTTCTTTTAGCGCGGTACGCAATTTTTTAGATGAGATAAATTTGGACTCGCTACTCCCCGTTACGATACGCAGCTATAGTGTGTGCATATATGCATGTACCAACGCGACTAGATAAATAAATTATTAATAAATTGAGTTTTTTAAGTGAAAACGCCTCTTAGCGTGGTACACACATTTTTAGAGGAGATAAAATCTCTGGATTTGCGACTATAATCATCATCATCATCTAATGTTGAACCCGGTCATCTACAGGTCTTATTATATAATATTGTGTAATCAATTAAGACTCTTTCAGAGTAGAATTTTTTTTTCATCATCATCATTAACGTCCATCCCGGTCAATTTTTGAAGTGAATATTCTTTTAGCGCGGTACGCTTATTCTTAGATGAGATAAAATCTCTGGACTCGCGACCATTATCATCATCATCATCTAACGTTGATTCCGGTCATCTACAGGTCTTATTAAATAATGCTGTGTAATCAATTAGGAGTCTTTCAGTGTAGATTTATTTTTCATCATCATCATCATTAACGTCAATCCCGGTCAATTTTTGAAGGAAAAACTTCTTTTAGCGCGGTACGCAATTTTTTAGATGAGATAAATCTCTGGACTCGCTACACCCCGTTACGATACGCAGCTATAGTGTGTGCATATATGCATGTACCAACGCGTCTAGATAAATAAATTATTAATAAATTGAGTTTTCACTTCTGTCGGCACTCCCGGAGTGGTTTTTTTTTGTATAGACGTTAATGGATCCACGCACACTTGTAAAGTGCATGCGGCTATATGTACAAGGGTCCGTAGATTTTTGTACAAAACTTCACATGTTAGGACCATGGATGCATCACACCAAAATTATTGATAAGAATGTAGACATAGGGTGATGTACATGACAGATAATATAACTCTATGGTCAATAAATTGCTACTCGCAGGCAGGCAGCTCAATAGAGCGGTAGTGTTCACACTTTTTTAGCTTCACCTGTATGTATGTTTGTAACCGACTTCTTTGGGCGCGATTTTGACCCACTTTAAACGACCAGTCCGAGTTCTAGTCCGAGACTACCAGGGCTTTAATTGGTCGTGCTACTTAGTGTCTAGCACATAAGACCTTTTAGCCTTTATGAAAACCACCTCACTAAAAAGGCAACGGGTTCAAAATTTCTTCCAAATTTAACATAGACATATTTTATTTTTATTAAATTAATTCGGCCCTTGAGACCCACCCCAGTACCGTGCTTCGGAAGGCACGTTAAGCCGTTGAGCCCGGTTGCCAATAAAATGGCAGTCGTTAGGCCGGGTTGAGGGCCTTATGGGCGGCTTAAAGGATTTCAACAGCGGGTCGCCGCAGCCTGCACGTGCCCATTTCAACACGGCAATGGGCTCACCACCTGTTACGTGGGACGGGGATGCAAGCGGTGAGATGTGGGCGTTTGGTATGCCTCTGCCTGCCTATTCGTGGATGGGGGCGTGATAGTGTGTGTGTGTGTGTTTAAACGACCAGATTTCGTTCAAACTTTGTAGATTTATTAAGGACCGATGACAATACAATATTTTTTTAACATATAATTGATTAGTCGGATTACACACTAAGCAGCGATGAGTATTATGTAAATGGTATTGCATCACCGTTATGTTGAGAGAAAACGCAATAAACCTCGGGGAGGTTATGAACAGGTAGCCGGGCGTCAGGGCGATTAAATAAAAAAATAAAATAAAAATCGTTTATTGCAGGCACAGGTATACAGGTATACCCATAGTTTACATATCTAAATAATTAAAATAAATTAAACTAAATTAAACTATTGTCAAACAAGATAGCTTTCTATTTCTTAGCCACCATGACATTCCCACTAATCCTGAGCCTACCAAGTTGGACTGATAGGTTTCTTGGTGTTGGTTTAACCATTTAGTGAGATCTTTACCGATATTAGTTCTGTGAATTTTGATTATGTTCTGTGATTACTATTTACCGGTAGGATCGCCATTTTGCATTTTTTGCCAATTCCCAGACTTCACCTTCCATATACCTAAACCTTCAACGGGGTATTGCATGGAAAGTCTAAGATTATCATGACATTTTTCGTTATGTTGCGGCTAGTAGCCAAAAGGACGGTTATACCATACTCAAAATATTCAAACACCTTTTACATTTCGAATGTGAATGTGAGTTGCTGAACCAGTTAGTACAACTCAGGACAAATAGTTTTAAATCACTAAATATTATAAATAAATAATAAATAATAATATTATTAATATTATTATTTATTTTTATTATTATAGAAGCGCTCGTGGCCCCGCGGTATCAGTGTTCTGTAAACGATCACTGAGTTACGCAACTTTCACTATGGTTGTTCCTCGGATGGGTGACCACTTTGTGGCATTTACATTTGCGAGCGTTTCCGTGCTTCGGAAGGCACGTTAAGCAGTTGGTCCCGGTTGCCAGTAAAATGGCAGTCGTTAAGCCTGGTTGAATGCCTTATGGGCGGCATGAAAAATTTCAACAGCAGGTAGCCACAACCTGCGTCTGTCTATTTCAACACGGCAATGGGCTCACCACCTATTACGTGGGACAGGTAAAATCCACACGGTGAAAAGTGGGCATATTATATGCCTCTGCCACCCCTTCGGGGATAAGGCGTGATGGATATTTATTATATTTTATTTTTTAAATATTATAAAACAAAGTCGTTTTTCGCTGTCTGTCCCTATGTATGCTTAGATCTTTAAAACTAAGCAACGAATTTCGATGCAGTTTTTTTAAATAGATAGAGTGTTTCTTATAGAAGGTTTTTATATATTTTGTTAAGTTTTTATATACATTAACTTAATTATAACGATATATGCTGGCAGTGTCGGAAAAAATGAGCCGTCTGTGAGCTTTTAACGAAAACGCTGCCTAAACCCTTTTAAATATAACAAAATAATGTATTGTGGAATTGTGTATCTAATATAGGTCTACAAAAAAGTCCGCGACGGTATATGTCTATCTCTTAAGGACTACATCCATTTTAATACTTAAAAAAAACATCAATTATCAAGCGGTAATTTGAAGGTTATTTACAGAAATATGCTATTAATTCTTTTCATTTTTACTACGTTAGTTGGCTTCAGCATTTCATGAAGATTATTTTGTCCCTGTACACCTTGCAAATTAAATGAATATCTATCGAGTTATCGCAAATTCCAAATATAGCGCAAAGAAATTAATTTCAATTCGCCCGGGCCGTGCGGGCGTAGTAGGTACGAGTAGGTACTCGAGAGCGGAGAAATAATCGATGAATTTGGAAAATGTTCATACATTATTGTGAATGTGAAATTATTAAACAACGGGATTAAATGGGTGCCACGGGGTTCGAAGTATGTCACAAGGCGAAGCCGGGCGGGACAGCTAGTGTATGTATATGTGTTTAGTTCTAGAGCAACTTACGGTCACTTCGACTTCACTTGGTCTACTTTTAACTCCACAGCTATTTACGGAATATGGAAGGTTGGCATGCGATACTGAAGGAAAGGCATTCCAGACCCTGCTGTTCCTCATTAGAGACTGGATGAACCCACACGAGCATCCACACGGCTACGGAGGTGGACAAGCGCTGATGGACAAACGACTTGTGGTATTATATTTGCTCATTCGTATTCTCCTAATCTTCTAATGTTTCTCCTCTTCTCTATAAAATAACTAAAAACCGGGATATTAATGTTGAAGAAATTGCATAATTTATCAAAAATTTGTAAATACTAGTAGTAGTAGTAATTTATCAAAGAAAAACGGAATTTTGTGTAGAAATACCTACGTGTTGTCGATTTCAATGTGTGTTTCTACGAAAACCGTTTTTATTTAATAAGTAACAATATGCGTGAGTTTTAATAAAATTATTTATTGGCATACTCTTAGTAGAGTAAGAGTAACTTGTCTATATATGGATAGAGTGAATTTATTTAGGGTAGGCACAATTGAATCAATACTGTGTTCTGTGAAGTGTAATTTATTTTACAGTCCAAACCTAATCAAGAGAAACAGTTATTTGAAGTGCGGGAGCATATTCATTCCTGTTTCGAAAATTTAAAATGCTTTTTGATGCCACATCCAGGACTCGTTGTACATGAAGAAAAATTCAAGGGACGACTCTGCGGTTAGTATTACAGATAACATTATTATTTTATTGTAGTTTGTAGTATCTAGACAATAAAATACGTGTCATGTTCATTGAATACATTCAATCAAATCAGCCACGCCGCGCAGTCAACTGCTGCACGGAAGCCTCTTCCAACTTCATTTTGGGAGGACCTAATTTTGAAGTGAAAACTTCTTTTAGCGCGGTACGCATATTTTTAGATGAGATAAAATCTCTGGACTCGTGGCACCATTACGAGACGCAGCTAAAGTGTGTGCAGCAGCAGACAGCGAACGCGTATAGATAAATAAAAGATTTTGATAGTTATTTGGTAGATTCAATATCTTGCTACTAAATATTATAATCATCATCATCATTTAACGTTGATCCCGGTCAATTTTCGAAGTGAAAACCGCGAACGCATCTAGATAAATTTAGCTTTTACTTTTGTCGGCACTCACAGAGTGCAACCCTTTATTTTATTTTATTTACTTTTGTATTTTCAGATATTAGCGAAATATTTCGGGTATCGCTCTTAGAATTAGTTCCATCATTGTTCGACCAGAATAATTTGAATCCAAAAATGATCAACGGAGACAGAGTACAAGCACAGGAACTTTTGGAGTTCTTCAAGCAGTACGTGGCTGTTTTCAACAGTGACGATTTGCCTGAAGCTACCACAATTTTCCAGGTCTGATTTATCTATTATTATTTTATCCTAATATTATAATATCTGTCAATTGAGTAAAAAGTATGGCTCAGAAGTTAACTCCTCCAAGACTCAGGTCATTTTGGTTGGCATGTCTCGAATGATTGGTCAAGTATAATGGACAATTCTTCCAAACATTGAATTCGATGGTGTTACCCTGCCAATTAGCAGTGAAGTGAAGGATTTGGGTATATTAATTAAAAGCACACTATCGTGGCGTCCCCAAATGAGGGAAGTTAGCCGTAAGCTTTTTTCTTCTGCAGGTTCTCTGCGTAGGTTACGCAACTTTCTGCCAAATGCCACTAAAAGGGCGCTTGCAGAAACCCTTCTTCTTCCTGTACTCGACTATGCAGATGTCAGCTATCTCGATGTCACTGAGGAGCAACTTGATAAACTTAAGCGACTTTAAAATTTCTGCATTAGATTTATATCTGGGTTACGCAAATATGATCACGTATCACAATATCGCAAATTGCTCAAGTGGCTCCCAATTCACTTTCGTCGGAATGCTTACATTCTTTCTTTACTTTACAGTCAGTTCAATCCCACTACTCCCAATTATTTAAAAGAACGTCTTATGTTCCTTAATGACACACATTTAAGATCTCTGAGGTCATCAGGTTCACTCGAATTAGAAGTTCCTAGACATTCCACATTCTTTTATGACAAATCCTTTACTGTACTAGCGGTACGGTTGTGGAATGCGCTACCTGTAAACATGAGGCGTGCTCAGTCTATACGTACATTTAAGAGGCTAGTCAAAGAGCACTATTTGGCATCATAAAATTTGTGAATGCACTTGATTTGTATGAATATGTGTGTGTATATGTATTTACTTATTTATTTATGTGTGTATATACATGTATGGATATATATATATATATATATATATATACATGTATATATTTATGTATGTATGTATTTTTCGTGATGTAGGTATGTTTTGTTGACTTTGAACTTTTAAGTAAATTTATAACGTGTATTTCCTAAATCCTGTTCAATATTTCACTGTGATTGACTACCCATTTTTCTTACGTAATTTTTGTCAATTTTCTCCATCCAAATGTTGCCTGTAAGAGATTGCTTTTTAGCGTTAAGGCCGTTATTATTGGTTTATTCTGTGCCTGGGTGTTATTTATCTATAATATGTATGTATTTAGAAATATATAAGTATGTTTATCAGTTTGGGAACCATAGCTCTGCTTAGTTTGGAATCAGATCTACCGATTGTGAGATTGTAAATTCATTAAATATTTTTAGGCTACAGTAGATGCCTGTATTATATCTGCACTTCGTGAAGCTCGCGAGTGTTACGAAAAGGAGATGAAATCGCACATCACTGAAGATCAGAGTGCATCGGCGAGTATGGTGGAAAACTGGCATAATACTGCTATCGACAACGCTATTGTTCTTTTCAAGAAGAAGAAGAAACTCGGCTCGCAAGACAAAATTAAAGTTCATTTGGATGAGCTTGAAAAGGTTTGCTGTGGCAAAGAACTAATTCTGAATTCAAACTCAGTTTCTTTTTATCAAATATTAAAACGGTATTGTCTCAGAAGAAGTAATGTTCTTCTGTGACGGTATTACTCCTTCTGAGACAATATCGTTTTAATATTTGATAAAAAAATGTATGAATTAGGACTCTGCTGTGACGTCATTACTAAGATGTAAAATGCTTGCTAATGTAACACAATCAAAAAAAAATAACAAAAAAATAAGGACAAATGGAATTTTAATTGTCTTACTACTGTTTATTGATGGCGCTTGGTGGAACTTGATATACTTACTTCTTAAATGACGACATTTGTACTATTCCAAATAATTTACTCTTAAACTGACCGGTTAGAAAGTACCTAAATAATATGGTGGCGAAACCGGTCTCACGTTTAAAAATTAAATAGTAAAAATGTTTTCATTCAGGATGTATATCATGTTCCACCAAGCGCCATCAATCAACAGTTGGAAGACAATTCAAATTCCATTCGTCCTTATTATTAGTTATTAATATTTTCATAACAAAAAAAAAAATGAAGCGCTCGTGGCCCCGCGGTCTCAGTGTTCTGTAAACGATCACTGAGTTACGCAACTTTCACTATGGCTGGTACTCGGATGGGTGACCACTTTGTGGCATTTACATTTGCGAGCGTTTCCGTGCTTCGGAAGGCACGTTAAGCTGTTGGTCCCGGTTGCCAGTAAAATGGCAGTCGTTAAGGCTGGTTGAAGGCTATATGGGCGGCTTAAAAATTTCAACAGCAGGTAGCCACTACCTGCGTCTGTCTATTTCAACACGGCAATGGGCTCACCACCTATTACGTGAGACAGGAATCCACACGGTGAAAAGTGGGCATATAATATGCCTCTGCCACCCCTTCGGGGATAAGGCGTGATGGATATTTAATTATAACAAAAAAAAAGGATAAAAAGATCTAAATTGAATGAAATACTAGGATAAGTAATAATAAATGTTAGGACGTAAAAGTCAAAAAAGGTTCTTTACTTTATAGGGGCGATGTGTGATGGTAAAAAGGAGCCACGGGCGCTATCTTTAACTGTTCTTGATTTTCAGGAGCTTGGAGCAAAACTAACGCTGTGTCTATGGCAGAATGACGTTAAAGTACGAGATGCAATGTCAGGCGCTAAAGAAATGTACGATTTGAAAATGCGTGCTAATTTGGGTAAAAAATGTGAGAACCTGACCGACATCTGCTTGCATGCACAAGACTTGCAAGAGCTCCACGTGGCCGCTAGGGAAATATCACTTGCACATTTTCGCGTCAACAGAACACTGGTGCCTGAAGAAGATGATACATATAGAATTGACTTATTACACGTAAGACATTATTTCTACATTGCATGGGTTGGTAGGTTAGGTTGCTTCTGTGGTACATAGTGTTTGTGTTGCAATCGGGTTGTATAATCCGCCATATTACATTACGGTCGGCCGTTATCAAAAGCAGGGCCGTTTATTTATTTATTTTATTTATTTATTGATTTATGTACACACACATGATAACAAAAGAAAACAACAAAGAAGATAATAAAGTACAAAGGCCTATTTATTTCCACAGAAATCTCTTCCAGTAGGCCTGAGATAGAAGATGTTAAGGTGAGATAAAATTATATGTGTGTGCAGGTTATCGTACATACATAAATAATAACCTGCACACACATATAATTTTATTATTTTATTATATTTTTTTTTAAATTTATATGTATTCGTAATTTTGGTATTCGAATACATATATATTAAGTACCTAAATACATAAAACATATACACATACATACTTTACTTAGTTATACCTACATAGATAAGTAATAATAATTTTGAAGTCAAGATAGTTATGGCAAAGAGGAGAGGTAATGCTCTTTCACTCTCTTCTTGAACAGTGAAACAGTTTGGCAAGATTGTATCTTCGTCGGGAGAGAGTTCCACAGCCTCACCGCATGAACAGTGAAGGAATAGGAGTAAAAATTTGTTTTGTGAGAAGGAAAAGTAAGGTGATGTCTAAGGTGTGATCTACATGGAGCATCGGGTGTCTGCATATAAGAGAAACGCTCCCGTAGGTAGGAAGGACATAAAGGGTTGTGCACGATATTAAAAAGGACACACAATATCCGAGTAGTCCTACGGAGTCGGATTGGTAGCCACTTGAGTTTCTTACGAAATTCCGAGACATGGTCATACTTACGTAGCTAGATTAAAAATAAACCGTATGCATGAGTTTTGCAATCGCTCAAGTTTATTTAACAGCTCCTCAGTATCCAAGTAGCAGGAGTCCGCGTAGTCAATTATAGGCTGTATTAAAGTTTGTGAAAGTGAGATTTTGATATCTACGGGCAAAAACGGCTGGAGACATTTGAGGGTATGGAATGTGTAGTAGACCTTTTTGCTGACCTCCCCGACATGAGCTTCCCAGGACAAATTTCAGTCTAGGATAATGCCCAGATCTTTGGCTGTATCTGAGACTGAAGAGTAGGATTCGTGGTCTTAGGCAATGGAGTTATAAGTGCTTGCTTCCAAGCACTAGGAAAGCAGCGTGATTGTATAGAAAAATTGAATAGATGAGTGAGGATAGGGATCACGTTGGGAAGTATGAGAGTAAACATTTTAGAACATAACTGATTGTTACCAACCGCAGAAGAAGTGATCGACAGTAGGGATTTTTTGAATTCTTGCTCATCAACTGTATTTAAATTGAATGCAAAATATTGTGGTACCGGCAAAAGAGAGGGATTCAGCAGGGTGCTTGACTTAACAAGCGGGTCAAGACATATAGGTGGAAGTGAGAAATTATTGTTAAGGGCATTCAAATTAATATTGTGACAATCAATGTGGGGAGATTTGCCGACACCGTTAGCTTTAAGAAATTTCCAGACATCGGAGGAGTTACGGGTGTCAAGAGATTGATGAAAGTGGTGACGTTTAGCATCACGACACAGACGATTACAACGATTACGCCATGATTTAAACCTATCTAAATTTGTGTCTGTTGGATTACGTTTATATCTCCGATTAGCCTTGTCTCTTCTAGCCATAGCCTCCTTGATATCCTGGGTGATCAAGGGCGCAGGTAAGTGCTTCATTTTAATGCGACGTTTAGGCGCGTGTCGATCGTACAACGCAGTTATAATATTGTTTAAAACTAAAACCGTTCTGAAATGCGGCGGTTTAACGATTAGCCGGATTAAATGCAGCAGAATATAAAATCGCCGGAATGTATTCGCCGCCATACGTTATTCAATAGCGTTAGCCATAATGTAATACAGCGAGATTATTTTTTTTTGTTTTTTTTTTTTTTTTTTTTTTTTTATATATTTTGGGACACTTTTCACACAGCGCCATCTAGCCCAAAGTAAGCTAATATTAGCTTGTGTTATGGATCTAGATAACTGATAAACATACTTATATATTTCTAAATACATACATATTATAGATAAATTAGTACTTGCTAACATAACGTTGCGAGTCCTGAAATGAATCAAATCGAAATGATTGTTGAACAAATGTAGAGGCGTTAATGGTCACTGTTCTAACCTACCTTAACAACGGTTTTTTATTCAGCTGCATTAAATCCATTTTAAAACGGCCCTGTTTATAACAACGGCTAGCCGTAATGTAATATGGTGGAATGTACATAATATCATAATAATACATATTATACAAAATAACTAAAGTAATATATTAATAGTAGTACTTATTACATTAACTAAATATAAAGTAATAAAATTTGACCACGCGGCCGAAGAGTTAGAATTCAAAAAAACTTCTAATAGAAAAATATATAATTAAAATATGTTTGTTATTAATTCAGGATTTGGAGCAGCGTTATAAGCAGTTGTGTGACACAAACCTTGCAAATAACAATAATGCGGTATCGAAGGCCCTGGAAATGTATCGTTTCAATATGAAGGACTTAGACAGAGGGGCTAGCTGTGATGAACTCAAAGCGGAGCACGACAAAAATGCAGAAATGGCTATCGACACTTTTCTTTCTCACCGTAACCAAACCACTTTGGAAACTCAGGATTCGTACCTAGAGCGTCTAAAACAGGTAAAAGCTAGTTTTTTTTTGAATATTTATTGAATTCTTGTACTTATGTCTAGCAGATTGAAATGAAAAGACAACAAAGGTGGAAGTTTGTTATTTATTTTCAATTAACTTCCAGATGAGCTACATGATATACATGTAATTTGGATCATAACTCAGAAGTTAACAATGTATTAAAATATGAAGAAAAAATACTTTTTACTTAGTTTTTAATAAAAAAAGGCACAACAAACTTTTTTGGGCTTCGTACTAAAAATGTAAAAACCCTATTAGCCTAGTCCGACACTCCCGTTCACTCTTGGCTTTTTTAATAAATTACAAGCTCATTTATAAATCACGGATTTATGGATGTTATTATTCACATGTCTAGTTCCAGGCAGCTCCCGAAGACGATTGTTATAAATTAGTTGGACAACCCCTTTAAATGATACGTGAGTACAACGGATTACTTTAAGGCAGTGACTATGAATAACACTGACAAAATTTTAATTTTTAGGAAATCGATATTTATTTCACTGGAGAAATTGAAAAAGCTGCATTACATCATAATTCATGGGCGATAGAAGTAGCACAGTCAGCATATAACAGTTGGATCTCGTCAGCGTGGGGTGCAGCGTCGAATTGCTTCCACCCCCTTGCCCTACAGGAGCTGCATGACGAAGCGCAGGCACATGCTATCGACGAGTTCCTCAATCGCAAATTCGAGAGCGAAAACAATGATTGCAAGGAAAAACTGGTCGCTGTAAGTCAACCCTACCGTACTTTACTATTCACAAATGAATTAAGGACTACCTCTGTGGCGCAGTGGCAGTATATGCGATCTGCTGTCGCATATACTGCCGTTCTGCCGACATGCCGTTGCATATACTGCAGTCCTGCCGACATGCCGTCGCATATACTGCCGTCCTGCTGACATGCCGTCGCATATACTGTCGTTCTCCCGACATGCCGTCGCGGGGTCGAGTCTCGGGTCAGGTCAAATATTTTTATTTTTATTTTTACAATGCATACAGTATTTAAAAATGTAATGTTATTAGGTTTATTTGGGCTAGGCAAAGTGTCGTTAACTCAGTGCTCTGTAAACTATCACTGCGTTAAGCAGCTCTCGCTATGATTGGATGTCGGATGGGTGACCGCTTTGAGGTATTTAAATTTACGAGCGTTTCTGTGCTTTTCCGAAGGCAAAAAGAAACATTGTGCTAGTTTTCAGCTTACCTACTCACACCTTACCATCATGTATTTATTCTTTGTAACATTCAGGCCATGCAGGAACGTTACCAGCAGTTGTGTTCTATCAATGAAGAAAATAACACCAAAGCGGTATCGGAGGCTCTTGAGGTGTACCGGAACGGTATGAAGAACGTAGACAGTGGAGTTGGTAGTAACGAGTTTAAGTCGAAGCATGAAGAAAACTTTCAAAGAGCTATCGAGGTTTTTCTCTCACATCGGAATCGCACTAACACGGATATCGAGGATCCCGACCTAGAGCGCCTGAAACTGGTACGTGTATCTATCTCGTATAGCATAGGAATTTGGCAAATTTTACTACTACTTCGCTAAACATTGCCGAAGGTATTTTGGCAAAAGATTCTCAAATAAACTATTAACTTTCAGAATATCGAGATAGATTTCACTGAAGAATTTCAAAAAGCTAATGCAAGTCACAATTCATGGGCGATAAAGGTAGCAAAATCTGCGTACAACAGCTGGATTTCTTCAGTGTGGCGCCCAGAATCTGGTTGCTTCCATCCTCGCGCGCTACAGGAGCTTCATGAAGAAGCGCAGGACCATGCTATCCAGAAGTTCCTCGATGGCAGGTCTGAGTCGGAAGAGGATAAATACAAGGATGAACTTATTGCGGTAAGTTAAGTAACCGTGAAGTTTAGACTTTGTTACAGATTTGCAAGGTGTACTAAATAAGTAAATATTACACTGTTTAGGGATTACTGCCATACATTCTACACCTGTAATCTGTGGGTCAGATACGTAGAGGTCATACAACGCCCTTCCTGTAGTGTATAATAATGCGTTCAGTATGTTAGTTGGACTATCAAATTTTTGTAGTGCTTCAGGGATGTTTACAGAGGCTGGGGTTGATGGTATTTATGCCATCATCCGCAAACGGAGTGCATCCCTCATGCATAGGATACGGAGAAGCTCACACAGCATCCTGAGCATATTGTGAGATAGGTGGAACTGTCCGATGCTGTAACACTGGATACGATTGCATGCGTTGTAGTCAGTGTCCTAGTATTATGACCGTCTTTTACAATTAATTTTTGGACCTAATTCAAGTTCCTTAACGCGGCTTACAGGTACTTAGTGCGATTTAGTAGAAATCGTCACTTAACGAAATACCGTATGTTGTGTGCATGTGTAAGTGTATCGAGCCTACTACAAGCAATGTTCTAGTCACCCGAACCGTATCGAATCAAGTTGAAATTCTCCACCATATTTTAACCGCCATTTTAAGAGTATGACCAGAGCCATCTATCGAGCTAACGAACAACTTGATACCAATGAACAGTGATACAACCATTTTTAAAATTGATGCAATGGACTCCACTCAGTCTATGGATATTATTTTGCTAAATTTCTCATAATTTTTTTTTTAAATAATTCCCATAATTTTCAGGTGGCTAGAACATTGCCTGGTTAGGCACAGGTCTCGGGTTCAATCCCCGTCTCGAATCGAATTGACATTTTCCACTTTATTAAAAAAATAAGAGAAAATAAGCAAAACAATTGCTTTAAAAATGTACCCATACAACAAGCAAATATTTCTTTTTTATTTAGTGTAGATACATAATCACTATTTACCATTCTATAATCACTATTTATTTGAAGTTTTCGGTACCCAAGTAGCACATTAGTTAATTTTTCTGCTTAATTTATAGCTTTTGATTCCAAATGACTCGTTTACCAGTATTTGATAAAACTTTTAGCTATAAACGCAGTTAAAAATTCTATATGAGTACTTACTGTCACTCATAGTTGCTTATAACAGCATGTGTTGATACTATTGTTTTGACTGGACTGGACTTTGAAATAATAGTAGATTGTATTAATGCATTATTACTTTCATAACTCGAGGTAGTATAACTCATTATTTTTGCAAAATACATTAAAGTATGTACTGAGGTAACAAGAACAGAAAAGTAATGCGCGCCCTTTTTGTATTTTTTTTAGTTAGTACGGGTCCCCGTGCCGTGCCGCCAACACGTACCAGCCAGTAATTCATACAATTTGCGTTGGATTTCTATGAATGATATAATGTTCCAAATTCAAATCTCTTTTACGCCCGCTAATAAGTTCTTATCGGAAAAGGGCTATTTTGTTCCCACTTATAGAGGAACAAAGCGACACTTTTCGAATAGAAGGGATGAAAAATATGTTTTGACTTAGATGTGCTATTTTCATTGCTATATTCATATCATTGTACCTACTAAAAAGTTACCTCGAAAAAGTATTTTTCTCCAATACATCGTCTCTTACCACAAAATCTATTAAAAATATAGGATATAAATTAAATTATGACTATTGCTTGTAAGGGGTTAAACAAATTATACAATAAAATACTTTTAAAATGTTATAATCGTGTATTGATAGTACTATAAATTCTAAGAAACGTCTTTAATAGATCCAGTTAAAGGCTTTATATGATAATTACAAAGTTCACAGATTAATCTATGCTAATATTATAAAGCTGAAGAGTTTGTTTGTTCGTTTGTTTGGTTGAACGCGCTAATCTCAGGAACTACTGGTCGAATTCGAAAAAATCTTTTTGTGATAGATAGCCCATTTATCGAGGAAGGCTATAGGCTATATATCATCACGCTACTACCCTGGGGAGCGGAGCAGTAGTCATAAATGTCGACAAATCGGGCAAATTTTTATGCAATATTGTAGAATTTATAAGCGACGGGAATAAATAGGTGCGACGGGAGTTCGAACTATGCCACGGGAGAAGCTGTGGGGGTCGTCTAGGACTCTCTCGTCTCGCTGCGCATCTATTGGAACAATAGATGCGCAGCGACGGCGTGCAATTTAGACACTTACAGCCCTTTGGCGAGTTGAAGTTAAAATCACGTGTTTATCTTTTTTGCATAAAAAACTATATTAATAAAGCTGTGTTATTACATAAATATATCAGAAACTCATGGTTTTGATAAATGACGTTCTTGCATTAAATGAGCATAAAATAATTCCTTACTGTGTTTAATAAGTACTTTAGTATTGAAAATCTTGAAAAAAAAATTGTATTTGAGTATTTATTTAGTGCTGTTTTACTTTGCAGGACCTTGAAGCATGCTACGAAGAGTTAAAGCAAACTAACGAAATCAACAATAATGAACTCGTGGACCAAGCGTATAGCTCGTACAGGGAAGAAGCCAGCACTTTCCATCTACTAATTTTCACACCAGTATGTAAAAATGTTTGAATAAACTTTCTTTTAATTGCTGAGGGCATTCGCTAATAAACTTTATTTTAATTGTTGAGGGCATATGCCCCCTGCAATGCATGAGGCTAACGCTATATACAACTTTGCAAAAACTGTTTTGTCGCGGATCGACTGTTTAGTCGATGCTATGTGCACATCAATACAATGCAATACAAATTAAGCGTTTAAACCTAACATACTACTACTGGCATATATTCAACTACAAGTTATAATAGGTCTTTACCTATGAAATTGCCGTTCTGCAGTACTGACCATTTCAAATCAAAATAATTTTTGTTTGGCTAAGAATTCTAATTTCAAATAAATTTTATTTTAAAAATCATGGAATTCTTTTTCCAAAAGTAGTCATTTGTTTATTGATAAGTGTTACATTTTCATCGCATTTCAATTTTTTTCGTCGTCATGTATACGTTAAAAATTTGATTAATTATGGAATACGAGTACCGTCGTGGCAGAAACGCGGCACAAGCGGCACGCAACATCAACGACGTTTACGGAGCTAACACTACAAACTAACGCACCACCTGTTATTGGTTTGTTCGCTACCGTTCAAGAAATTTCGACCTGAAAAATTAACCTCGCGGTCGTCCGAAGGCTTTGGTCGACAATGACGAATAAAAAGGCGATTGTGGAAGCTGATGATACACAATCTACGGCTGAATTAGCATCAGCTTTCGACGTTAGCGTCGAAATAATATTGGTCCATTTGCGTCAAATTGGCAAGGTAAAAAAGCTTGACAAATGAGTGCCCCACGAACTCAATGATCGCCAGCACGAAGTACGCGTCGAGACGTGCCTTGCACTCCTTAACAGACACATAAATGAAGGAATTTTGAACCGCATTGTTACCTGCGATGAAAAATGGTTTCTGTTTAATAACCGCAAGCGCTCAGCAAGTTTGTTGGATCCTGGTTCAGCACCTAAACAATGCCCTAAACGAAAACTTCCCCCTAGAAAAGTGATAGTCACTGTTTGGTGGTCTAGCGCTGGTGTGATTCATCACAGCTTCTTACCTAACGGGGTGAGCATTACTGCAGATGTGTACTGTGAAGAACTGAACACAATGATAGAGAGCTGGTACATCTCCAACCAGCATTGGTCAATCGCTCGTCTCCGCTGCTCCTGCACGACAACGCGCGACCTCATACTGCACAGCAGACGGTCTCTAAGTTGCAAGAACTGGGGTTGGAAGGTCTCCGTCATCCGCCCTACTCACCAGACTTTGCGCCTACAGACTACTACTTTTTCCAGAATTTGGATAACTTCTTCTTTCTAAAAAAATTTAATACCCGAGAGACAGTACAAAATGCCTTTGAAGAATTTGTTGTCTCCCGTCCAGCTGATTTCTTTAAGAAGGGCATCAATAAACTGATACTGCGTTGGCAAAGATGCATTGATTGCATAGGTGATTACTTCGATTAATACAAATAAAAAATACATAAAAAAAAATCGTTTAAATTTTTTTACGGCAATTTAGCGGTAAAGACCTAATATTTACCTATGACTTGTTGCGAGAGCTCAAGTCACAGAACAAGGAATCAACGTCACTCGCGCGCTCTCTACTGGAGAGAGTAGAGTCGGATTAGCTTACTCCGTCCTTACTTTGTGTTTATTTATAGTAAAATTTGCTACTCCTGTCTAAATACTCGGATTATAGTCACTCTAAGTTTACTCTATGTTTATTAATAAGGGTGTTAAGGTATATTTCATACTAGCAATCGTGTCAGTGGACGTCACCCCTTTCTCATACGATTACACTAATTTACTACAGTAGAATGATAAGCAACGAAGGATAGGTCGCGTGTATGCGATTTTCGTACACACTTTGATGTAAACTTGGCACGCGGTATTATTATTCCATTCTTCCCCGATTCGGATTTTCGTTTTATCCTCAAACTCCTCCCAAACCCTTAACACTTTTTTGATCAAATTTTACCCGTATTACGACATCTACCAATAGATGGTTTAGAAAAAATAAAATCGAAAATCGCACATACCATGGAGGAATTATCACCGAAAGGAAAATATACATCGACAAGAGAACTCAAAAATGTACAAATAGAATTTTGCATTTTGGGATGCACGTGCAGGAGGGCCAGCACCAAATTTAAAAAAAAAAGATAATTTAATGTTGGTTGTACCAGTGAGTAATAATGACGGCAAAACGCTTCGCTCCATTAAGACTTACCGAGGATGGCAAGTGCACCTAGTCACTTTGCTCTCTAATAGGCGCGTGCGAGAAGGAGCGAGCGAGCGAGCAACGTTCCTTATTCGGCTACCCTATCTATAGCGGAATTTGCATTACAATAGGTATACCGTTCAAAAGTTTTCATAGTATTGATGATTATAAATTTTGCCTGTCTCGATGGCGTAAGTGGTAGTGCATGCTGCGCTGACTTCTAGGGTTCTATTCCCGGATCGGAACAAATATTTGCGTGGTGTTTTATATGTACATGTATTTAGAAATATATAGGTATGTTAATCAGTTGTCTAGATCCCATACCACAAGCTTATATTAACTTACGCTGAGCTAGATGGCGCTGTGTAATAAAAAAAGAATTCCCTCTATACTTATTATTAACGATATTACGAAAAACTCGAAAGACTTGTAATAAACATAATAAATATATACATTAAAATATCATGCTATACTAGCAACATCGAAGCAGTGAGAAGACCAAAGGACCATATCGAGTAGGCTTTCTGGTCAGGAGGAAATACAAAGATAACATCACAGCATATAGTGGACTATCTGAGAGAGTGTGCATACTAAAATTTTTTCTGGAAAATATACGTTTTACAATAATTCAGGCGTACGCACCCACTGAAAACGCACCACAGGTAGAAATAGACAGCTTTTACGAGGACTTAACGAAAGCTCACGATTCCGCATCTACAGAGTACACTATCTATGGGTGACTTTAATGCTCAAATAGAAATCCCCGAGAAGTACGAACGTTTTGCTACGGGCGAGTATGGCTATGGTACCAGTCCTCGAGGCACGAGATTGATTCAATATGCACATGAATACAACTTAAAAATTATAAACACAATGTTTCAAATAAAACCTAAAAACCGTTGGACATGGATATCTCTAGATAGGAAGACTAAAAATGAAATTAACTGACCACGAAGCATCACATGAAGCGCTCGTGGCCCCGCGGTCTCAGTGTTCGGTAAACGATCACAGAGGTACGCAACTTTCACTATGGCTGGTCGTCGGATGGGTGACCACTTTGTGGCATTTACATTTGCTTCGGAAGGCACGTTAAGCCGTTGGTCCCGGTTGCCAGTAAAATGGCAGTCGTTAAGCCTGGTTGAAGGCTTTATAGGCGGCTTAAAAAATTTCAACAACAGGTAGCCACAGCCTGCGTCTGTCTATTTCAACACGGCACTCTTCCCTCTCGCTCTTGTTGAGCAAGCGGGTCTGTGCGATCGCTCCGTAATTTTAATAATTTTTCTTTGGTTTAACTTTGTATTCCCAGCTCGTGAATTGGTTTATGTGATATTTTAGTGATTGTGTTTCGGTAACACGTAATTGAAACTTGGTTTTATTGTCGTTAATCGCGTAAATATTGCTATTTATCCATCGGTAAGATTTTTTAAATTTCATTCTAAAGTGTGGGTATCAGTGAATTAAGTTGCGCCGATAATTTTATTGTTTACACTTTATTTAGACACTTTTTTTTATTTGTGCTGTATAATTAGTGTTAAAAAATAATGCCCTTCCGAGATGAACCTCCCGATAGAGGGGGAGGTAAACGCGTATGTGCTACTATAAGGTCGCCACCGGCAAAGCGACTTTTTAGTGAAATGTCTCCGGTTTTCCAAACACCCGAAGATGTAAACAAACGGGTACAATCAGTTAAATTGGTCAATAGTGACTTGTCGGAATACCATAATCAAGGCGAATATTGCACGTTAGTCGAGCAGGCAAACAGTTATATTGCTACAATAAATAATATAATCAACGATCAGGGATCGCGAATCACTTTGTCTAATAAAACTTCTATCATGGATTTAAACCAGCGCTTGACCGGTATTATTTCTATTCTGGCATTAAAAATCGTCATGCAACGAAACTAAGGTGGCAAATATAGCCAAAGAACTGCAAGCACTTAAATGTCAGCAACCAAAAATGTCATATGCGGATAAACTAAGGTTACGTTTGCCAGCTAAATCGGCCCCCGCCCCAGCAGCAGTGAAGGCTCTTCATTCATCAAACATGATACACGAGCATGTCCACATAAAGACAGTCCTGATTTTTAACCCATCTGTATAACCTGCAAAAGGTTTAAAAAGCCCCATGACCACCGCTGCGGCTTTTGGGAGTGTCATACCTATAAGCATAGGCTGCAGCAGCTCATTCTGAGCACAAACTACCTGTAGCTGGTTCATTTAATAAAAATAAATAAATATTGGAACATGAAAAATCTAATCATAGGACAGCTTAATTTACACAACGATAGGGCAGCCACGGCGGAACTGGACCGCCTAGTAATAAAGAACAAATTAGACATTGCCCTCTTACAGGAACAATATCAGAGCGCCCACCTGCGTAACAGAGTGGTACAATTACATGCCAAGGCACGAGCTGGGATTTATTTTTCTGCATTTAACTTTTAGACGAGTGGCAGCTGCGTTGGAACACTTCCATCAAAGGGCGCCACCTCTACCAGTTTTTCCCAGACGTTCGTGAACGCCTGGGAATGTCCTGGCTGGAGGTTGATCACTGTGTTGCTCAATTTCTTACGGGGCATGGTAACTTTAGGAGCAAATTACATTCGTTTAAGCTGGTTGAGTCACCGTTCTGTCAGTTTTCAACTGCTGACGCCAAATATGATCAGACCGCCCATCATATACTATAGGAGTGTAGCATTTGGCAAAATGAGCGATATAATATGCTTAATTGTTTACAAGTAACGTCGGGAGTAGTTTACTATGCGGATCTCGTGGCATCGAGGGTAAATTTTCGTGCTTTTAAACGTTTCTGCCATACATATTACTGGAATCAAACATAGCTCACATAGGACCCGTAATATACTATTACCGTGGTGCTTCCCTTTTTTTTTTTTTCTTTTTTTTTATGCGGAGAATGCTTCATATGCACTATATCCACCGTTGGGAAGACGGTGGACGTGTGTGGGACTCCCGGCTTCCCCGATTTACCCACTAAACTCCGCGGAGCCAACATCGGCAAATGGGAGGAACCCCAGGAACGCATCAGCGGCTTCTGGGGTCCTCCCTGCCATGCTCCATGACTAGAGCACATCTCGGCGTGTATAACATCGCCCATGGGTGGGACACAGTGTACCACCTCATACTGTACCCATAACACTAGGAACAGTGTGAGGCGGGACAGCCACCCCTTTTTGCAGACACCCCCGGCCACACCGGGGTGTCCCCTTCCCACCTTCACCTTAGGGTCACCTTAATCACTAGCATCGTCCCAAGATGCGAGTCTAGCGACTCTTGGTGGCAATAGCGGAGCTAGTGAGATGATCTACCACCTCCCCTACGCCTTCTCCTTCGGGCGGGACCGGCCCATTCTCGATCGCGCTCTGCGGCCTCCTTCTGGAGCATAACATTCTCGCAAAAGGAGACGACTACTTGCCAGCTCTCGTCACTTGACAGCATTGCCGCGATCAATGCTGGCGGTGATAGGTCGCTTCCAATCCGTCCGATCAGGACTCGACGTTCGACTTCCCATGTGGGACAATCCTCCAGAGTGAGCTGGGCTGAGTCACGCTCGTAACCGCAGTGGTGACATTGTGCTGTGTCCTCCCGCCCGATTCGATTCAGGTACTCACCAAAACAGCCATGCCCGGTGAGCACCTGAGTCAATCGGTAGGTGACGCTGTCTTTCCTTCCTACCCACGCTTCGAAGTTTGGCAGAACAGCTCCAACCGCACGTTGGCGAGCGCAGCTCTGGTTGTCGAGCCGCACCCGCCACTCCTGCAGAGCTTGCTGGTGTGCGTTCCGCCGAAGCATTCCGAATCCGAGTTCCGACGCTTCCACGTCGTCACTCCGACCCACACTGCGAATTTGATCGTAGACCATTGCGTCCATGTTAGCCAGAATGTCAAGGGGCGTTTGTCGCGCCAAGACCGTTGCCGCCTCATATGAAATGGTACGGTAACCCCGTACGATTCGTGCGATTCGCTTGGTGGCCAAGCGCTGCAGGCTCCTGAGTAGAGCTCGGCAACGTGAGGATCGCGCCAGGTCTTGAGACCAGACGGGTGCCCCATAGAGGGTCATGGAGCGAATAACGCCCCTGTAGAGACGGCGAACCTCTTCCCGTGGTCCCCCAAGATTAGGCAACAAGCGTTGTAGAACACTACCCCACGGCTACTCCACGGACCCGAGGGACTAATCGTCCGAAATGCTCTTCGAAGCTCCAGCGACTGTCCAGGATGAGACCTAGATACTTCATGTACCGACCTACTTGGACTTCAGCGTCACCTACCTTGAGTCGCGAGCTGGGTGGTTCCTGGCCTCTGCGAAGGCCATGGAACCATATTGCCTCAGTTTTCTGAGGCGCTATCCTGAGACCCAGTTCGCGAATTTTGCCTATGACACAAGTCATCCTGACCTCGGCGAGCCGAAGCACATCTTCGAAGTTTGATCCTCTGGCCAATACAAGTGTGTCATCCGCATAGCAGACGACATTAAGACCAGTGGGCAGACCTGTGCGAAGAACTGCATCGTACGCGAGGTTCCACAATAATGGTCCCAAAACAGACCCCTGGGGTACCCCACAGTAAACGTCTCTTCGACGTTGAACTCTGTTCCGATCTACAAACTTCACCGTCCTATCGCGAAGATACTCCCCTATGATGGCCCGCAGGTAAGGAGGCACGTCATAGTACACAAGGGCCGCCCTTATTGCCTGCCAGGGGAGAGTGCCGTAAGTAAAGCATTGACGATGTCCAGGCTTATAGCTAACACCACTCCCCCCGACCGGACTGCCGTTTCCGACAGGGAGCGAACGCACCTGATTGCATCCACTGTCGATCGACTCCGCCGGAATCCAAACTGGCAGTCCGATAAATCAGGGCCCACACGTGATAGATGCCCGTTGATACGATCGGATATAACTCTTTCAAAAAGTTTGCCGGATTCGTTCAGCAGACATATTGGTCAGTACGCGGACGGAGAATCCGCAGCTCTTCCTTCCTTTTTTATGAGCACAAGTTTAGCTTCTTTCCAGCCGAGAGGAAAGACACTGAGACGGAGACAGTCCGTGAAAATTTGTCTCAGCTTATCCCCTAATACCGACAGAGCTATCACCAGTGCCCGACCCGGAACACCATCCGGTCCCGGCGCAGTATTTCGGGACGCCAGTCTCCGTACAGCTCGTTCCAACTCTCCTTCTGTCACCTCGTACTCCTCAGACCAAAATTGTTGATGGAACTGTGATGGAGGAATTGAAAAACTGTCCTGGACCCTTGGGAACAGCGTGTCTAGCACTATTCTCAGGAACTCTGGGTCCAGTGTTTCCGTCAACGGAGGGAACCATGGTTTCAGCTTACCCAGGACCATTTTGTATGGGCGCCCCCATGGATCCCTGTCCAGTCCCTGGATGAGTTCCTTCCAAGAACGAGACTTAGCTTCAGCAATAGCATCGCTAAGAGCTTTCAAGGCAGCTCCATATTCTCGCCGTGCTCTGTCGATATCCTCGGCCGAAGCCCTTCGTCTTCTTCAGGCCCGCAGATACGGGCGCCTCAATCTGGACACTGTAGATCGTAGGCGCGATATCTCTTCGCTCCACCAGTACACTGATCCCTTTCTGGCTGGCCTGACGCGAGGCATCGAGGCATCGCAGATCGACACCATAATATCCCGAAAGCAGGTAGCCTGACGGTTCGGATCGGCAGATATCGTCTCCCCCTCCCCCCAATCCACGACATAGGATGCGGCTAAGGCCATCTCTCGGTCGAACCGCTTGAGGGACCATCGTCGCGTAGCGTCATTATTGTGACGTAAGCGGTCAGGGCGGCCGGAAGAGACATTAAATAGGATATGTCGGTGGTCAGACATACTGACCACTTCCTCTGCCACTAGCCATCCCGACACCATATGCTCAGCACGAGGAGTCGCCCATGATAGGTCGACAACTGATTGGCCCTGCCACCTTACACAGGTACTAACCGAAACCCGATTCAAAAGACGCAGGTTTAGTGCTGCCGCCCACTCCAGTATTGTGTTTCCTCTGGCGTCATCTCGGTTATCGCCCCACTCCCTTGAGTGGGCATTGAAATCACCCAAGACTAGTACCGGGCGGTTGACAAAATTGCGAATGCAATTTGCCAGCCCGTGCAGGTATGCCTCATATTCAGCAAGGCTGCGATTGGGAGAGAAGTAGCAGCCTATTACTACTAGTAACCCCCATTCTACTACCACGTAGCCTTCACTCCTCTTCAGAAGAGAGCAATGGAGGCCATCTCCTCCGGGCCAATAAATCGCCACAAGGTCATCATTCGCCCCGAACCAACGCGGATAGTCCGGAACTGTGTAGGGCTCTCCAATAACTGCCAGGGCAACCGACTGCTCCATGAGCGTTTGCATCAGAAGATCCTGTGCTGCGCGGCAGTGATTAATGTTGCCCTGAAGAACTTTATATTGAAGCGAGAATTTTAGGCCTCCAATCCCTCCGTCGGGCAAATACCCGATTGACTCAATCCTAGGGGGGCTAGGATGGGGCGATGCTGGACCTCTCCCCTCTTCCTTTTGGGTGGGCAGCATTTTTTACTGCCCAACCGATGATTGGCGGGTCGACCTTGGTCCTCGCAAACAGGACAATTAGGTGCGCTCGCTGCGCAGTGTTGGACCTTATGGTCCGTTCCCCCACAGCGAAAGCAACGCGCGCTTCTATCTGCGTGCCCTGGACATTTCACACGGACGTGTCCTGTTTCGAGGCATTGGTAGCACTGCAAGGGCCGTGCTGCCAAAGCGTCGACTCGAACTGATACCCATCCTATCTGCACTCGAAAGCTAGCCGTGACTTTACGAATAGCCGCAAGGGGACCTCGGACCCACGCTGTTGCCGCTGGAACCGCTTCTACGAATGTCCCCCACTTTGATGTCAGTCGGGGAGCAGCTACCCGCCGCGGCTATTGCCTCCGCAATCTCTATTGACGTGATGGATTCGTCCAAATCCATCACCCGCAGCTCGGCCATCTTACATGGGCGCAAAAATCTAACATCCATTGTAACGTTACTACTTTCCGGGAGGGGAAAAAGTAAAGTTTAGGAGGAAACTGTCACCAGGACTGGAGGAGTCCTGGCTTAAAAGGAAAAGTAAAAGAAAAAGAAGAAAAGGTAAAGTTGATTTAATATAATATAAAAATGTTAAGAAAATAAAACCAAGGAAAGCCGGGAGTAAATTTAGGTCTTGATTCTTCAAGAACAGCTGCTAAGATGGGGCCTCGAGTAGGCCTCCACGTCGCTGAGAAGGGGGCCTCAAATCCCCTCAAGGCCTCCACGTCACTGACCTCGGAGAAAACTGGTTGCGAACTCAGGCAGGTAGAGGGCTGAAACTGACGAGCGGTCGGCGTCTTTCACAGAGCCGGTTAATAAAACACAACACTGCAGACCATCACTTCACTATTTCTGGAGAGCACAACCCTCACACTCAGCACTTATTCCCAGCACCTCCTCTCAAGGTGAGCACCAAAAGTAGACTGATTTGACGGCCCCGGCTTCCTTCTTTTCCAGAGCATTTCAAAATTTAAACAAATTTATAATTAAGTTATTTAGAATATAAATTTATAACAAGGTCTAATATCTATACAACCTAACCTACTGGCAGCTCTAACAATAAATTAAAAATAAAATCTAGGCATGTCATTAACCGACATTAAAAATTATAAAAGGTAAACAAACATTAAGAGAGCCTAAAAACTCTTGAATTATCAAGGCCTATGAATGCTACAGATAATGGTCATGCAGATAATTTGAAAGAATGAATAATGAAACATTTAATCAAAAAAAGTAAGTATAAAATGATACATTACACCATATCGCCCATTACGTCGCGCAGACGCTCGGCTAAGGCATCTGCCTTGGCCATGCTATCTGGCCCAGGAACCTCCAATATAAGGTCTCCGGTGACCGCCTTTCGCTGGTGCAGTCCGCCAGTAATGCCTAGTTCCCCCAGCCTTATTCGTGACTTTGCAGTTTGCATTACTGCCTTCTTCTTTTTGTTCCTTTTCTTGTTCTTCTTAGAATAGGAAGAAGGCGCAGCAGATAACATTCGCGTCTCCCTATCTTGCCCCTGTCTTATGGGGGTCTGGCACCTCTCTATGGAAAATATTTTTCCATGAGTCCAGACTGAAAGCGTGCAAACTCTCTGTTCAAGAAGTGCTCAAACTGCTTCCAATCCGGAGGTATTTCGTCCAACGATTCCGCGACTGCTGTAGGTGTCGGCCTCACCGGCGACGGTCTCAAAGCCGGTGGGGGATCTAAGGGAGATTGCAGAATCTTTCCTGCCCGCTCTAGCGGTATTGTAGCCGGATGACTATAGGCTATGGCAGACGATAGTCCCACCTGCTTCGATTGTTTTTCCGCAGCCGATTGCTCACGTAACTCGGCCCTATCGCATAACTCTTTAATACCCTCTTGCAGAATCTGCAGGGCTTGACGAAAAGAGCTTGCAAGCTCTGCTTTCGTGATGCGGGGTCTGGCAAAGGTCTGTTCCACCTCGGTCAGGCTTCGTAGTAACTCGGGACCGACATCTGCCGTGCTCCGACATCCTAATACCACCCCCCCATCCCCTGGTTGGACCGATAGGGTGGGTAGTTTGGAAATTGGATGAGGTACTCGTTTTCGCGAGCGTCCCACCTCTTCTTCTTCACCGTCGCGACACGGAGTTCTGCGTTTCTGTGGTCGCTTTCTGACTGCTCCTCTTTCTGATGCCGTTGAAGCCAAGGACATTTGCGAAATGTCACTGTCCTCTACTTGTTCACCTCCATCTTTTGGGAGAGGAGTAGAGGGTCTCGAGAATGCAATTCTAGAAGATTGCAACCGAGACCGCGGCCTCCCCTCTTCACTATCCCTGATATTCCTTCCATTATCAGTTCCGTTAATCATGCCATTGTCATCGTTATGTCCTTCCATTTGGGTTTTGTTTTTATTTATTTCACTCATAACTAATCCCACGAGTATGGGGGAAAAAAGGTCAACCCGGACAGTGCCCCCTGTACCCGGACAAGCCTAAATACTGTGGAGGTCGGCAGGTATCCATAGGTTTTTACGACTTCGCTGTCGGGTTTTAAAGACTTTTCCTTGTCGTGGGCCGGCCGATCAAGTCAAGCCCTCCGGTCAACAAGTTCACAGCATACCCTCCTGAAGCCATCAGTGGGGTCGTTGCTGATAACATGTTGGTTACGGACTGCAAGAGGGTGGCTAGCCCTCCCTCACCGACCGGGTGGTGGCATACGAGCTTATCAGTCCCTGCGTTAGCAGTGGGCTAACCCGTACTTTGATACCATATGGGACCCTACCTCGTCATATACTAACAACTATATTGCTCGTCCTGTCTCCTCTGATGTACAGAAGTGTACGGAGAGCAAAATATTTCTCCCTTGTCGAGTATTCTGACGGCCAATATCAACCACAAAAAGGAAGTTATTGACATTTGTTTAAAGTGTATGGTTCCTTCTCCTCACGGATTCAGACAGGCCCATCCCCTGGGCTAATCCAACAGTTAAGAACCCTTCTATCCTCCACTGCGTTTTTCCATTGTATCCACTGTATGTGGAAAAACTTTATCCACTTAGCAACCCATATTAAAATGGGCTGCTCCCCCTCGGCCGGGTATTGGCCGTAAGTGGCAATGCCTCCCCGAATTGATAAGAGGCATTGCCACTTTCGTTTCCAGGGTGCACCACGTGGAGGTTCCTAGCCCCACACCCCACCGTGGTGCTTCCCTATTTCTATAGGATTTACACCTAGTTGCTTTCCAGGTCTCCCGCTTTGCAAAAGAGGGAAGAGGCATTACGTTCTTTTCTTACTTCCTCACATTATCTTCTGATTAATTTCGTTGCGGGTTTCAAGACATGCTAACTTCTCCTGGGACATCACCAAAATCGAGCTCGGTGTAACTTTTCTGGTGTTTTGGTCATTGCTGTAGATCCTGGTTTACAAGAGTCACAGTAATGGGAATGTGAGTCCAATTAAAAAATAATAATAATATGCCTCTGCCACCCCTTCGGGGATAAGGCGTGATGGATATTGTTTTTTTTTAAGCATCACATGATCTCCAATTATGAAGTACTGCAATCTTTCTCTTTTGGATCAAATCACAGATTAATAAGAGCAACATTACACCTAAAATTATTAAAGAAAAGTAGGCGTAATTTCTCTAATACATCCAATAAACTGAAAACTTCAGCAGAGCAGGAAATATATCTTACAAACTTCAGTAGCTTTATACCAGAAATTATAAACGTTCAAAATAACTTGAATGCTGAGGAGTACTATCAACAAATCATTCACTACATCAAGATAAGCCTAAAAAACGTTAAAAGAACACAAAAGAACAAAATGTTATCGGAGAAAGCATTAGAACTCATGAAAAAACGTAGTGCGCTACAAAATAAACCTAAATTAGACAGAACTGACAAAGAAAAACTAAAAGCTTTATATAAACTTACTAACAAAGAAATACAAAGATGCTACGATACCTACAGAACAACAACTATAAAAAGACACCTCGATAGCTCAAGATCTGCTAAAAAATCTCTTAAAGAACTAAATCAGACTAAAACATGGTATCCTTCTCTCCAGTCTGACAAAAACAAATGCAAGTCTCGCACAGGAATCCTAAATACCGCTACCGAATTTTATGCTAATCTTTATAGACAACCAGATATACCAAGGCAAAATAAGCTTATGTATCGCTGTACAGATACTTCTCCAGCACAACAGTTTACAGAAAATGAAATCCTAAAACAAATAATGAGACTTAAGCTAGAAAAAAGCCCAGGACCAGACGGGATCACAAATGAATGTATTAAGGTTGCGAAGACTCTACTGCTGACGCCAATCACTATCCTCTGGAATAAAATACTCAATGAAGAAGTTGTACCACACCAATGGATGGAATCTGAAGTTGTACTACTATATAAAAAAAGCGACCCCGCTAACATTGGTAACTACCGTCCCATAATAGTCCGGTCGATTTAGACATTCGAAGTTACATAAAGTCCCAACAAGCTGAATTTCTGTGAAGTTGTTTAAAACATAATTATAAACAATGTCTCCAAGTTCCCCATCATTCCCGTTTAAGGAAAAATTTTTATTCAATGTCAAAGGTCAAAAAAATGAGTTTTTCGCGATTTTCAGCAAAACGGTAAGTTTTATCTAAAAGTACGTCAGACAAAAATTGTAGATCATAAAATTATCTATAAAAAATGTAATGATACTTTTTTTCTTACGAGCCACCGTTTCTGAGATATAATGATTCAAAAAGTTATAAAAGTTGTTATCGTCATAATATGCACACGTTTCCACGCCACCTATGAGGTAGTGTGCTTAGCGCGTTTTTTTTAACGTGGTTTCCCCAGTAGGCCTACTCCACCGGTCAGTTGTGATCCTGTTTAATGTAAAACTATTGCAAAATAACGGAAATTTTCAAAGATTGGGAAAGATAAAAGCGATGTAAATTAAAAAAAAGTGTTGAAGTTTATTTGTCTTATTCGTAAGTTTCAAATTCTTGTTCTTCTTCTTGATCTTCTTCTTGTTCTTCTCCTCCTGCTTCTTCTTCATCTTCATTTTGGATGCAAGTAAATTGCGCCAATAGCGATGTATCGCATGATACTTCGTCGGAGTCAAACGAATCTTCCATTGTTTGTGTTTCAATATTAGAGCACGACCGGCCTTGACAATGAGGGTTTTCGATACTTTTTCTGCCGCCAGGCGGCGCTTCGTATGCGTCAGGTCCAAACAGCTGTCAGATAGCATAGAATCTTACCGAACGTATTATTATTTTAGTAAAATTTTATGTATTTGGAAGTGTTATTGATTTTATTATGGATTACGGCCAAAGAAAGGTTGCCGAACTGAAGATTGAGCTCAAAAAGAGAGGCCTCCTTTTTTATTTGCACACATAGGCACTGCACAACACTGTGGCATTTTGGAAAACAATATTCCGTTTCTAACGTTTTTAAGAATAAATAAACCAAAAAAATGATCGAAAAATATAAATCGTGTATGTGTTTTGACAGGTAGTTGGACCTGACGTTACAGCGCTGCTATCTCACGGGGAACATTTCAAAAAACCCTCATTTGTGCATGCCAAAGAACAAAACAGTCCGACTTTTTTGCAACCACATTTAGCACTGCATCCCTTTTTGCAGTTGCAAAAAATAGTGTTCAGCAGTTTTTCCGGCGCAGGTGGAAGTAAAGTTTGAACTGGCTCTAATATATTGTTGGTCAACTTCCAACCCCAGTCTGTAGGGTCTAGCTGATTACCAAGCCACACTTGAACTTGGCTGATTAGACGCCGAAAATCTGAGAATTTTCTTCTTTCACTCTCTTCATTTAATTTCTCGCCACAAAATAAGCATAGTTCTTTGAAACAAAAAGCTGATTCACTGATACGTGATCTAGTACGAGGAGGACTTGCTGTGGATGTACTGGCTTCTTGTTCTTCACGTTGTCTTTTATTAGCTGCAGCAATAGAAGACTTTCGAGTATAATTTTTCGGCAATTTTCATGTATTGTCACAGATTTCTGATTTTTGAGATATTCCGAAAAATCATCAGCTCTTTCGATACTTGCATTAATCAATGTCTTCATACCACGTTCAACAGTAACAACTTCACTTTCAATTAAAAGTTTAGTACAAATAAAACAATATTCAGACATTTTTAATGACTAACGGTATTTCATTTATTATAGCAGGTATAAGACCCTCGCCACGCACACAATAGAACAAGAAACAGATGTCTCGAAGTTACACTGGCTTTTTGACCTGATATTCTTATAGTTAAAACTTATGTATATTTTATATTGTAAGTATAAGTTACAATGACCGATAGAAAAATATTTAAACATTTAATATATAATATTTATATATATAATATTTATATATATATAAAATATAACAACTCTAGATGTATATACGTGGCGTACTCATGCATATTATGACGATAACAACTTTTATAACTTTTTGAATCGTTATATCTCAGAAACGGTGGCTCGTAAGAAAAAAAGTATTGATCCATTTTTTATAGATAATTTTATGATCTACAATTTTTGTCTGATGTACTTTTAAGATAAAACTTACCGTTTTGCTGACTCGCGAAAAACTCATTTTTTTGACCTTTGACCTTGAATAAAATTTTTTCCTTAAACGGGAATGATGGGGAACTTGGAGACATTGTTTATAATTATGTTTTGAACAACTTCACAGAAATTCAGCTTGTTGGGACTTTATGTAACTTCACCCTCATTTTTTGGTCTAAATTGACCGGACTATAAGCCTCTTGCCATGTTTTTACAAACTATTTGCCTCCTGTCTACTTGTAAGAATATCCCCAGACATTGATACACACCAACCTGTAGAACAAGCCGGATTCAGAAGTGGTTTTAGTACAATAGATCATATTCAAGTGGTAGATCAGGTGATAGAGAAATACTCAGAATTCAATATACCCCTGTACATAGCATTCGTAGACTATAAAAAGGCGTTTGACTCTATTTCTCATGAAAGCATCTGGGAATCACTCAAAGCAATAAACATAAAAGAAAAATATATTAATATCCTACAAAATATTTACAATAACAGCAAAAGCAGAGTCAAGCTAGACAGAGTAGGCGAAACAATCAACATAAAGAGAGGCGTCCGGCAAGGAGACCCAATTTCACCAAAATTGTTTAAAGCCGTCTTACAACACCATGGTCCAATCAAGGTATAAATATCAATGGAAACTTCTTAAGCCATCTCAGATTTGCCGATGACATAATTTTATTTTCAGAAACCCCTCAGCAATTAAACAAAATGGTAAACGACTTTTAAGTTCCTTGGGGGAGGCTTTTACCCGAACGGGGTCCATACATAATAAACAATCGAAATAAATAATAATATACAATTAAAATAAATAATAATTAAAAATTATAATAAGATTAAAATTAAATAACTTAACTTTGAAAATAGATATCTTTGCATGCTCAATATCTATATTATATAAAAGAAAGACGTGTTAGTTACACTATTTATAACTCAACAACGGCTTTACCGATTTGGCTGAAAATTAATGGGGAGGTAGCTTAGAGCCAGGAAATGGACATAGGCTACTTTTTATCCCGGGAACAAGTTCCTGTGGGAAACGGGAAAGGGGATAACTTCTCTACGCGGGCAAAGCCGCGGGCGTCTACTAGTAATTAAATAATTATTAATGCTCATATGTATATGTACTTAAATCCAACATGTATGGAATTAAATAAAGCTTTATTATTATTTTGTCTCTCTGTTTTACGGGTATCTTCTTTTTTTTCTTGCTAAAATACCCGGTCTTTTGGTAGGCTTACATGGGGACATACTGGTCCAACACGCAGAGGCCCTTTGAGCATTTTAATCTAATAGGAAATGGGACCCCCACTGCAGACAGTCCACGCCCGCCTTATGTAGAAGAACGATAATGGACTACCTCCAATAGGAGTTAAACTATTGTAAAATATGGTAACTATGAAATTTGTTAAATTGGGTTGGGAGTTAGATAAACTGGGTGATTGGAACTATGGATGAAGAGGGCGTCTGCCATTTTAAAATCTGATTATCAAAATGTTGGCAAACGGTGACTCGCCAACTCACTAGATGGGCCCCCTATACAATCGCCATAGGCATAATAAGCCTGTAAGGCGACAGAGGGCAACACCGGTGTGAGCGGTTTGGGGTGTCGAGCGGTGCGGCGCCGGTTTTACATTCGCGGGACAGGCCCCGAGCGGGCTTCCCCGTAGTTATGCCCTTGAAAATGACACTTCCACCCCCGAGCATATAGCTCTGGCTCCCTCCCTCTGACTGGCCAATTAAGGCAAGCCAGAGTTTAAATTTGCTGCACTCCCGGGAGTAGCACTCTCACTGCTCTCCCGTTAGGCCATTAAATCCTAACCGGTGCAGAAGGGCAACAAAACACTGAGGAATCGGGACCGATGTGTAGCCACGCATATTCAGCTCGTTACAAGCTGCCCTGCGGATGTGAGCTTTTCAATAACTTACTGATACATTTTTTTGTTAATATGAAAGTGGACAACTCAAAAAGCGAATCTATCCCTCATAGGGTTGCATTAATCCTATAAAAGAACGACTGTCCTCCAGGGGTTTATTTATTATTATGCTATATCTTTATAGGTACCACAGATGCGAAACAATATGATAGCCAGAGCAAAAGCACTGTCCTTCTTTAAAGAGAGACGTCTTGGTCGTTCCTATGAACCTGATGAATACTTGGACCTACTCAACATGGTTAGTATAATAGAAACTAGCTAAACCCTGCTTCTTCGCCCGTGATATAATTCAAAGCTCATGGCACGCTACTAAAGCAGAATAACTTCTAACGCGTGTATACACGCACATTTTTATGTTCTGGCTGCTGGATTAACAAGTTCATTGATATTGTTCCCAGAAAATTTCTCAAGATCTGACTTCGGGGCTCGAAAGATGGATCATCCGTAATTAAAAAGCAACATCTAAGATTGTTAAACACAAACACAAAATAAAATAAATTAAGAAAAATAAAAATGTCTTTATTTTGCATAGACCATTTTAACGGCGCTTACAAAATGTCATACACAAAAATGTCACACTAGAGAAAAATGTAATAAATTGAAAGTGACCACCGGTTCGGAACTCAGCCCTCCTGAGAAGAACCGGCAAGTAACTTAGAAAGGCTTTTTTTTGATGGCCTTTTTACAATATAAAAATGGTGCTAAATCATTTTTTATGTAGCACCATTTTTTAAATCAAGAAATTGTATATATATTACCTACCACAGACCAAGGAATCAATGTCGATCGCGCTCTTGGGACGCCTTACTCTTAGGCCCGTATATTTTAAAAGAGATCTCAAGTATCATTAAAACTATGATCACATGAAAATAGTTTCAAGACAAGATTATAACTTATGCATCGATTTTATTGACTGAGGAGGCGAGCGAAGCGAGACGACGAAATTCTCCGTTTTAAGTCCACTGGTACGGGAAAAATGCTATCGATGTCCGACCGTTCGTCCGTCCATTCAGTCCACAGGGTCGCATTTTTCATTGGATTTGCATGCAACTTGGCATAGACAATCCTTGATATAGCCAAAAACTTTTAGCGAGGAGGTTATTCGATCGGGGGGGAAATGGAGGCAGGGGCGGGGAAATGGTCCCGTAGTGGTTGGCAAGACCGCTCAAAACTAAGGCGTTAACCTTGATAACAAAGCCTTTTTCCTCAATTTACTGCGAAGTCTACGGTTCACAGAACCACTAGTTATAGAAAGTGGGAGGGTCCTAAAAAATGCACAAAACACTACTTGGCGTTTTAAAAATGCCATGGCACTGGTGTCATTGAATTGTCAAAATTTCTTATTTTCAGTTTTGTAAGGAATTGATCTATAACAACGCCACGAGGGATTTCTCTAAAATAATACAATTTTCTTGCGAAAACCAATCGACAACATCGATAAAATCAGCAAAATCGACCTTTCATATTTTGTCTCTGTCAGCTAAATCGTTGTTATAATTTAAACTAAAAATGTGTTTTAAAATAAACACATTTTTAGATAAAATTGGAGACAAAAGTATAGATAAATTATAGTATAGGCAAAGGTCACAGGTTCAATCCCTGTCTCGAATCGAATTGTCTTTTTCCACTTTATTAAAAATTTATGAGAAATTTAGCAAATTATTGCTTTAAAAAAAAAAAAATTATCAAAAGTATAGATAATTCATTTACTACAGTAGTTTTATTTGATTCAAATTAAAAGCAACAATCTAAGCCTAAACATATCTCATTTTCTTACGGAAGTTTGTTCATACATTTTAGTATGGAAAAGTAGCCTCCAGTTTATAGGATTTATATTAGAATACGCGACCGCCAAAAATTCCCGTACTTCGCATTGCCTGATTAGGGATTAGGCAATGCAAGGCATTGTATTGGCACCAATAGCGATGGTGGAGGGCTACAATCCACACAATCGTCGTTCAGGGAAAGAGCTTTAAAAGCATGTTAACTTTTTCTTGAACCTTGTGAAAAAGTGATTCATACGGGTAACGCAGCTGTGGCGACAAGAATTGACAAAAAGTGACCTGCACAACATTGGTCGGTTGCCAGTATCCAAGACTGTACTGCCTGTTAGATGCTACGTAAGCAAGTAGTGAGTTTTACAGCTGTGTCTTTAAGACCTACAGTGGCCCTATTGGCTCTGTTCAATACCGCCTTGAGGTTATTAATGTTATATCACGCACCGCCCAAACCCTAACCTTTATTGAACAACCTCTGCCTACTCAGATCTTGCCAGTTATAACAGAAGCGTTATCCAATGGGGGTTATTTTCTGCAAAGCAACGCTCTTTGGGATGCAAAATAGTCGTGAAGACCGTCATAGTTAGAAGACGAGTAGTGTCATTATCATCGCCTACACTACACATGCAGTATATGACACACCGAACAGAAGGACCCTGTATCCCTAGAGCGTGACCGCCGGGAACCCGTACTGGTCACCATCTGGTACGACGATTCATTTCGAGATTTGCGTGGGTGGGATAGCTGCGTGAGATGGTTATTTATGGTACGCAGAATAGTATACTTGGGTAACGGTACTATGCCGCGGGTGGCCAGCGGCACCACCTGGGCTTTGGTGACTTGACACAGCTGTAAAACGGTACCTAGTCGGACCAACCCATTGTACCACCTGGCACTGTTATGGGAGTTAAAGCCACCCCGTGGGTATCTTATAACGACGAAGTCTCGTCAACATTTGGCTGGTGCGCCTCTTGTTAAGGCCATTGATGACATTTAATTGTATCGTTTCGATAGTTTTAATCTGAAATATACGTAAATGGTCGTCTTTAAAATCCATATTACCCATTACACACTTTATTCAATTATATTTAACACTAGACAAAATTTTTAAAAAAATAATTACATAATTATAATTAGACTTAAAAAGCACACACTTTGGCTCCACCCTTTTTAGGTACGCGGTGACAGCAGTCCGCCACTACGTAGCTAACGATCGGAAAACAAAAACCAAATGGATAAGTTACATTGCCGGTTTGTTGTGATTTTCATATACATTCTATGAAGTAAATTATCATATTTTAAGGTTATTTAATAATTTGTTGTAAATACAAGCATCATTTGTTTTTTGTAGTAATAAATGCATTTCTATAGGGACGAACTCGCGATGTACATATATTTGTACGAAACACTGTCCGTTCATTTATTTGAATCCAGGGTACGTATAATATACTTCGTGATGCGTTTGTTGAATTTAAAATATGAATGTGGGATGTACAATCATAAATTCCCACGCCCGCATACGTGCCTCTTAAGTATTGTTCACTAGAAACTAATCTCAAGTACTGATCGTCAATCGATCGTGATGTTTTCACATGTTCGACATTATTATGCGTATTACGCAGATTATTTTATATTCATATTATTATAATGATTATATTTGTGAATACAAATATATATGTATAATTTATTTATTTATTTTTCTCTTAAACTATACATACATACAC
The DNA here is from genome assembly GCA_948477245.1 of Thumatha senex. NCBI lineage: Eukaryota > Metazoa > Arthropoda > Insecta > Lepidoptera > Erebidae > Thumatha > Thumatha senex. The sequence continues at coordinate 28,107,500 of OX419728.1, forward strand.
CAATTACATTATACCATTCTACTTATACTCCATGTTTGGCATAAGGGTCTTCTTTGTAAGATAAGAACAAACCTTCCGCATAGTTACTACATACTGCTGCATTCTTATCTCAAAGATCGAATCTATCAGGTTAAGGAAGCTGAACCGACCTCTAAATTCTGCGACATAAATGCAGGTGTACCTCAGGGTTCTGTGCTGGAACCCGTTTTGTATACGCTGTGCACCTCTGACCGACCACAGGTGGATGGAATAATGACTGCTACATATGCCGATGATACAGCTATACTGGCGAGCCGTAATGCAATAAGCAGCCTGATGTAGCCTCACAGATATTGCAAAAAGGACTGGATGCTGTAACAAAATGGCTTCAAAAATGGAGGATCAAAGCCAGCGCATCTAAGTCAGTGCAGGTCATTTTTACACTCCGGCGAGAAAACTGTACCGCTGTTCACCTAGAAAACACTACACTGCCACAACAAGATAGCGTAAAGTACCTGGGCATACACCTAGACCGACGTTTGACTTGGAACCAACACATCAAAAAGAAGAGAGAGGAACTTAATATTAGACATCAAAATCTATACTAGATGCTAGGTCGGAACAGTAGACTATCTACTGACAACAAACTACTCATCTATAAGTCCATCCTAAAACCAGTCTGGATGTATGGCGTTCAACTCTGGGGGAGCGCAAGCAAGTCGAACATCGCAATTCTGCAGAGAATGCAAAATAAGTTCCTTAGGACAATAGCGAATGTTCCGTGGTTCATTACAAACTCGGAAATCCACGAACATTTAAATATGACCACTGTGGAAGAAGAAATAAAAATAACCACAGATAAATATAAAAAGCGGCTGGAATATCATCCGAACGTGCTTGCGGCGAACCTTGTCACCCGCAGCTATCCAAAACGTCTTAAAAGAAAAGACATAATATCATAAATGAGAAGATATCCTCACTGGAGGATGCACTCAACCTGACAGCAGCTCACACCGAATCTGATTATAGTTGACTTACTGATTGCATATTGGCACAAAAAAAAATACTCTATGTTAAATAGTTGTGAGAGGACTGATGTTTGAAATAGGCGCAAGCCTGTACCACATGTATTTGTAGTAGAATATTGCCTAGTGGAGCAATGTAAACGCATTAAAGAGCTTGTTGCTCGCCTATAATGAAATAATATTGATGTTTATATGTATTAATATAAAAATATTTTCCTTGTTTTAAAATACTATAACGGAACGTTAATTTATTGAGTTGTAAAACAAAGATCAGACCTGTCAAAATCTATTCTTGAGAGAAGATTCGGATTTGAACATCAATCTGAAATCACTTGAATTTGGATCGGCGAATTTCGTCTCAAATGACGTTCAATAATACAATATCTACTTGAAAACAGTTTTATGACTACATTCATGACTGGAAACACTGGACGTTTTAACCAATCTTCCTAGCTGGGCCTTAGTATATTGCGTGTCAGAGGGCGTCCCCCTTTACTCATACGATTACACTAATTACAACAGAATGGCAGACAATTGACAGGTTGCGTATGCGTTTTTCGCCTACAGCCGTACGTTAACTTGGCACGTGGTATTATTACTTTCGTTTGCGTGTTTTTTATGCGCGAGTGAGAGAGAGTGAGCAGCATTTCTTGTTCTGTTTATATTACGTTAATAATGTACAGTCTTAATATGCGTCTTATGTTTTATAACATAAATAAAGCAATTGTTTCCCATTTTAGTTTTTATTGATAGCAATACGATAACAAGCTGAAAAGCTTCGTCATAATCCATAGCAATTGTCGGGAGCCCAGATTTGATTTGATTCTTTTAAAATTATAAACTCGAAAGTTTGTAAGAATGTATGCTTGTTACTCTTTCACGCAAAATGTACTGAATATATTTTGTTTAAACTATAGATAATAATATAGCTTTAACATCCGAATAACACATAGGCTACTTTTAATCTAGGGAACAAGTTCCTGTGGGAAACAGGAACGGAAAACTTCACCACGCGGAGCCGCGGGCGTCAACTAGTTTGTTAATATTCCTCACAGCACTCACACAGAACACGGATTATGTTAATGAGGTTATATTTGTCAATGTCAATATGTGTACCGTCCCAACCATGACCCTGTGCAATCTTAGACCATTTGTGTGCAATGTAACTATAAAGGACATACATAATATATTGCTTATTAAACATATGCTCCTTGTCGCCAATAAAAAGGAAAAATAGTGTTGTCACACAAAAAAAATTGTATAGCGTGTAGGGCTACTGCTACACCGGTTAATGAACAACCCTCCGGTAATGGCAAAGTGAAAAAGTGTTAGTTCCTTGTTTGCAGAATAATGAACTATAATAATTTTATTTTTCATTTTATTTATTTATTATATTTTGTTTTTATTTTATTAAGATTTTTAAGTTGTTGTTTTTGTACCTTGTGAAAAATATTTATAAATAAGCGAATTTGAAATTGGAGACTTCTACATATTCATAATGATATTACAACTTTTTATTTGCAATGCCCCATTTCTGCAAAGTCTCTCTTGACAAGGCATAAATAAAGTGTTGTTCAACTTTTCAATTAGACGACTTTCTTGTATTTTTTTCACCGTTGTATTTTCATTTGGTCTTCTTTTCATGGTAGAATTAATTAATAAAACTACTTGGAGTAGATGCAAAATATTTTATTTCAATTATTGTAAAAGTAAAACAAGTTCATTACATATTAATTTTATACACTTATTTATAATATAAAATTTAATTTTAATTTATCTTTCACGTCTTATCCCCGAAGAGGCATATTATATGCCCACTTTCCACCGTGTGCATTCCTGTCCCACGTACCTAATAGGTGGGGTGAACCCCTTGAACCCTTGCCGTGTTGAAATAGACAGACGCAGGTTGTGGCTACCTGCTGTTGAAAACTTTCAAGTCGCCTATAAGGCCTTCTACTTGACTTAACTGCCATGTTACTGGCAACCGGGACCAACGGCTTAACGTGCCTTCCGAAGCACGGAAACTCTCGTAAATGTAAATGCCATATAGTGGTCACCCAGCGTAAACCAGCCATAGCGAAATGTGCTTGACGCACAGATCGTTTACAGAACACTGAGTCCGCGGGGCCACGAGCACTTCAAATTATATGTATTAATATAATATATAAATATTACAAATAAATATAAATGGTTATACCACAGTAATGTTATATATTCTATATATACTTAAAAATAGTTTTCAATTGTTGCATTAAGTATAAAACTTGCATGGGTAGACTTCTTAAAATATAGATTCGAAAATAATATCAAGCCTTCTAAATAGAAATATATTATTATAGCTATTTTATGTATTTATAGGCACAGAATAAGTACTTAATAGTACAGGTAACAGGTGATTACCTTTGAAATCTGAGTAACAAGTTTACCACAATCGTATTTAAAAGTGTTCTTACATAGATTATTTAGATAACTGTGATGTTGTGTGTAGTTAGGATGTAATATTGTACCTACTTAATAGCTAATAGTGACGAGAAGTGCAATATCTACATAAAAATTGTCACAAAACATGGATTTTGAGCGGTATTTGCAGTAACACTAAGTGACATCACTAACAAAAATAGGGAACAGGTCAAAGATATAATTATAAACAACATCATTGGAACAGGTATGCATAAAAAATATTTTTATGTATAAAACAGCTTTACTCTAAATTTCCACTTATTAATAAGTATGTAATATTAATAATTCTTATTAATAAAATTATTTATTATTATTACCTAATTATTTATAAATAATAAAAATATTACTTATTAATAAGTATAAATTTAGAATAAAGTAGTTTTAGAGGAATATAAATTAAAATACATAGGTACCTGTACTTTTAAGATATTAAAAAAAATCTAATATACACAATTTAAAATACATGTAATTGAAGTACTCGTATAACCATCATCTCTCAAATGTTGTAAATTATTATTTTATACTTGGCACGTCATAGACGACGTGATTGAGGGCCACTATCATAGCAGATCTCCTATAGCGGCCCTCAGGTGGGCGGCAGGAATATTTCACGCTTAAGATGACGTACTTAAGATTAAAGTAAAGCACCTTAATATAAGATTGCCCATTATCCGCGGGTTTTTCGCTGAACACCTAGAGACCAATTTCCCTGCCAATAGCCGCTAAAGGATTATTAATGCGCCTATATGAATCATCAATTCTCTGTGAATAGAAAATAAAAGTTCAATTTAAACATTTATAAGTATTTTGGTTTGCAAAGATCGCTAGTCCATATCCTAGGGATCTCCGCATAGGGGAAAATGTCCCAACCCCCTGAGACGAAGCTGCAGTAGCGGACAAAGTCTGTCCCCTGGGTTTATCCATCCGAGGAATACCCGGTATAGCAGAACATAAGCAGATAAAAGGGCACCATCGCAATTCTACTATCTTAAAAATATTATGAATGGAGGGGAGATTATTTGTATGTTTGTTACTCTATCCCGCTCCAATCCAGAAACCAATTTCGCTGATATTTCGTATATAGATAGCTGACGCCATGGATTACTGGATTTTCATATCGAATAGACTATGTTTTACCACGGTTACAAGTTCCTGTGGGAAACGGTTACGGGAAGACTTCACAGTCGAAGCTATGGATAATATGTTAAAAGTTCTCTGCAAGTGGCACCCTAAAAGTGTGCCAATTGGAAACTTGTCTCAGTTGAGAAGGTTCTTCTTCGTAATTTAATCTAAATTCTGATATGCTATGCATTTTCTACTCTTCCACATATTGAATATACACCCTTCGGTCTCCGATATTTTTATAAACACCATAAACATTGTTTATCGAAAAATTATGGGTGTAAGGGTCCACTTCAAGATTTTCGGAGCTCAAGCGACCTCACTCGCTAGCGGTGCAACTGGGGGTCAGACGGCAGTCACTCCGAACAATGTGCAGGGATCACTCACGTACAAGAGTAAGCAGACCAAACATATTCCTTTGCTTATGGTGCAATACTTCATACTTTTCACTCTTGCCATTTGTTGTACGAGTATGAAGCTATTTTTATTATTCCTGTGTAGCTACATCTAACTCACACTTTGACAGCGAACAGCGAGTAGCCAATTTTTCTACTACAACTAAGTTACAACTTGTAATCACAACCGCCGCTGTCATCTTTAAATCAAAGATTTATGTGTCGATGTGAAAATATTATGTATAAAATTGTTACAAAAGTAGACAATTTTTTTTTGTGCATAGAGTGATAAAGTTTTATTATCAAGAAATCACCAGAAATAACTAAGCTAAGCCACCTGTCTATGAGTGTGTAATAGGCTACGCTATTTTTCGCTAACGTTGGGTCGGCTTACTGCCTTATATGTATGTGGTAGGGACACAGCTGTACGTGCTGTGCGTACACTATGGGTTAGGTCGTTTCATTTTGTATCGTATAGTAATTTTTATATCGTCTAACTGGTACCAGAATAATTAGGTACCATTTATCAAGAAGATGATCTGTATATTATTCTCCTTGAAAATTATATGAAGACCCATTTATTGATATCCCCTACAAAATACTGAAAATCAAAATCCAAACGATAACTGCTCCTAGCAGTCAAGAGGACCCCAAGCTTCAAATTCAGGTACGATAATACTTAAGAAAATACTTACAAAATACTTAAGATGAAGAGAAAATTGAGAAACATTACCTCCTCTAGGTCATCTAAATAGCTATCGTTACTATAAGATGGACCGCGACGGTTCCCTTTGAACATATTTAGTGCTTTCGTCTTCTCGTCATCGTGGCGTTCCGGCAGTGTGATCGCCTAAAAATAAAAAAAAACTCAAAGAATTGACATTGTGTTTTATTGTCCTTTATTTCCGTTCTTAGGCAAAGGTGTTACTGCCAAAATGCCAACTATGACGTGATTTGCAGATTAAATGAGTTTAGTTTTTATTTTGCCTCAAATACTTTTAATCCTTCATTATATTCCATTTTCATGTAATAAGTAGTGATCAGTAGCAATATTCTTCGGATTGGTTTTTTATTTATAACATTTTAAAACAAGTAATGCGCCCTTCACTATCGTAGCGAAGGTATTAAACGACTTCTAAACCGAAACCAGTTTCAAAACCGAAAGTGGTAAACTTCAAAATCACCTTTGCACGTATTCATAGAGTACTGAATCGTGCCGCTATTGTCTCTATCTCTTATGGTTCCTGAGAAATAGATGCGAGATGGACGGACAGACTGCGCTATTTTATAAGACTTTTCTAAACTCTAGGGTATAGAAGTCTAAAAATGAATAATGCCCATTGAATTACTTTGACGTTTCATACAATCGCGATAGAATCTGTGGTCTGTTATAGGTATTCACAGATCACGTTGTGACGTCATGGCTACAAGCGGCCCAGTGCGATTCAGGAGCGGTCCTTGGCCCTTGTTCTACTGTAGCTGCTCACCAAGTGACGTCTTCCACTTTACCTCGGGACGCGTCTCAACAATCTCGCCTACTGAACCCTTTTTTTTTATCACCATAGCTTATCCAAAACGTAAATTCTAAATCTTTTAATTTTCTTTCTTTTAATTTTTTCTTCTTTTAATTTTTGTAGTCTCCGTCATCTCTGTGCGTAAGTCACCCCCATCCTCAACGTATTAAAGTTATGTATTCATTTTATATCAAACTAGTTGGCGTGGCTTCGCCCGCGTAAAGAAGTTTTCTCGTTCCCGTATACCACAGGAAATTGTACCCGGGATAAAAAGTATGTGTATGCCTATGCGTTATTCTGATGTATAAGCAATTTTATTGTAAAGTTTCATTAAAATCCATTCAGTAGTTTTTACGTGAAAGAGTAACAAACATCCATACAAACTTTCACATTTATTAAGATTACCTTGACGATAACTGGTACAACTAAAATGGCCAAGACCCCAGATGGCCGGGTGTGCTTGTTCATTTGATGGGTGTACTCGCGGAACGCCTGGTCCACAGCTTGCCTGTTATTGTAATCGTTGTTGGATTCTAGTTCACTTAGGCGGTCTGCGAGGGTCTGAAAGGTAAGAATGATAAGAACCTGCATCAAGCAAAGACAGACTAGGTAGTTCAGCGTGTCTGACACGTAAATCATAAAAAAAAAATGATCTGTTCTCACGACAAACGAGATTTTTGTATACTTACATTTAAATATACACTAAGCAAAATAGTGTGATTTGCAGGCCACGCTAACATAATTTTATTTAAATTAGCAAAATGTTTAGATTAGTCAAATTTCGAGGCATTTAAAAATGACCAGGAAGAGAATGCAAATGCTACAATGCATACGGTGAAATGTGTGGGGGTATAGTATGCCTCTGCCTACCCCTTCGGGGATAAAGGTGTGACAGTATGTATGTATGTGCTACACTATTTCTTGTAATATAGAGCCTCTACAGCTGTCAAACACGGCAACCGATCTTTAGTCACAAAAAACTGCCAAATTGCTGTGACTACGGATCGGGTAAAATGATCAGTGGCGACACTAATGTGACTACGGGCAGCTAAAATTAACCGTAGTCATACTAGTGCGGCTACGGGCAAATAAAATAAACCATAGTCACACCGGTGTGGCAATTTGTAGTAAATACGGTTTGGTTGTTAAACACACATTATTAACTAATTATCTTCACGCTGTATCCCTGACGGGGTAATCAGAGAGGACAGATCGCCAGGTTTCATGATCCATAGTTCTTTCGCTTCTTGCAGATTCATCAATCGCTTCATACATGCACGTCTGGGTATCTGAGTACTCTTTGAGTACTTTTCCGTTTTTGAGCAATGTGTTCACGTGGTCTTCATAAGTCTCAGCCTACCCTGACTCCTTTTACCCTCTACACACAATATATATTCTTCGCCAACCGTTCCTCACTCATTATTAACTAGACTTACTGAAATTAGGTTGTCCTTATATTCATCGCGTAAGCTTTCAGCTCGGCCTTCCTGGAACTGCTCAAGGGCTTTAGTCTGTGCTCGCTCGTGCAGTTCTTTGAGCGCTCTGGGATGGTAGCAGCAGGACGGCGGTCCCCACTGTGACGTCACGTAGTTGTTATACGCATACACGGCGTTTCGCACACTCGTCAAACTATTACTTGCATTAGTCTTTTCAAACTCCTCGAAATATCTGTCAATCTCCTAAAATCGAAATATAATAATGTTAGGTTTTACATTAATCATATACACGGCAATGGGCTCACCACCTGTTACGTGGGACAAACATGCATACAGTGAAATGTAAACGTATGGTATGCCTCTGCTTACCCTACCCCTTCGGGGATAAAGGCGTGACTGTATGTATGTACATATAAATAAAAATAAATCGTGTTAGTTACACCGTTAGAATATATATTGTTCAAAAGTAGAGGGTAGAAGGAGTCAGGGAAGGCCGAGACTTACATATGAAGACCACGTGAGCAGATTGCTCAAAAACGGAAAGGTCAAAAGTACTCGGATACCCAGACGTGCGTGTATGAAGCGATTGATGAATCTCGAAGAAGCGAAAGAAGTATGCATGGATCGCGAAGCCTGGCGATCTGTCCTCTCTGACTACCCCGTCAGGGATACAGCGTGAAGATAGTTAGTTTTTTTTTTAGTTACACCGTTAATAACTCGAGAACGGGTGGGCCGACTTTTGTGATCCTTAAATTATTGGATTTGTCCTAACCCGAATAGCAAAATAATAAAAAAAAACGAAAACAAGAACCTGTGTAAACCTTATTTTTCTCTTACATTTTCTATGAAACCGAATTCTAAAGCAATGCAAAGCTCGGTGTTGATTTGTGAAGTTAAAACTGTATTTTTTAAGAAAATAGTGATTTCCCTATGTAGTCATTATTTGGCACAATTACCGACTAAATAGGTAAGGCCTCCAAAAAGAGGTTTGAGTTGAGATACTTAAATTAAAAGTTTTAATGTTTCATGAATTACCCAATGTCACTAACTGCGTTTAAAATGTGTGGTGTCTATATTCTCGATGATTAACGGTAAAAGAACATTTATGATGTATTCACGAACTATTGTCAATAAAAACACGTTTTGTATATAAATCCAATATTAAATCACACCATTCATATTTTTTTTCTAACTGTTTACACTGTTGATTGATGGCACTTGGTGGAACTTGCTACACATCATATAAGTTATGTATACATAAAATATGTGCTAACCTTTGAAAATGCCGTAAGGCGAAACCGGTCAGGATTAAGTGAGTTGGAACAGTACTTATTGTTCAAGATTTTTTCTAAGATTCGTATTTCCATTACACTCCCTCGTTTTGCTCTAACTCTACCAACAACACTTAATGCAGGGCGTGGAGAAAGCGGCACAGGAACGAGTACATATTTCTTGATTTTGCTTGGATTTGATTTTGATTTGAGAGATTAACATTGGCACAGTTAAACTACGCGGATTATGGGATATATTGAATGAAATAATGATAAATGAATGCTTTCTTTTTGTAATTTAATTAAGTGTAACGTTATTTAATTGACATAATAATATACAAAAATAGACATTTTTAATAAATAATATAGATTCTAAGATGACAAAAATTGTAAACCATTTGGCCTTTGAGAAATTACACGCCGCGCACCGTCTGGCGAAACATGTTTGTAACTAGACTATAAGAACATCTAAGTCAGCCATGTTTCTCGAAATAAAGTATATTTCATTTCATTTCATTGATGATAACCTTACTTGTTCAAGAGTTTCCTGGTCGGGATCTGTTGACTGCTGTGTGGGTTGACTGCGCAGCGATAGGAAGTGTCTGACTGCTGCTTTCAGCGCGTTGCTGTGATGTTTCTCGAGCTCTTCAGTGCTTACGCCGTTTTGTTTCATGCCCGCCTTCATTCGCGACAAGTACAGCTCACGAGCTTCTAGAATCGCATTCTTATTGTTCTGCACGTTAACAGCTTTCATTTGCTTGTAAAACTGATTCAAGTCCTAAAAATAACATTTAATTATATAAATCACTAGCTAAATAATAAAGACATGTAAAATGAGAATTTTGACTGTAAGTAACATCCGGTATTTGGCAGTACCTACCCGGATTAAACCGTCTCTATCCGTATCTTCGTCCTGCGGCACTCGAGGCCTAGTCCTGTCAAACGTTTCAAGCGCTTCTCGCTCAGCTCTCGAGTGCAGTTCTTTCATGTCCTTTTCGTGCAGACAAAGGCGGTTGGTGTCGTCACTTACTAAATGCACTACATCTTTGTAAGCTTTCTCAGCTTCTGAGAGATCTTCCCTAATTTTAGCATCATTCTGCCACAGATGTTGCGATAGTCGAGCTTCTAACTCCTGTAAAAAGTTAGTTTCATTTAGTTGGAACCCTTTTAGACAACAAATTTGGAAATTCCTTATTTTAATCTGATTAAAAATTTCATAATAACATCGCTATCAAATTCACAAGTAAGTGTAGTTACATATTTAACGTAATAAGTTCTGGACCAGATAGCTTTGTTGGATAGAACGATAGAACATTCTGCCTCAAAAGGATCTTTGTCGTCATACGATCAATCCCAGTCACATTCAATGTCAAACTGCCGAAGATCTCGTTTTTTAGATTTTTCTACGGCTACGTAACTCAAAAGGTAAAACCGAAACCCTTTTAAGATCATACTGTTGTGCGTCCGTCCGTTTGTTGTCGTCACTTTATCTGGAGAACGCGAGAAGGTATCTACTTTAAATTAAAACCATATACTTAGGTGTACGATCCCTTAAAGCTGTGAAAACATGAATGAATGAATGCATGAATGAATGAGATGTTTATTCGACACGCAGAAATTCAAACTGTTAACGTAAAAAAAGTTATGGTTGATTATGATGCAAAAAACGTATTTGACGGAATCCTTGCTATTCGAGCCCGATTTGACTTGCCCGGTTTTCTGTCTAAACTTCGAATAAATATATCAGTGCCAAAGCCTAGTCCACCGATCAGCAGCTAGGAGGTGAGGTCATCTTCGGCATCGAAAATATTGTGGAGTCCTGTCCTGAACTGTGACTTCTTTAAAATAAAGTATAAGATGCACTGCTTGTAACACACAAAAAATTAAAATTAAAATTGCAATTATACAATATTAGATTCCCGGGACGGAAAGAATATTTGTGTGATCCACAAATATTTGTTTCGGAGTTTGGGTGTTTCCTATGTTTAATATGTATGTATTTAGAAATATATAAGGACGTATATCAGTTGTCTGGACCCCATAACGCAAGCTTTATATTAGCTTACTTCAGTATAGACGGCGCTGTGTAAAAAAATGTCCCAAAATATTTATTTTATAAAAAGAACCTAGATACAGGACCACCAAACCTTTTCAAGATCCGCTACGTAAACTGCAACCTCTTCCTGTGAGCCGAGCTTCTTTTTGGCCTGGAAGTGAGCAATGGAAGCGGCAACTGTTTCTCTATGCCAGGTCTCCATCATACTTTTCAGCACGCTCTGACCATCGATGATGTTGGCGGCCATATTCCCTGCGTAGTACTCACGTGCTTCTCGGAGGGCAAACGTCATACAGGCATCTACTGTAGCCTATAATATATAAATACAATAGTGTTAATGTTCGAGCAGTTTGGATATAACTTTAAGAAATGTCAAATCACAACAGTGATAAGTATGAATGGTATAAGTATAAAGATTGTCTGTAAGAGATTGCTTTTTAGCGATACCGGCTGTGTATATATAAATAAATAAATATTGTGGGACACTTTTCACACAGCGCCATCTAGCCCAAAGTAAGCTAATATTAGCTTGTGTTATGGGATCTAGTTAACTGATAAACATACTTATATATTTCTAAATACATACATATTATAGATAAATAACACCCAGACACAGAATAAACCATCGTGCTCATCACACAAAGTTTTATCCTGGGTGGGAATCGAACCCACGACCTCTTGCGTAGCAGTCGGATGCACTCCCACCGCGCCACAGAGGCAGTCAAAATATATATATGTGTGTATATTTATCTCCCTCTGTATATTTATAAAATTGCTTTCTCTTTGGTCGAGTTATTTTTATATTGTTGTGCAATAAAGTTTATTTTATTCTATTCTAAGTATGAAAATTTAAGAGGATTTAGGATTAAGGAGGAAAAAATTACCTATTTCAGCGTATATCGAGTTTCCCGGTGAGCGTAGCGGGGCTATTGTTTTGCAAATGGATAAACCACTGGGGCATTACAATCTTAGCGTCGCACATCTTGAGAACGATAGCATACAGTATAGCCTAAAGTGCTGGCGATGTTTTACACGCTTTGTATCACCGCAACCGATAAATCGATTATCAGCATGATGGGTTTTGAGAACTGATAACACTGTATTGACTGATCAATACGAATCAAATTGGTTGTTCAATGTGAACTAGATTTAAATCGCTAGATAAGATAAATTTTAATATTACCATTGACTGCAACCGGATTGGGAACATCATAATAATATACCTAACACATAATATTTAGATTTATTTTGGCGTAACTAGTAGTGTATGCGACTGTGACATGCTGAGGTCTAGGGTGCGATTCCCGGGTCGGAACAAATATTTATGAGATCGCCACATGGTTGTTTTGGAGTTTGGGTATTTCCTATGTATAATATATATGTATTTAGAAATGTATAAGTATGTGTAATAAGTGTCTCACAATATTATTTATTGTTTGCGGAAACTTAACTTTGTCGGCAACATCCTCAACGTGTTCAAGATTATTTGCAAACGGCGCGTCCATAGATATCTTAACGAAAGAGATATGACGAACGCAGCGTTTATAATACTAAGTACGAGTATGTGAACCTGCGTCGCCAAGTATATCGGCGTTCCGCGACGTGTGGACGGCACCGGACATCGCAATAAATGACTGTTTATCGCAAGCTTTGCATTCCATTGCGTGTTTGATTGGTAAAGGATATCTTGAAAGCATAACAAAAAGTAAGTGATATTGTTTATAGTGTTGTGCGACTTAGTGAATAATTTACATTGTTATCGAAATTAAGAACGCTTGTTTATGGTAAGGGAGACAGCGCCGCGCGTTAGTTTCATATCTCGTTAGTTAAGATATCTATGGGCGTGTCGGACAAACAGTTTTTTTTTAAATCACCGCGAAGCTTCCTTTAAATATGGCGTTTTAATGTAAAAATTGAAATTAAAACCTTCGTAGTCGTGCATAATACCTATGGTACGCCATTCCAGGACTAGTGAAGGTTTTAATCGTATTTGATACGTGCTTGATAGTTGAGCATAATTATGTTAACACACAAATGTTCCCGCGTGGCATTTCTCATGGTCTTACGATTTCTATGTTACGAACAGTTGTAGGAAGCATTATTTCTTTAAGAAATATCTTTCAGCAAACCGGCGAGAGACCATGATACATACCTACCATTAATAAATAAACCTAAAGAAATATGACACAGTTTACTAGAAAAATATAATGTGTAAAATATCAAGGTAATAAAAAACGGTAGCTCAATTTTACAAACCTGGAAAATAGTTGTAGCTTCAGGCATATCGTCACTGTTGAAGATCTCCACATATCGCATAAAGAACTCGAGGAGTCCCTGTGCTTGTACTTTATCCCCGCTGATGGTCTTTGGCATCAGGTTGTTCTGATCAAATAATGATGGAACTAGTTCTAAGAGCGAAGTTCTAAACTGATCAGTGATGTCTGAAATACATACGAGTATAAGGTGACTGGCTACTACTGGTTACTTGATGTAATACATACGAATCACCACAGAAATAATCAATGTCACTCGAAAGCTCTTATCAGTAGTTACTATTGAATTTAAAATGATAATGTGAGTCAAAAATAACACTTGTACTATTCCACAACATTTACTTGATAAGCCTAACCGGTTTCGCCTCACGGCATTCTCAAAGGCACGCAATATGACAACTGGATCTAGTAGTGAGGCAAAACCGGTTAGGTTTATCAAGTAAATGTTGTGGAATAGTACAAGTGTTATTATTGAAAATGTGTAGCAAGTTCCACCAAGTGCTATCAATCAACATTATAAATTATCTGAGAATGTGAGTGTTTGGCAAAGCTCACGGTTACCGCGTACTAAACGTGAACTTGTATGTCGAGACACCGCCCGTCTGGATACAAACGCGAGAATATAACTCTACTCCACACAATATCACGTAAACGCGTTTCACTGTGAGTGGCGATAGGTGTTCGCTAAAACTCACACTCAGCACTCGGTACCTGAATACCGGGTAGCATTTTTTTTATCATGTGCAAATTCCCACGGGTGATATGCAGGACTCGAACCGACTAAAACCACACTGTTCCTACCAACCTGTCTAGCGCTGGGCATCCCGGGTAATTCTTACGAAGGATGTCTCAGAGTTCCCGACAGACTGCCTACCACCGCAGCCTCGCTTAATGGTTCGGGTTTATCCAGCTTCTTTGGTGTTGTTTTTTTTTATACCACTGTGGTGGCAGACAAGCATACGTTGAGTGTTATGCCGTTTCCGTGGGGGTTGGTTCGGGTATTATCCCGATTCATGCGGCGTGAGACGTGCAGGTAGCATGTGTATTTCTGCAGTTACATAGACACTTACCAGAAAGGCGTCCTCGAAATCTTTCATCTGCGACATTAAGGCCAGGGTGAGGCATCAGGAAGCATTGCAGCTTCTCGAAGCAAGAATGAATGTGCGTACGCACCTCAAGCAGCTGTTTCTTCTGATTGGGTTTGGTCTGCAACCATTTTTTTAGTATAGATAATATTTGTGCCCCACCCCTTCATGAACATACTTCGAAAGCCGATTTACTTAACCCACATATGCCTCTATTAACAATAACATAAGGAAATCTGATGGATTTGCTGATTGTTTCATTATTACTGCTTTGCTTGGGAAGCACCTATGATCATGATATGTTACTTCTGATTAAATTGGTTTTCTATTATTTATCTCTCAGCCTTATCCCCGAAGGGGTGGCAGAGGCTTATTATATGCCCACTTTTCACCATTTGTATTACTGTCCCACGTTATAAGTGGTGAGCCCATTGCCTTGTTGACATAGACAGACGCAGGTGGTGGCTATCTGCTGATGAAATTTTTCAAGCCGCCCATAAGACCTTCAACTTGACTTAACGACGACCATAATGTTACTGGCAACCGGGACCAATGGCTTAACGTGCCTTCGCAAGCACAGAAACGGAAACCAGCCGTAGCGAAAGTTCCTTAACGCTGTTTACAGAACACTGAGTCTGCTGGACCACAAACGCTTTTTTTTTATTTCCTAATGGCAATTTTTGTTTTCTATGAAAGAATGTATAATATCCAGAGTATTGACATATTGATTAATTTTCGGTATTGTTAGGAGCTACTGCCGTCATACTTTCCAACCTCGTAAGAGCACCTGCACTGTTGCCTCGTCCGGTAATCAGCAAGAGCACCGGCAGCAGCTGAGGTTGCTTGGTCGTGGTAGTGGGGGTTACACACTTAGATTAGAATTAGACTCTTGAGTACAAGCTTATAATAATTTAGTAGTGGTCTATGCCTTTACCATGAGTTTTAAGTCCATCAATGCTTGACCGCCAGTGTAGCCGTATGGATGTTCGTACGGGCTCATCCAATCTCGGATAAGAAACAGCAGCGACTGGAATGCCTTTCCTTCTGCGTTACAAGCCAATTTTCCGTACTCTGTAAACAGCTGAAAATATGACGAGTACAATTTCAATATTGGTGTTCTTCACAATGTTTTCATAATGTAATGAAAACCACATGTAATATTGTATCTTCACTGACGGAGTAGTCCGAGAAGAGAGATCGCCAGCCTTCGCGATCCAAGCATACTTTTGTCGCTTCCTGCAGATTCATTAATCGTTTCATACCCGCACGCCTGGGTATCCGAGTACTTAATACTTTTTCGTTTTTAAGTTATATATTTATGTTCAGTCTCGGTCTACCCTGACTCTTTCTACCCTCCAATTTCGCACAAAAAATATTTTTTTTCAATTGTTCCTCACTCATTCGTTGGACGTGTCCAAACCAACGGAGCACGCCCAACGAGATAGATAGTTAATATTGTGGAACAGTCTGAACAGTTACTGAACACTCATGGTGGTCATGGTGATCATCTATAATATGTATTTATTTAGAAATATATAAGTATGTTTATCTGATATCTGGTTATCATAGTACAAGCTCTGCTTAGTTTGGAATCAGATGGCGTTGTGTGAGTTGTCCCAACGATATTTATATTTATTTTTTATCTTATTTATATCTTAATCGTTGAGAATGTTTGCCATGAGGCGAAACCGGTCAAGTTTACAAAGTACAAGTACTTAGTAAAATGTTGTGGAACATTCTGGAACAAATATTTTTGCGATCCGCGATCCAAAATATGTTTGTTTTGGAGTTTGGGTGTTTTTTTATTTATATGACATATAAGTATGTTCGCCAGCTATCTAGATCCCATACAACAAGTTTATATTAGCTTCTCTGAGCTAGGTGACACTGTGTAAAAAAAATTAAAATATGTATTGCCTGCGGATATCAAGTACCTAATCCTATTTTATTTACCTGTAAATGTTGGAGGTCATCCTCTCCGATGTTCGCTCGCAGGTTGTAGATCTGCACGGACGACAGGAGCGTGGACAGCGCGAAGATGGTGGAGTTGTCGCCCATGTCGCTCTCCGTGTCGAACGTGCCTTGCGTGTCCATTAAAAGAACTGCTACCTGTTTGGAAAATATATTATCTCCATCTGTTTCTTTCAGTTAAACGACTTTATTAGAAATCACTGTAGGTACTAAAATTTTCAGTTACTAAATAAAATGTTTTACTCAAATATCATGATTTCTGTATAAAATTTATATTAAATAAAAATTGCCTTTACAGGTACATTTACTTTGTGAGTGAGGTATATGGGAGTAACAGCTGGTTAGATCTTTCTTTTCTACTTACCTTTTCTTTAGTTTCTTCAAGGGTAACAATAATGGGCTCCGGCCACAGATGAATGCCTTTTGTATTACTCTGTGCACCGCCGCGCCAGTCGAAGCCCTCCAATAGATCGTCCTCATTACCCAGCCACGTAGTATTTAGTTGGCTTTCACGCTAAAAGATCCAAATTATTTTTAAGCTGGAAGTAGGTCAACTGCCTACACTGCTTATTCACAGTACATAATATATTATCAATATGATTGTATATAGTGTTTATCAATAACTCCTTATCCCCGAAGGGGTAGCACAGGCATATTATACGCCCACTTTTCAACATGTGTATTACTTTCCCACGTAATAGGTGGCGAGCCCATTGTCGTGTTGTATTTCAACACGACAATGAGCACACCACCTATTACGTCACCTAATATGAGACAGGGATGTATATCCTACCACCTATATGAGAAGTAAGGAATTTCAAGAAAACTAGCTTTGGCTTATAGCTCATTCACATAAACGCAAACTTTTACACTATAGGCCCCAGCCGCAGCCATCGAATGTTATATTCTTCACCGCTGAATTCCCGCAGGGGCCACAAATCCACGTTGCAGAGAAGCTAGAATGCTAAAGAATTCTGCCTATAGAGCTTGGATCACGGCTCCAGCTAATAATGACAGAAACATCTCTGAAGTACAACGCTAACTGAATGCCAGCAAAAAAACAATTGCCAGGGCTAAATTCGATTTCATCGGCAGAATTGGTGAATGACTAGCTGGCTACCCTTTTGGGAGTCGTGAATTATGGTCGCTACCAAAGTTGCCGAGAAAAAAGCTTTTGTCAGTCTGGTTTACCACCCCTACTTAAACCTAACGGTAGTTTGGACTTATCTAAGGTGATGGAGCGTGTAATCAATACACCGCTTCTGGGGTACCTGAAAGAACACGACCTGCTCAGTAATCGGCAGTACGGTTTCCGTCACGGTCGCCCGACTGGCGATCTTCTTGTGTACCACACACACTGTTGGGCGACGGCTATCGAGAGTCAGGGAGAGACTCTAACAGTGAGTCTAGATATCTCTAAGGCCTTTGACCGAGCCTGGCACCGTGGTCTTCTATCGGAATTGCCATCCTATGGACTGCCCGGGGGACTTTGCGTATTCAGCTTTTAGCCGGGAGAACAATCAGACCCTTCCTTGATGGCTGCTGTAAATGTTGGGGTCTTGCGACGCTCAGTGTTGTCATCCACCCGGTTTTTGCTGCATATAATTGATGCTGTCCATAGACTGCATTAATTGTAATGCGGTTGATAGTACGTGTGACACTTATTACACGAGTCGCTTCAATATCTCCCGGTCTGCAGTGGAAGAAAGTCGTGAACAACTTGTTTCTAAAATCGAGGCTACTCTTGCTAGAGTGTCCGATTGAGGTAGACAAAATCATGTCCAATTTAACCCTACCAAGACTCAGTTTTGTGCATTCACCGCTAAAAAGCCCCATTTATGCCCAATTCCAGGGCACACCTCTTTCCCTCTCCATTAGTATTGGGATGCTTAGTGTTGAGATCTTTAATGACGTCCAATGCCGTAGTCATTTAGAGGACAATGACAATGAAACTGGCGTCCAAAAAGCTCGAGGTGCTTAACAGGGCACGGCAGTACTTTGTTTGCAGAGCAAACACTGCTCCTCTATAAGTCGCAAGCGGGAGTACTGCTGTCACCGACCTTTCGACTCGGCTATGAGGATTGTCAACGATCCTCTACTAGCGGGCGGTGTCGAACCCCTTCGCGATAGGAGAGACTTTGCCTGCCTATGCTTGTTCTATCGCCTGTACAACGGTCTGTGCTCTGAGGAGTATTTTGATATGACGGCTACCGTCTATCATCGCACCGCTCGCCATAGACCGGGTGTTCACGCATACGGTTAGGGTCCGATAGCGGCTTTATTCCGCGTAAGCTAAGATTGTGGAATGAACCTAAGACACCTTTTGAAGAACTGTAGACTTTACGTTAGAACGTCTGGTATTGCATAAGTTCATAGGCTACGGTGACCACTTTCCATACGGTACGCTTGTCTGCCATCTCAGAGGAATAAAATAAAATATAAAATAAAAAACTGGGACAAAAAAAAATCATAATGTGAAATGTGGGCGTATAGTATGCCTCTGCCTACCCCTTCGGGGATAAAGGCGTGATAATATGTATGTATATATGTCAAAAATAGATAGTATTATTCATGAAGAAGCTTTGGGTATACCATTTGAGGAGGATTCAAATCAAGGATCTTTGGTATAAAAACCGTAGCAGCGAACTCGCGTTTACTTTTTCTCTTTTATTCCTGACTACTTACATAATCCCACTATTTGTCAGCACACGTTCCCCGTCCGTGCTTTGAAAACCGGAGATTTAACCATTATAAATTTACATTCCTTACGCCATCAGGTGGGTTCGCCTTACCCTGTCAGAAACGGCATTCCGATCTGGAGGAGTAGTGCTCGTGATAAGTTAGACAAGACGAAACTTCTTCAGTGCTTTCGAACACTCTGTCCTGGCATACAATAAGACTTTCGTGTATCACTTGCCTCCTCACCTGCGGGCTGTTATCGGTACCTGTCTACTCGACAGGATGGTCAAAATTTATTTGTCGGAATAGTATTAAAAATTGGAACGTGTACTGTTGGGTTCCCCAGAGTTTTGTTTTAGGTCCCATGATATACCTTTAATATTTTATTAAATTCTCAATTTATTAAACTGTTTTAGTTTCAAATTATTTTGCAACAAGGTAAGGTACGATACTGAACATTATAGTAGATATAACTTAAACTTACCGAAGCCTTAAGATATCTCAAGAAAAAGTCAAGAATGAAAGACTTCCCGCCACGGTATGCTCCGGCGACGCTGACTACCACCACGGGCAGGTTCCGAACATCGTTCCGCAGTAGGACGCTCGCCAGGGCCTCCTCATCCACTTCAAACCGCTGACCTGGCTTCTGAGACATCCTGACCACTTGGATTCCCTCTCGCATATGTCTACTGTTCCCGCTCATGTTTCCTGAAACTGCAGTAAATAATTATTTGTTCCGACCCGGGTTCGAACCCGAACGCTCGTGAAATAAAGTAAGCAACTTACGTGTTCTGTAAATGATCACTGCGTTAAGCAACTTTCACTATGGCTGGTCCTCGGATGGGTGACCAATTTGTGGCATTTATATTTGCGAGCGTTTCCGTGCTTCGGAAGGCACGTTAAGCCGTTGGTCCCGGTTGCCAGTAACATGGCAGTCGTTAAGCCAAGTTGAATGCCTTATGGGCGGCTTGAAAAATTTCAACAGCAGGTCTCCACAACCTGCACCTGTCCATTTCAACACGGGACAAAAAAGCAAAGCATACCGTGAAACGTGGGCGTATAGTACGCCTCTGCCTACCCCTTCGGGGATAAAAGCGTGAAAGTATGTTATGTTTATGTTATGTTATGATGTAACAAACATACTCACACACAAACTTTATAGGTATTTATGTGACACGCTTTTGGAGTTGAAATTATATGTATATAGGTACTTAAGTAATGGTTCCATAGAGCTTTGCACTGCCTTAATATGTTATGATTAACAAGTTCGAGTCTGCCATTAATTTTACAAGAAATTATATTAGGTATATTATGTTCATGAAGCTCGTGTCCAAAGACCTTATGTGATAAAGTGGCCTTCAAACTCGGAGAATGCCGAGTTAGGCATAGGGTTACCAACTTATTTTTCTATCAAATACAGTATTTCCGAAGCAACTTCAAAAATAAGTATAGTAGATGGCAATAAAATTAAAAAGAAAATAGTATTTGGTAAAAAGAATTACTTTTTTTTTACTATTCCAGTTGTTTTAAGCGCGCCATCCACGGCACGCAATCACAGAGCGTTATTGAGTCAGGCTGCGTTCTGCTTTAATTATATAAAAGTAGTTTCGCCTACTATAAATATTTTTGCTCGAGGTTCCCCTGCCTTGTGTTCTGTAAACGATCACTGCATTAGGCAACTTTCGCTATGACTGGTCACGGATTGGTGACCAATTTGTGGCATTTACCTTTCCGAGCGTTGCCGTGCTCCGGAAGGCACGTTAAGCCGTTGGTACCGGTTGCCAGTAAAGTGGCAGTCTTAAGTCAAGTTGAAGACCTTATAGGCGGCTTGAAAAATTTTAACAGCAGGTAGCTACAACCTGCGTCTGTCTATTTCAACATGGCTATGGGCTCACTACCTTACGTGGGACAGGAATACACGTCGTGAAAAGTGGGCGTTTAATATCCCTCTGCCACCCCTTCGGGGATAAGGCGTGATAGATAAATAATAAATTAATATTTTATATATATATATATAGTAAGATATTATATTATAGTTACTAGCACGGTTGAGAACCCTATTTAGGCCCGTTCCTCTAAAACCGCAAAAACCTATTTTAACCGAACAAACAACTCGTTTATATAATATGATACTTATAATGCTATCTGCTGTGTATGTCAATATAATATATCATCACAAAGTATTAACATAAATGAGTACTGTACAACATAGCAATTAGACAACAAAGATATACTACTAATAATATAAACGCAAAAGTTATTATTTGTTACTTTATCACGCAAAATCTACTGAATGGATTTTGATGAAACTACAAAATAATAACTATAGCTTACGCATCAGAATAACATATAGGCTACTTTTTATATCGGGAACATGTTCCTGTGGGAAACTGGATCGGGAAAACTTCACCACGCGTGCGGTGCGTTCGCGTCAACTAGAAACTAATATTAAAAAAAAAATATTGTATGTATGACATATTTTACACAGCGACATTCAGCCCAAACGAAGCTTTAAGGTCATTTGTTTCTAAATACATATTATACATAGGAAACATCCAAACCCCGAAACAAACATTTGTGGATCACTCAAATATTTGTTCCAAGGCATTGAACCCTGGACCTGAGCGCGGCAGTCGCATACACTATCATTTACGCCATCGAAGCAGTTAATATATGAAACATAATCGCATTTATCCCCGTATACCGTAAATATGAATTCAATAGTTGACGCCCGCGGCTTGTATCGCGCGTAGAGAAGTTTTCTAGTTCCCGTTTCCGAAAAGAACTTGTTCCCGGGATATAAAGTAACCTATGTGTTATTCTGATGTACAAGCTATATTATTGTAATGTTTCATTAAAATCCATTCGGTAGTTATTACGTGAAAGAGTAACAAACATCCATTCTTACAAACTTTCGTATTTATAATATTAAGTAGGATTTGAAATACCATTAGAAAATATTAGACAATTCTTACATACATACATACATATTGTCACTCCTTTATCCCCGAAGGGGTATGCAGAGGCAAATTAAACGCCCACATTTCACCATATGCATTTTTTCCCACGTAAGGTGTGGTGAGCCCATGCCATGTTGAAATGGTCAGGCTGCGGCTACCTGCTGTTTTTTAAGCCGCCCATAAGGCCTTCAACTTGGCTTAACGACTGCCATTTTATTGGCAACCGGGACCAACGGATTAACCTGACGGATTGCCCTTCGAAGCACGTAACTGGGGTGGGTCTAAAAGGCCGAATAAATTTCATAAATGTTTATTTTAATGTTAAATTTGGAAGAAATTTTGAAACCATTGCCTTTTTAGTGAGGTGGTAACAAAAAGGCTAAAAGGTCTTACGTGCTAGACACTAATTAGCACGACCAATTAAAGTCCTGGTAGTATCGGACTATACAATTCTTAAATACTAAAATTTCATACTATTGTATGATTTTTTAGTAATATAGTGCCGCACGAAATCCCGTTCTGGATTTTGTGCGGCACTATATTATATTAAATGGTTAAAACTGTACTGTATGTAGGTATGGAGATCAGCAATTAAAATAAATTTTGTTCCTCGACGTTCCGATAGGGTGACTCAAACTTGTAATAAGTACTTTTAGTTACAAAAGTATCTATGTGTTCAATGCGTGTTAGTTTAAAACAAATGTTAGTAAAATTTCATTCTAAATCTCTAACCATTTTATGAAGTAGGTAGGTAGGCACCTCATGACGAGTTGCATGTTGATTAAATCTATACAGATAAAAAAAAATCAAAGTGTCTGTTTGTATTTCCAAATTAACAGCTTTTTCATAAATGCATATGAAAGTCAAAATACTTAGTACCTACCTACTTACGTAAAAAATCTATTACTATTTTTCCCTTTCCGTGTGTCTGTCAGTTTGTATCCAGCCGTTTCTGAGATTAGTCGATCTCAGAAACAGCTGGTTCGATTAATAGAACTTTCACTATTAGCTAATTGATGATACAAGGAGTAACTTGGGAGCGGAGCGTTAACTAGTTTTTAATAACATCTTTGATAGGTTGATAATACAAGTATTGTTGAAACATGAACTAAGCCGAAACTGGTCAGGTCTAAATGTAAATAAAGATAATAATACTGTATTAACAGAACACGGCAATGGGCGTACGACCTTTTACGTAGGACAAAAATGCATACGGTGAAAATGTGGGCGTATAGTATGCCTCTGCCTACCCCTTCGGGGATAAAGGCGTGACAATATGTATGTATGTCACGTCTTGCGGCAACCGCCGGGCTACGTAGGTAACAAATGTCTGGCCATGTCAGCCCCGCCGGGTCCCGGTAAGAGGGGAAGACCTAAGAAGTGCTGGCTTGACGTCGTAAGGGATGACATGCGTGCCAATGGTCTCACTACAGGGGATGCCGATGACCGTGCGAAGTGGAGGAGAAAATGTAGGAAAGCGGACCCCGGGCGTCGCGAGACGCAACTGGGACAGACGCTCGGATGATGATGATGAATATGTATGTATGTAATTAATAATAACAACATAAGTAACATTGAGTTAGATCTAAGTAAAACTTAACGGCACGAGTGTAACAGCAATGCATACCAGAGACCCCGTCCCGGCTAAGGGCCGTATTTTAGATTTAGAACGTTAATCAATACTCAAGAATCACTTGAGAGTAGTATTTATAAGGCAAAACTAGCCTCAAGCGGTTCTTGAGTATTGAGTAACGTTCTAAAATACGGCCGTAAGATTCAACCTGAATAGAGTTATGGGTAGAGATAGAGGCTCCGACATGAGAACAGATTTAATAAAGTGAAAAAGTATCAATAATACAATGGGTCTGACAAACGTTTTTTTACTCTAAATGCCAAATAAATCTACATAAATATAAGAGAAAAACAGTTTTTTTTTTTATATTTCAATAAATGGCTGAAATATTTCATTAACTAAGCAGTTCATGTAAATTTCGGCATAGTCCGACTAGTGAGGGCACTACTGGCACTACTTCCGACACACACCATGTGTTACATGCATAAGTACCTAGATTAGAATACACATTTCTTACCGTCTCAGCGGCATGACTCACATCTTAACAATGACCTCTGTTAGGTTCGAAATTAGTCGGATTATCTCGAAATTTACATGTGACTAACACCAAACCGCCTATCCGCACACAACAGTGCCGATACGTGCCGATCAGTAACGTATTATACATCGATGTCAGTGAAAAAATATATTAATGCATATATAGGTACATAAGTGACAGTGACGTTTAGTGCGGAAGAAGTAATGAACTGTATTACAGGTATATTACTGACCGGCACGTGGCGGCACTGTGCCGGCACTGTTGTGTGCGGATAGGCCTTAATAATAATGAACTATATTTTAAATGAAGTATGAAATTATTTATTAAGTTAAAAAATTGTTCTCATGTAAGTGACTGTAAGTCTTTTTTGAGAATAAAGTCTTTAAACCTAAACCTAAATTTTATTTTAGCAAGAATGGAAGCCTCTAAAGTAATATACAATATAGAGCCATATAGATAGAAATAGATATTGGATATTGCTATAAATATAGTGTTTTGTATTGGTGCGATACACGTGCCGCACGCTACAGTTTAACACTTAAACGACGATGATTAAATTGATTATCTCAATACTAACATAAAAGTCACTGAATTTACACTTCAAACCTCACTAAAACTAATTAGATAAAAGTAACGAAACAACAGTGTTCACTTTTCACGTCGAGTGTTTAATCTATACTGAATGAGATTCACAAGCTTCAAAAAATAAATTCGCAAATGCTTCAACATACATAATAGTACTATCATAAATTTGCGTCTGTTTTACTATGTTGTGCAACATAGTCACTTAAACACAACTGATATATGCGATTAACAACCTTGTGTTGTGTGCAATAAGATCTATTATACATAATGCAATAATTTGTCATATTGCGAAATAGATGTGGGAGTTTTTAAATAAACAATTTATAGTAGGTATGTATATGTTGTACTCGTTCGTATCGCTCCGACTGTGTGTGGTCTTGGGACTCCCCGTGATTTAAAATAAGAGGTGTTTCGTCATATGTGTAAGTATGGTGGCAAGTGTGAATTTTATCGTTTTCTTTTGCCAATGTTACATTTTAAATTGACCAGCTTCTCAGTCTAGTGAGTGACTACTTAACATTGGATCGGATCAATTCTCACTAAGGACAAATCTATTTGTGTGAATTCGTTGATTTATTCTCTTGCTACTGCCTCGGTAATGCAGTAGTTAGCGAATGCCGTGCTGAAGACACGGGTTCAAATCCCGGGTCGGAATAAATATTTTTGTGATGCTAAAATTTTTGCTTCGTAGGGTGTTTTCTATGTATAATGTGTATATAAATAAAAAAATAGAATATTAATTATGTAGGTAGTTGCATAGATTTTATAGTACAAGCTGATATTACTTATTTTGGGTTAGATAACACTGTCTAAATATAGGTAGTTTGTTTTTATAAAAAAGATGTTTTTATTCAATCGATAGTATTTTATTACATCAAATTTTCAGATAACATCAATTTTATCAATTACTTATATCTTCCAAATAATATCAAATAGGTGTAGGTACATTATAGGTACTTATTTATTTAGATAATATACAAATGTAAATAGAGTAAAAACTAGTAGAATCAAAGTGAAATAAAGTTTTTGAACAGGTTTTAGCCTATTTATATTCATAGCCACAAACGATTCGTGGAAGTATGAATGACATCAATTATTCAATTTTCTTTACTTATGGGAATCCTAAAGTATACAGTAAGTGTTACCAATGAAAGTGTCAAATATCGACTAATTGTAGCAATTGGTAGAATTTTACATTTTCTACTATTAAGTCATCTTTTAAGAAATTAAACTCAGTGATATATGTAATCAGTGCCATATAGGCATTCAAATATTGAACTCCGAACTCATTCACCGAGAGAAGTGAACGCGGGTATTTCAGACAGAAGAGGCATGAAATTTGCATAACATGTTGCGGAGAAACGTACATTCTAAAAATTCTGCGGTGTAACGTTGACCGACCGATTATGTAACGAAGTGATAAGCAATATGGCAAGAATGACACATTTTTTATCCATAATAATTTTGACTTAAGTTTCATAGCTTTTTGATGATATAGGACAGAAATACACATGGTGAAAAGTGGGCATATAATATGCCCCTGCCACCCCATCGGGGATAAAGCATGATAGATAAATATATATTTAAAAAAATTATTGTAATATTCATCGTTTTTACTTTAAATACAACCACTTGTTTCATACGTTAAGTGCTATTGCTGCCTATTTCACTGATGATGGAGTTTTTTTAGTACCGAAAGTACCGAAAAAACCGGGAAATCCCGGTTCCTATGAAGACTTGTACCGAAATTCCCGGTTCTTACAAACAGTACCGGTTCCGAAAACCCTAGGTATAACGCATCGAACGATCCACTGAATAATAAAACAAGAAGACAGTCTCAAAGAATATATATGTACACTGAGATAAACAAATTGTACACTAATTTAAAAAAATAACATAAAACAAAAAGCCACTCCCTTCAAAGTTTTACCCGGACTCCTATTGGATAGTAATAAGATATTTATGACGCTATCATCATGCCATGTCACTTTACACTTATTCACTTCCAAACCTTGCCTGGATTTGACTGGAGAGCCTGGGCTCTAGCTAAATTGGCTGCTGCTCTACTAGGAGCAACTTTGGTTTGACATTATATTTTTGGTATTGTTGGTACTGCCGTTAGACTTCCCGAATCCCCCTGCGTCGTCGATGCCTTGTCCATTTATCAGCAGGTTTACCCCACCACTAGCAGGTGAGTTCGATTGAGACCAGGATGAATTGCTATGGCCCCTTACACCCAAAAATTACCAATATGGTAGGAAATTATATACTTGGTAACATTACCACAGTTTTTGAGAATGGTATTCTATTTTTAAAGCGATCAACTAAGTCTTGTCACAATCAATGTCGTAAGTATGATTCTTTGCTTTAGAAAATCCGACCTTATTTGTTAACTTTAAGATTTAAAATAAAAACGTAGTCTTTTTACCATGAACATTTTAAATTCAATTATAATACTTTGATAACCATTAAAGACGTCGATGACGGAGTATTTACAAGCGTGTAGTGATAGTCAGATGCCGGTTCTACAATTTAGTTTTTAAATGATATATATTTACCTACCTATTTTCGTGTTCGTTAAGTTTTCCTGTCTGAACACTAATGTGAGTGATTTTAAACCTATATATTATTATCACTAAATAAATATGTGGGACTAGATACTAAGATAGATTTGTATGAACGTGAATATTTTTTTCTCATGTCTGCGAACATGACTCACAAAATAAACTAAATAAAATTTTAAATATGTATCGTAGGACACTTTTCATACAGCGCCATCTAGCCCAAACTAAACTTTAAACTTTTGCTTTGGATCTAGATAACCGATAAACATACTTATAGGTATACTTATTTCTAAATACATACATGCATTTTATAGGTACATAGAGAACACTAAAACTCCGAAACAAATATTTGTGAATCACACAAATATAGGTATTTATTCGACAATTTTTTTTTAATTTAATCCTCTTAATTCAACTTAAACATTTAACTAAGCTCTTCTCACCTATATTTGTCAGGGGTAAGCAGAGATGTTGTGGGACATTTTTTTTGACACCAGCCAAAGGAAGGTAATATAAACTTGTGTCATGGGATCTAGACGGCTGATAAACATACTCATATATTTCTAAATACATACATATTATAGATAGGAAACACCTAAACTCCGAAACAAACCTTTATGGATCACACAAATATTTGTTCCGACCCGGGAATCGAACCCGGTTGTATGTATACCTATATAAATTGGTCCGCGGTAGAAATTATATGTCAGCGATTCTCCCCTTACACAAGGATCGGCCATAGCTTCTACGTGGGTATTTGGACAAATAATAGACGAAGTAACGACCAACCGACAAGGTATAATGTTCTTTAATTTAAAGAAGACTATTACACACTGTTACTTATCAAAATCAGCACTCAGACACGTAGAAAAACTCTAATTGCCTCTAAGGAAATTATAATCATTAAAGTTCTAAGATTACGCGGAATAATGACGATTCGTCGGACTTGTATCGCGCACGCCGTTCTGAACTCAACTGTCCTAAAATGGCCGCGCTTCTATAACATAGACACGACGCTCCGTCAGAATGACATATGTGGACAGCTGTCACTCTCATTCCGACGTGATAATAGATGGCGCTGGCAACGCGCCACCATATATATTGTATCCCTTAGATTATATAAACATGTTAATACAGGGTCATTTGTAAAACACCAGCAACCTGCTAGGAGTAGATAGCCAAGGTCATAACCAACAATGTTTGTTCTACCACTTTTGGCAATTCGTTACATAGCGAGTACTATCGTACATTTTCACATTTTGTACGGTCTAACCGTTGTCAATTCAGTTCGTGAATAGTTATCAAGTCAGCTACACGTTCTCGCATATACATCATTTTATACAAATAGTTAGATTTAGGACAGATTGTAAATTATCACCAAATACAGTTATTTTTCCATCAACAACCTTCTTTTTATGGGACATTCCGGTACAAATTTAAACTTCTAGCTTCGTCATAGGTTTTCGCTCTTGGATTCGCTTAAAAGAACTCCTGGGTCTCTTTTTCGTCACGTACTGTATGCTTCCATGAACGATGGATGTGCACGCACCAATGCGGTTGAAAAAGGTCAAGGTCAAAGGAGTTATGACCGGTCCATCCTCATCCCCTGTGATTTCATGAGTTGTGTATTACTGTACTTCAATCAGTAAGGGTAAAAAAAGGGTTTCAAAAACTTCAAAAAAAAATTTAATCGTGGAACATGTTTTTATGATGTTAGCTACCTAGGCCTAGCAGGTTGCTGGTGTTTTACAAATGGCCCTGTATAATCTAAGTTGTATGCCTTTGCGATCGAATATTTGTGTAGGTAAGAATTTGGCACCAACTAGGTACTTAGACCTATATGGTTTACTTTAGTTATGCATACATTCACATAGAGTCTACAAACCTACATGGTCCCGTACCCACATGGCTAGCCGATTGCCATGTTAAAACGGACGATTGGTATTTTAATTTATTTAACAATCACGTTTTTGTCTCACGCCATTATACCCAAAGGGGTGGCGGACGCATATTGTGCCCCACATTTCAAAGTGTGCATATTTCCGTGTAACAAGTGGTGAGCCCATTGCCGTGTTAAAACAGACAAATGTGGTGATCTGATGTTGCAAATTTTCAGCCCAATTGTGGGACATTTCTTCAAAATTTCAGCAGCATCACAACCTGCGCCTGTCGATTTCAACACGGCTATGCGTCTTACCACCCGTAACGTAGGACAAAAATGCTTAGGGCAAAATGTGTAATATGCCTTTGCCAACCCTTCGGGGATTAAGGGCGTGAGAGATAAGTAGTCTATTTAGTACTTTGATATAGTCAGTAGTAAACTGGGGTTACACCGACAGCTCCCAGTCGCCCCACCATGCCGATGATAAAATACCAAATCGTCACTGATCCTAACAATCAGTTAAAATGTCTGCAAATTTTAGTAACGTTTGGAAACGTTGGGAAGACGCTTAGATGAAGAATTTATTTACTATGTACGTGATATACAACTGTTTAATGATGATTTATTATACCGGCAAATTATATTTTAAACATATTTTAAAAAACTAAATATCTTCACGCTGTATCCCTGACGAGGTAGTCAGAGAGGACAGATCGCCAGGCTTCGCGATCCATACATACTTCTTTCGATTCTTCGAGATTCATCAATCGCTTCCTACACGCACGTCTGGGTATCCGAGTACTTTTGACCTTTGCGTTTTTGAGCAATCTGCTCACGTGGTCTTCATATGTAAGTCTCGGCCTACCCTGACTCCTTCTACCCTCTACTTTTGAACAATATATATTCTTCGTCAATCGTTCCTCACTCATTCGTTGGACGTGTCCAAACCAACGGAGCACGCCCTTTTCCAGCTTAACGCTGACACTTTCATTCAAACCTGCCATATTGCGTATCACTTCGTTACGCATTCGGTCGGCCAAGGTAACGCCGCACAATTTTCGAAGTGATCGCATCTCCACAGCATTCAATTTACTTTCATGCATCTGCTGACATACCCAGGTTTCGCTACCGTAAAGCAAAGTTGGCACTAGCACTGCGTTATGAATCGCCATGCGTGCTTCTTTTAGGATGCTTTGTCGCTTTACTAACTGGGACAAAGCACCGTTAACTTAGTTTCCGGCAGCTACTCGCCGTTCTACATCCGAATCACATCTTCCATCCCCGCTAAACATACTTCCTAAATACACAATTTCATTCACTTGCTCTAGACGTTTCTGACGTTATATTTTAGAGAGGAATGGTTATCGAAGAATATATGTATATTGTGCGAAAGTTGAGGGTAGAAGGAGTCAGGGTAGGCCGAGGCTACCAACCGAACACAACGTGAGCAGACTGTTCAAAAACGGAACTTAAAGGTCAAAAGTAAAACGGATTAATTATTAATGGCATGACTAATTATAAAATAGGTATGAACCGTGAAGCCTGGCGATCTGTCTTCTCTGACTACCCCGTCAGGAATGATATTAGTAAAGTTTTATTGCTTATTATTTGTCTTTTTATTATGTGGAATTGGGACGATGTAGATTTTATAATTTCCGTGACATTCATTTAAGTTTTATATCTAACTTGACCGGGAATAAACCTAAGCGATGTTACAACGATGAATAACATTATGTAGTTACTTATTTATCACACAATATACCAATCTACAAGTTCATAAAGGCAAACCGCAGACTATTTAAGTAGGCAGTTTAAATTAGCATCTAAACTCCTTATATAGGGACAAATAAATACTTACAATTTAGTCTTTATTTTCAAAGAAGCAGGCAGAGGAATATCATACCTCAGACAGCCCACACCTTACTTGTAGGTACGTATAATAAATATCGCTCGTGGCCTCGCGGTCTCAGTGTTCTGTAAACGATCACTGAATTACGCAACTTTCACTACGGCTGATCCTCGGATGGGTGACCACTTTGTGGCATTTACATTTGCGAGCGTTTCCGTGCTTCGGAAGGCACGTTAAGCCGTTGGTCCCGGTTGCCAGTAAAATGGCAGTCGTTAAGCCTGGTTGAAGGCCTTATGGGCGGCTTGAAAATTTCAACAGCAGGTAGCCACAACCTGCGTCTGTCTATTTCAACACGGCAATGGGCTCACCACCTATTACGTGGGACAGGAATCCACACGGTCAAAAGTGGGCATATAATATGCCTCTGCCACCCCTTCGGGGATAAGGCGTGATGATGATGTAAAATAAATATTTGTTTTTCTAAATAACACGTTATCGATTCTTCAAGAATTTATAAAGCCGATTTATGAGGATAAATAAGGTGGTGCTTATTGTATAATCATCAGAGAGCAGAAAGTGATGCAAGGCAACCTTAAATTAATGTTTTATTGGTATGATAGATTAATAAAAATGAATGTCGAAAACCCAGTTCTGAGACATGTTACCCCTAAATAGTGATCTAGTATCTAGTCTACGATAGAGGGGGTGTGCCTCAGGGAAGTGTGTTGGGTCCTACTGTCCTTGATAATATATTCCAATGAATTGAGCCTGATCATTTTGTGAGTTATAGAATTGTATCTACTTCTTATATTCATAATATCGTAATTTCAAAGTCGAGTCAGATCACACTATCACAATCTCTTTAATAATAAGTACATCTGCAGATTTTCCTCTATCCGCAGTTGCAAGAAACATGAGCGGGTGTAACAAACAGAAGCGTGAAGGTGTTCAAGTGGTAAAGGTCTCCCATGAGATAGGGAGGCGCTACGAAGTTGACGAAGAAGCCCTGGCCAGCGTGCTACTAAAGCCTGGTATCCGCAGCCTACCCGTTGTGGTAATAAGCGTCGCTGGTGCATACCGTGGTGGGAAATCCTTCATACTCGATTTTTTTCTTAGATATCTGAATGCTTCGGTGAGTCACAGTTTACATATCGTTTTCCATATTGTATTGTGTAAATAACGAAATAACAATAACTAACAAAAGAAAATAAATTTTAAATTAATCTTAGTAAAGAACAATTAAAACTAAACCTAAATAAAATCTACATAACCTATCTATCAAAATATTAACTGGGTCCCTTCGGCAGGGCAATGCGCGACCTATGATGCAGGCAGCATTCCCGCGCTGAATAGCTATGGAAAGCCTTCGAGAAAGCTACCTTCACGAGGATCGCCAGTTTCTTCCCTCAGACGCTTACTTAATGCCGTAAAAAGACCATGTGACTCCATGGACCTAGTGTCTCAACACCAAATGGAACGAATACATATTGAGCACCGAGACAATACTGTACTAGCCAATCTTCAGCCGCTCGCGAACATTTGAGGCAGCACTAGCTTTTATGCTAGTAGCCGGAAGGTAGGACGTTGCAGGAGTATCGGTGCATGTGGCATCTCATACTAGTGCACGTCCCATTCTCCATGCTATGTACTAAACTTATCTACCTATAATCTTTTACTAATATATTTTTATTTACTTAGCGTGAGGACCAATTAACTAGCAGATGGTTGGGTGAAGTAACGGAACAATTAGAGGGGTTCGACTGGCGCGGTGGCTGTGATGCAAATACTAAGGGCATCCATCTCTGGCCGGAACCTATTATTGTCACAATTGAACCCACGGGAGAAAAAGTACGGCATTTCATTAAGTTCTTTTCTTAATTAATCAGCCAGTAAAACACCACAATCAACCTATTTTAAAATCTTTTATTTTATTTTGGAGTATCTTCTATACTAATCTTAGATTATATAAATACACAATAATAATATTATAAAGTGGAAAGATTTGTAAGTTTGTAACGTGTAGGCTCAGCAACTACTGGACTGATTTTAAAAATTCTTTCACAATTAGAAAGCTACATTCTTTGTGAGGTAATCTATATTGACTTTTCAAAAAGTTTAGAGTTCCGTACGGAATCTCGAACAGGAAAACTTCACCACGTGGGCGAATCAGCTAGTTTATATAAAAGGCTTACCTTTTGTTCCCAGACGTTTCGACAGGGTTCGTCTTGTCGTGGTCCATAGGTGACTGATGCATACAAATTAAACAAAAATATCCATTTCGATACAGAAATATATATTTAGGAGATTTTATCCTTCAACGAAATGTCAACTCCACCGTGCCTTAATTTAAAAAAGAAAGAGTTGTCGTGGACCTGTTTTATTTTAACCTAACACCCAAGGATTGTAGGCACACTTCAAAAGTCTTTTTTACAAATTCTCTAGCTCTGCTTGGCTTGAAAGAGTAACGAAACATATGTGGCCATTGGCTCTATTTATATTTATGATCTCTATGAAATTTGTTACTCATAGCAGCGAGTCACTCATAATATTTGACAAACCTATAATTTGTACTGTGATCTGATGCACTTATCAAGTCAATACATTTATATCGGACCTGTAGATTTAAGATTTAGATCAACAAGATAAACATGTACGACTAGGTACTACTCGTAGAGGCCACAAAAGTTTAATTTTCTACTAGATAGTAACTCTTTGAAGCGGTCGTGGCCCCGCTGACTCAGTGTTCTGTAAACAATATTGCGTTTTGCAACTAAGTAACTTTTTCTGTGGCTTATTACGAATATGTGACTGTTTTGTGGTATTTCTATTTACGAGCGTTTCCTTGCTTCGGATTGCATGTTAAGCCGTTGCTCCCGGTTGCCTGTAACATTGCAGTCGTTCATCTAAGCTTTATGATCGGCTTGAAAAAATTCAATAGCAGGTATCCACAACCTGCGCCTGTCCATTTGAACACAGCAATTTGCTCATTATCTATTACGTCAGACGAAAATGCACACGGTGAATGCCTCTACAACCTTTTGGGAATAAAGGCGTAATTGATAAACATATGAGTAGTAACGCGTTGGTACTTGGTACCAACACATCAGTTTTGAAATCATGTTACAACAGGTGGCAGTAATACTAATGGACACTCAAGGCACGTTTGACACAGAGAGTGATATGGGCGACAATTCAACTATCTTCGCATTATCTACACTTCTGTCGTCTGTGCAGATCTATAATCTCAGAGCTAATATTGCCGAGGATGATCTTCAACATTTACAGGTAAGCCGAACAAGTATTTTAAACTGTAAACGTCATAGATATCTTAACTAAAGAGCTAAGAAACAAGCGCGCGGCGCTGTCTTCCATTTTAGAACGACCGTTGATAATTTCGATTTCAATGAACGGGACTAATATGCTTTTGCAATGTAGTAGTAGCTTCACTTCAGTCAATTATTGATGTGTGAAAGCCAATGAGTGACATTAGTTTAAAGTGTGTAATGCACATTAGTGTGCGAATTAATATTTGCATTAACCCGATATGTAGTACTGTAGGGACACAGGTTTGCATAGTAAACGCTACATTCGCCATATCTCTTTAGTTAAGATATCTAAGTACCTAAACATGAACATGTATTCATTACACAAAACAATGCGAAATGAAACCTAAATCTTTTCTTAGTTCCTGACAAAGGTACTTTTTCCATAAGGCCTATGGAAAAAGTACCTTTGTCAGGAACTAAGAAAAGAGAAGAAAAGAAAAAGATTAAGCCTCAGAAGGCGCTTTTACTGCCTCCGGCGCAGCTTCTGTCATGACTTGACGCATCACTGGCAAAAGGACCTCGGTTAAGTCAGGAACTAGTCGGACTTTCCCGAAATATACACTTGACCTGAACCGTTCAATTAATAATGATGAATAACGATGATTATTGTTTTCCTGATACATTTTTTCATCTGCTTCAATTCCAATTAATGTAGTATATTCTATATCACCAGAAAAGAACAAGAACCTATAGTAAAAATTAGAAATTTTAGTAAATTTATAAATTAGCTGTTCTTGTTATTTTCCGGTGATATACATGTCCAAATCAATTAAATCAATCTATCTCACTTCACAGCTAGACGTAGGCTTCCCGTAATCATTCTGTGACGTTGATTGGTCTTACTTTACCACGATGTGATGACGAGATGTGCGCTTTCTGATTCTGATATTTAGAGCACTGAACTGTATTTGAAAAATAATAAAACTAACTAACTATCTTCACGTTGTTTCCCTGACGGGGTAGTCAGAGAGGTCAGATCGCCAGGCAGCGCGATCCATGCATACTTCTTTCGCTTCCTGCAGATTCATCAATCACTTTATACATGCACGTCTGGGTATCCGAGTACTTTTTGATTTTCAGTTTAACTGTAATGGATAGATATAATTATAAGTAATAACTTACTATTTGACCGTGTAATGCAGATTGGTAGAGAGAGTGAGAAAAAGTGTTGCCGTTACACAGATTTAAATACAACATTGCCATATGCAGAAACATATAACTTATAGTTGATTCTACTGAATCATTTATGGCGGAGATATTTCTCGAACACTACTTAAAGTAAGCATTAGAGAACCAATCATTTGCTAGGTCTTACTCTTCTCGAACACTACTTAAAGTAAGCACTAGAGAACCAATCATTTGCTAGGTCTTCCTCTTCTCGAACACTACTTAAAGTAAGCATTAGAGAACCAATCATTTGCTAGGTCTTACTCTTCTCGAACACTACTTAAAGTAAGCACTAGAGAACCAATCATTTGCTAGGTCTTACTCATCAAAATTAGTTAATGTTTTTTTTCAGCTTTTTACTGAATACGGGAAATTGGCTAATACTGGAGAAGGGAAGGCGTTCCAAATGCTACTGTTCCTCATCAGAGATTGGATGAACGCTTATCAGATCCCATACGGCTTCACGGGTGGTGATACGCTGATGAATAAAAGATTAACGGTTTGTAGATAATGTATTATATAATAGCGTCTTCTACATACAAAAAAACGGGTTGCACTCCGTAAGTACCGACAGGAAATAAAAACGTATTTTGGCGCGTTAGACAATTTTTAGATGGGTACTAGGGTGAAACGCAATTACTTAAGAATAAAAGTACTAATCGGGTTAAAAAGTGCACAGTTATTTAAAATTTGACTGTGTTTAAATACACAAAAAGAGTTCCTTCGAGCCGGATTTCAACCAGCTGCCTATGGATTCCAATATTTAACCATCTACAGTCCACCGCTCTACCAACTGAGCTATCGAAGGTTGATAACTGAGTTCGAAATTATCAACAGTCCGATACTACCAGGACTTTAATTGGTCGTGCTAATTAGTGTCTAGCACATAAGACCTTTTAGCCTTTTTATTACCACCTCACTAAAAAGGCAACGGCTTCAAAATTTATTCCAAATTTAACATCTAAAATAGACACATTTTATTTTATTAAATTAATTCGGCCCTTGAGACTCATCGCAGTTCCGTGCTTCGGAAGGCACGTTAAGCCGTTGGTCCCGGTTGTCAATAAAATGGCAGTCGTTAAGCCAAGTTAAAGGCCTTATAGGTGGCTTAATAAATTTCAACAGCAGGTGCCACATCCTGCGCCTGTCCATTTCAACACGGCAATGGGCTCACCACCTGTTACGTGGGACAAAGATGCATACGGTGAAGTGTGGGCGTTTAATATGCCTCTGCTTACCCCTTCGGGGATAAAGGCGTGACAATATGTATGTATGTATGAAATTATCAATCTAATACTTCAAAACTTTATTTACACACACTATAGCTGTCTAGACGCGTTAAATCTAGACGCGTTCGCGGTCTGCTATATATACATGCATATATGCACACACTATAGCTGCGTCTCGTAACGGTGTCACGAGGCCAGAGATTTTATCTCATCTAAAAATATGCTTATCGCGCTAAAAGAAGTTCTCACTTCAAAATATTTCATCTCTTCTCTTCTTCAGTATTTTACGGCTGGGCGTTGATGAGTCAGCCAACCAGCATTTATATTAGTTAGACTAGATGAGCCGGCACTTAATATACTTCTTGAAAAAAATCTGTTGAGATATACACATGATCACTGTTGCGCTTCGTGGTTTGTTAACCTGATGATATGTGGCCTATGCTTACCTCGATAAAGGGACCATCCAACACAATTATATTTTTTGAATTAGAATCAGTAGTTCCTGAGATTAGCGCGTTTAAACATATAAAAAAATCAAACAAATAAATGTGTTGAATAGCTCATCATGCTACTACTTACTTATTGTATATTATTGTAAATAAAAAACTATCTTCACACTGTATCCCTGATGGGGTAGTCAGAGAGGACAGATCGCCAGGCTTCGCGATCCATGCGTACTTCTTTAGCTTCCTGTAGACTCATTAATCGCTTCATTCATGCACATCTGGGTATCCGAGTACTTTTGACTTATCCGTTTTTGAGCAATCTGCTCACGTGGTCTTCATTTGTGAGCCTCGGCCTACCCTGACTTATAGTAAAAGTAATAAAATGGGTGCGTCGGCGGTTCGAAATACATCACGAGAGAAGTCTCGGTGGTCACCTAGTTCTTAAAAATATCGTCAGATGTTAGAGCTAAGGGTGTAAGTATATACTTAATGTTTTTAGTCAAACCCTAACCAGAAGAAACAGCTGCGAGAGGTGAGAGATCATATTCACTCCTGTTTTGAGAAACTGCAATGCTTTCTAATGCCGCACCCAGGTCTCATCGTATGCAACGAACAATTCAAGGGATGTCTTTGTGGTCAGTATTTTCATTTCTTTCTTGAAACGGGAAGTTTGTGCGGGAACTTATCGAATAGCAGACGCTTGCTGTATATTACTATCCAAAACTAGTGCATTAACCTTGTTTTATGTATAAAAATTGTAGTTTCTTAGACATATAAGTAGTGTAAACGTTCTATAGTGAAAGATAGTTTTGCAGTGAAATGCTATTTTAGATCTTGCCGAGCATATTCCACTGAAAGCTTCATTAACGCTACTACCACGTTAATGGGGTACGACTGACGACTATAATATATAAGACTTAGGACTATGCTTGACTAAAACGCAGAGGATGGTAACATTTTAGAAAATAAGAAGATTGAAGAAATACGAAATAAATAAGATTTGGCTTAAAGTTCTTAGTAATCAGGCCATAAATTTTTTTACAAAAATATGCTTAAACGGAGTTCCGTAACGCGGCTTATGGGTAGTGCGTTTTAGTAGAAATTGTACGTAATGAAATGCTGCGCTGTGTGTATGCGTGTGTGAATCGATATTACTACAAGCAAATGTGCACACGAACGAGCAAGTATGTGCGCAGCCGGTGCGCAACTCTCTCTACTCTTTCTTTCTTTGTTCCTGGCTCTTTTTATCGTATAACCTCAACATCCGTATTTTTTAAATTTATTTATTTATTTTTGTTATTATATTATTATTTACAATTTATCTTATATTTCATTCTCGGCGGGGGCCCCACACTTTTTTGTATATTTATTACTGTATGTATTACTGTATACTATCATTACAGGTTTACCCTAATACAATAGCATAGGACTGACCGACATAGTCAAATAGTAGAGAATATATATGGATATATATCCTACAGTATAACTATTTACCATTGTTGTCGTCAATTGGACAGACGTAATACCTACTAAAAGTGACCCACCTATTTTCATTTCAGCAACTTAGTTTATCCATCATAAATATTATAAGAATTAAACTATCATGGTCGTTCACATAAGTAAAATATAGATTATCTGCATATTTACCATGTACATAAATTTCGTTTTTCTATGAATTCAGATATTAATGAAGATTTTAGAGAATCGCTTCTAGAACTTGTCCCTTCATTACTCGACCCGAAAAACCTCACTCCAAAGATTATTAATGGAGATAAATTACAAGCGCAAGGATTGCTGGAGTTCTTTAAGCAGTACGTAGAGATATTCAACAGTGACGATTTGCCGGAAGCCACAACTATATTCCAGGTTAGTTTTTGAGATATTTAATAAAAAATATATAAAGAGAAAATGCAGGTAGAGATACTAATTAAAATAAGGCATTTTTTCAGTGGCTTAAATTTGACTGCCGCGCTGTGGTCTCGGGTTCGAATCCTGGATCGTAATGTGTTTCGGAGTTTGGATAACTCCTATATATTATGTGTGTCTTTAAAAATATATAAGTATGTTTATCAGTTGTCTTGATCCTGAACTTAAGTTGGGCTAGATATAGCTGTGTTAAAAAAAATATTTTCGTATTTTTTTTTTATGTTTAATTTATATATTGTTAGTTACATGTAGATACCTACAAAGCTGTTATAATTAGATTTAAGTAGTAGTAAATTTATATTTACATAAAATAAAGTGTTGCTGTCGCTCTGGGAGAGCTGAAGAAGGCTATGTATTCCTAACTTGTAGATATTAAAGACATAATAAAAGCTTGTCTGGCAGAAATTGCTTTAATCGATAAGACCATTGTGCTCCATAATATGTACTAAAGAAAGCGGAAAGAAAATATCTAGGTACTCGCATCTCTCTCTAACTCCTACAGCAATATACGAAACGTAACCCTCTGTCTTTCTATCGTCACTAATTTATACTCGTATCTCCCTCTTAACTTTCTTTCGCCTCGACCGATCACACTTATCCTTTTCTTCATGTGATATAGGCTACAGCAGATGCGTGTATGCTGTCAGCTCTTCGCGAGGCGCGTGAGTGTTACGATAGCAAGATGAGGACCAACATTGTGGAAGATCAGAATGTGTTGACGGACATGGTGCACAGTTGGCACGGTGAGGCTGTCGCGGCCGCTCTCAAGCACTTCCAGGAGAAAAAGAAACTTGGATCGCAAAAGAACGTTGCCGACCAAATGGCAGATCTTCAAAAGGTTTGACTTAAATTTTTGTGAATAAACGTCTTTGTTAAAAGTTCCGTTGAGTTATGCTTTTAGATAATTTTTTTTTTTTGTTTTTACCTTTCTGTTTTTTTTTTCAATTTATTCTGCTATTCGGGGTAGAGATTCCAATAAACAAAGGACGTTCATAAGTGTAAGGAACTTATGAACGTCAAGATTACTGCTTCTACATTTACATTTACTGCCAGATTCGCAAAGCAATAGGTAGAGCCTGATGAAGAACCTGGCAATAAAACTCATGGCCACTCTTTTCTAACCGCCAGTAATTACATTAGTTTGATGTTGACATGATGTTTGACTAATTATATAGTAATGAATTTATACAAAACAAAAACAAAATCAATGTTATGTTTAAAGTCATATCAAAATTAGAGCTATTCTAGTTGCCAGTTCTAAGGGCAGCCTACACTTTAAGAAGAAACTAGCAAGAAACTCAATGAATACTCTTTTAAAATGTAGGCGTGGCTTACAACATTAAAATTGCACTAACATTGTTCCTTTGGATTTATGTGAGAACAGTCGACTAAACTTAGTTTGCCTTAAATTTATTTGTAATAATTGCCATCTATATCTACTAATGTCACGGGTAAAACCGCGGGGCTCAGCTAAGTATCATACAATTTGAAAACAACCTGTCACCTAGCTAATGGGTTTGATTTCAGGAGCTGAAGGCTAGGCTGTCACTGTATCTGTGGCAAAACGACGCTAAAGTGAGAGATGCACTGTTACAAGCCAAGAACGCTTACGATGAAGCAGTATGTAGCGTGTGCAAGGAGTTGTCTCGCCTGTGTGTCCACGCGCAAGATTTGCGCGTTCTTCACGTGGACGCGCTGCAGACCGCGCTCAGCGTGTTCGTGCGCACTCGACCACAAGTGCCCGCCGAACTAGACACTGAAAGAAATGGTTTAACTGAAGTAAGTACATACATTTGACTGCCTCGGTGGCGCAGTGGTAGTGCATGCGACAGCCGCGGCTGAGGTCCCGGGTTCGATTCCCGGGTCGGATCAAATATTTGTGTGATCCACAAATGTTTGTTTCGGAGTTTGGGTGTTTCCTATGTAAAACATTTATATATTTAGAAATATATATGTATGTAAATCAGTTGTCTAGATCCCATAACACAAGCTTATATATTAGCTTAATTCAAAAACAACAAAACGTCCCCACAAAACGTCCAACAATACATACTAGGTGCACTTGTCGTCCCAGTAATTCTAAATGGAGCGAAGTGTTTTGCCATTTTTCGAGTTCTTATGTCGATGTCCATTTGCTTTCGGTGATTATTCCTCCACGGTATGTCTGATTTTCGATTATAATTTTTCTGAACCATCTTTGGCTAGATGTCGTATTATGGGTCAAATTTGATCAAAAAGTGTTGAGTGGTTTGGTAGGAATTCGAGGACAAAGCAAAAATCCCAATCATTT
Source organism: Thumatha senex (assembly GCA_948477245.1). NCBI lineage: Eukaryota > Metazoa > Arthropoda > Insecta > Lepidoptera > Erebidae > Thumatha > Thumatha senex. The sequence goes on from OX419728.1 coordinate 28,149,101, forward strand.
CGAATGGATTGTGTTAGTATGTCTGTTAAACTTGAATTCCGATAAAAAAAAATAATGGTAATATTGCATAATCAATAAGTTTAATATAATATATATCTAAATAATTATTAATTTGACTATTTCGGTAGCGTAGCCGTAGTCTTGGGTTCGGGTTCGAATCCCGGTGCGAAACAAATATTTGTGGTATGGGTTTCAGAGTTTCAGTGTTTTCTGTTATATAATAAGCATGTTCCTAATTAATTCTAGAGCCCCGTTTGTTAGTGAAATTCGACAGTAAGCCAATATTTTTTTAAAGTTTGAATTTATTTCAAACTACTATTCTACGGTCCTTCCTATTCTCAATCTGTCAACAATACTCAATATGTTTATTGCATTCCATAATGTGATTAAACAGGTGTTAAGACAAACTATGTAGCACTTATGGACCCTGTCGGGCACAGCAAAAATATGGTTGGAGAGAGGAGGCACATAGGGGAGGAGGGGGCATAACGGGGACGTTAAGGGAAATTAACAATAAAAAAATTAACATAACATACTTTTAATAAAAACAAATGACAAACCTTTGGTTACTTATTAAATTATAATTTGACACCTAATTTTGTGAATTAAGAAATCAAATAATATTTTTTATTTTATCTTTATTAAAACTTTATGAAAACTCCATCGTGCCCCGGAGTAGGGGCAGTATGGGGTACCCATTGCGGGGCAGTACGGGGTATATTATTTTATCTGTCACAAAATAAGCAGATGTGGATTTCTTCTAAATCAGCGTCATCAACTCCTGCACAGGCTGTATGGGCCCACTGTCCACATAACTGGCAGGCCACCCAACCCTCCGAAGACTTCGAATAAGTGTTTTTCGAGTCAGCACAGTAGATGCATGTGACGTCCTCCTTAACATTTTCTCCATAACAGCGAGCTTTTTGGGGCTTCTGTTCTTTTGAGTTTCTTTTCAACCGGGGATCATTCAGATTTAAACGCTTCATCGTAAAACTGCATCAATTGCGTATTTCATACTTTCTACAGACCAATTTCCTCTATAACTTCTCTTTTTGTAAGTTCGTACTATTTTATATACCTAAAACAAAATAACTAATATTATTGTAATAATATCGAATGAACAGAGCATTCAGGGCATAATGGGCACGGGGCACAGCGGGGTACCCCATTGTGCCCCATACCCAAGTCCCCGTTATGCAGAACCGCTCTAACAGAATTTTAAATAACGAACCAAAAAATGAAATTAATGTCAGAGTTTTTGCTCAAAACATATCAAAAGTTGATGTTAGTAGTAAAACACATTATAAAAACTAAAGTAGTAATCTAAACACTTACCTTTTTAGACGCGTTTTGGTCACCACTCAAAATTACATAAAATGTCGTCGGAAAAAAGTTGATCGTCAAAAAGAAATGCATGCAATCTGGTCACCGATGACTACCGCACTGAAGGCCGATGCGAAATGCCCTCTTATTGGTGAAAATAACACACGGCTAAAGTGCGTAGTTATTTGTATGTGTGGGTGGCCCCGTCGTGCCTCGCATCCCCGTTATGCCCCCTCCTCCCCTATTAATTTAAAGGTATTTTCTTTCCCATAATACTCATTCAAATTTCAAATACAAATATATATGGGTTCTTTGATTAGTCTCTTATGATTTTTTAAATATAATACTGTTAAATTAGAATATCAATAAATTATTACCTCTTTTGCATTATGATTATAGTCAATATAAAATTAATTGATATACTCAACATAATGTCATCTGGCAATTTTATAATTAGTTATTACTATTATTTAATTTTGAATTTAATTCTAAGTAATTAATTAATAAAAAAAAAGTAAAAAGTGCATTTTCATATAGCGGTGTTCTTATCGTCAAGGTATTCTTGAATACTGTAATAACATTTGTTTACCAAAAATGATTTTAGTTTATTTACGAAAGGGTTAAAATATTTATCATTTTTTATCAGCTCTGGCAGTTTGTTTTATACTTTTGTTGACATGATCAAAGGACCCGAGGAGTGCATAACTATACGGGATTTTGGTAAATTCAGTCTACTTTCTGTGCCTTGGAATATATCTGTTTTGTATTTCTTCACGTGTAGTATAATATTCGCGGTGTTTCCTTACAAATTTAAATATATACATGGAAAGGTTAAAATTTTCAAATTCCTAAAATTTGGTCTACACGTGTCTGTTTCTTCGATGTTCACTAATATTCTATGCGGACAGACTACTATTACTATGCGTGTGTGTATCAAATACATGGTAGTGTGTATTTTTATACCTAATTTTAAACAAACTCTATAAAAACTGTACCAAAGTGTGAGAAATTTCATATTACTCCGACCACGCAAATTTCTTAAAAAAAGAGTAGAAAACTTTCTCTTTACGTTTGAATATATAGTAATGAGTATGTTATCAGTTACAAGTACATGTTATCAGTTGTGGAGCATCCTATCCTATAAAACAAATTTGTATTAACTTAAATTAGACTGGATGGCTTAATTTGGGCCACACGAAAGAAAGCTTTGTCTTGTCCTACTTCGTCCAGTCATTACGTCGGAAAAAGCCAAAATTTGGACTAGAAAAGCCTAATTTAAAATTGTTGACCAATATAAACTGATGGGTTTTCCGCCTTCTTGAAAAAAGGGTTAAATTCAGTTTTTTTATCATAACTCGGTTCCCCGTTGATATATTTTTTTTACAATAAGTTTCAAGATAACGGAAATCCCATCAGGTTATTTTGGTCACTTAAGTTTTTCTAGAACGTAATATCCAAAATTTGGCTTTCTCGGTTCATTTTGCATTTCCAAATGTATAGCCTAGACTAACTACAATATTTCTTTTGTGCCCTTAGAGTTTGGAGAAAAATTACCAGCACTTGTGCGCTATAAATCAGCAGAACCTCTGGAGCGCGGTGTTGGAAGCTCGTAAGTTGTACCTCGAACGAATGAAGGAAGTAGTCCACCAAAAGAATATTAGTTTCGATGTTCTTTGGCGAAAGCATGAAGAATCTATGGAAGCTGCAATCAAACATTTCAAATCGCTTCGAAACCAACCCTCAAATCAGACGGAGGATGCTCAACTGGATCAATTAGAACAAGTAAGTTGGATTAGATCCAGTCCGAGACTACCAGGACTTTAATTGGTCGTGCTAATTAGTGTCGAGGACATAAGACCTTTTAGCTTTTTTGCTACCACCTCACTAAAAAGGCAAAAGGTTCAAAATTTCTTCCAAATTTAACATCTAAGGTCCGTATTCCAAAACGTTTCTCAATACTCAATCGACGCTTGAGAGTAGGTTTTATAAGGGAAAAACTAGCCTCAAGCGTTGATTGAGTACTGAGAAAAGTTCTGGAATACGGACCTAAATGTGACACATTTTATTAAATTTAAATTTCCATGCTTCGGAAGGCACGTTAAGCCGTTGGTCCCGGTTGCCGTAAAATTGCAAGCGTTAAGCTTAGTTGAAGGCCTAATGGGCGGCTTGAAAAATTTCAACATACGTTTCCGTACTTGCACGTCTGGGTATCTGAGTACATTTGATCTTTTTTAGAGCAATCTGCTCACGTGGACCTCGTATTGTAAGTCTCGGCCTACGCTGACTCATTCTACCTTCTACTTTGGCATTAAATATTTTTCGTTAATCGTTCCTTAATCATTTTTTAGACGTGTTCAAACCAACGCAACGGAGCACGCCCTTTTCCACCTTAACGCCGACACTTTCATTTAAACCTGCCGTATTGCGTATCACTTCGTAACGTATTCGGTCGGCCACACTTAAGCCGCACAATTTTCGAAGAAATCGTGCCTCCACAGTTTTACCAATTTTTTTTTTAACGTTTGGAAATCCTCATGGATGCTATGCCGGACTCTTACCGACTAACAGGAGTCCCGGGTTGTAGGAGGGGGTTCGGGTGTTATCCCGCTAATCTTATATCTTTGGGGAGAATTCGGGTGCTGTCCTACTTTCTTGAGGGTTTGAAAGACGTACGCGAAGTTCTCACTTCACGCCACCGTCTAGGGCCGGCTTTTGTAAGGACGGCGAGCAGCCCACCCTCCGTCCTCAGGCCCCTGGTCATGGAGGCCGGTGGTCCTGGGCGTAGACTGCAGACTGCGGAACTCGAGAGGGAGAATTCTCTCCCGCTTCCTCTCCGCCGCCTCTTTTGCAGACGCAAGCGAAAGCAAAAGACGCAGCGGAGTCCCACTTGCTCCCGCTGGAGATCATGACTCTAACCATGGTTTCCAGCGTGAGGACGTCCACACCCAGACCCGCAACTAAGTCCCGGCGCTGCAGCGCCCACGCTGAGCACTCCGCCAGTGTATGCAGCGCCGTATCCTCGCTGCAGTCCCCACAGTGCTAGCACTCAGGTGTTACTTCCCGGTTTATACGCCACAGAAACTTATCGAAGCACCCGTGCCCGGTAAGTATCTGTGACAACCGGTAGGTGAGGCAGCCATGTTGCCTCTCCAGCCACTCCTCCATGACCGGCTTCACCGCCTCAATAGTGGTGTGTCCCCACTTAGGTTGCTCAAGTCGCACCTTCCACGTCTCCATGAGCTCCTGGCGAAGCAAGGATCGCTAGGCGTCGATTTCTCGAGGCACCGGAATGAGATCCCGCTCCAGCGCCACCTTGCGCCATTAATACATCGACACAAGGGCCCTCGCTTCCAGATCCCACGGAGGGGTCCCGGCTAGGAGACATGCTGCCTCGACGGAGATCGTGCGCTATCCTCTAATCACTCTGACGGCCATCGTCTTCAACGGACTATGTAAAATAACCACGTTGGCAGCCGTCAGGTTTCCCGCCCATACGGGAGCCCCGTAAAGGGCCATGCTCCGCACGATCCCGAGGTCTTCTGCAGGGAGCGTTGGGTCCCTTCAAATTAGGCAACAGTCGCGAGAGCGCGGCTGCGGCCCCACTCAGCTTAGGGACCAAACTTCGGAAATGGTATCCGAAGTTCCATCAGCTATCGAGTACGAGCCCAAGATACTTTATCTAAGTCGATGCTAACGCCCCCTACTTGTATACTGGATCCCGTGGGGAGCCCCTTCCGAGGTCCGTGAAAGCACAGAGCCTCGGATTTGTTAAGGGCCACCTCCAGACCCAGTCGCCGTATTCGACGCACGACTTGAGCAACACCTGCTGTGGCCGTTAGGGCTGCGTCGCGGTGCGTTGCTCCCCGCGCCGTCACGAGAGTGTCGTCCGCGTAGCACCTTAGGTCAACACCTCTGAACAACGAACCGCGCAACACCCAATCGTAGTCGATGTTCCACAGGAGCAGTCCCAGAACCGATCCCTGTGGTACACCGTACAATAGCCAGCTTGGGTAAGCTATGGCCCTCTCAGATAGGTAGGCCCCAACAATGCGTCGGAGGTAGAGAGGCACTCTGTGATAGTTGAGCGCCTCCCTAACGCAGCTCCAGGGCAAGGTATTGAAGGCGTTGGCGATGTCAAGAGACACCGCCATCACCACCTCACACCGCGATATTGCTCTCTCCGTTAGGGACCCAGTTTTTACTACCGAAAAGCAACGTTAGCAATGGATAATTATACGATAACAATGAGCGCTATTCGTGATCTGTCGAGTTTCTAATATTTCGCACTGTTGTAAATGCGACGACAAGAACGTCTTACTCTACGCTCTGAGATGGGTGACAGTTTGTGGCCATATACGAGCTTAATTGGTCCCAGATGCCAGTAGTAGGCAGTCGTTAAGTTGGGCCCGGCAGCGCGATGTGACACATCTGCTGTTAGAATCATTCACAGGCACAGGTAACCACTTTCTATCAGGTAGTCTGTATGCTTGTCTATCACCTCAGTACATTGGTTACAGGATTTATGGTAACTAATAAGATTATTACATTTTTTTTTGCTATTTCTGACTTGGGCGCTAAAAGCCCTCTAAGTTGCGATAGGGTTTTCGGGGTTCAGCGGCTGCATGCCGAGCTTTTGTGAAAAAGCATAATTATTACTAGGCGGTTAACCTGAGGACCGCTATCTGAGCCCTGTTATATAATATCTGTTATATGATGCCGGTCCATCAGGTGTCATCGTGTCCTAATTCTTTACATCAGGCTGGCAGCCCAATTTTGACGAGACAAATATAAAAAAAAAACAGTCTGTGTACCAGAGTATACAGGTAAGAAGTGAAACTTCTTAACTACAACATTTTTTACAGCTATAAAATTTCTCTCATACGTCGATAAAGAAGTTTCACTTATGATAACGAAGTTTCACTTTAAAACAACATGGCGCGTAACCGAAAAATGTGACGATTTACGTTACGTACGTTTAGTTTAGATATACATCTATAAAATTTCTCTCAACGTCGATAATATAAAAAGTTTCACTTCAAAAATGCCCTTTTTAGGATATCGAGACTTATTTCAAGAACTTTGAAAGAGTAAATGCATACAACAACATGCAGTGCATGCAAATTGCACTGTCTATGTACAACGACTACGTGTGGACTGCGTGGGGCCCTTACTCCTGCTGTTTCCACCCTCACGCCCTTGAAGACATGCACGATAATGCACGCACTGTCGCTATTACGCAGTTCTTAAAAGACAGAGTCGAAAGCGACCATGATGATTACAAGGAAGAATTGATTCAGGTAAGTCTCGTTCACCTGTATTTAGTCCAATTCTAAATACAGCTGCCGGCCTTTATGACCCGGGGTCTGGGGAAGGCGGCTGAGCTGTTTAGAAAGATCGCGGCGGAAGCCAAAGTTTGCTGGAAACTCAGAGGTTAAAAGAGTATACCCTGGGCACCATCCCGTGTTGTTGACAAGTTAGTCATATTACCCGATTTAGCAACTAAATTTAATAATACTTAGAATTCTTAAAAGGAAATAAAGGAAGGCCTTATTTTATGATAAACTATTGGTCCCGGCGAGCGTTGTACCGCCTTAATGTTTGAGATTTATATTTTTCTGTTATATACTTATTCTACTGTTCGGGGTAAAGCAAGAATCATAACATGTGAACAAACTTGTCTTTGTTTTATAAATTAGATAACTGCAGTAATTTCAGTGAAGCATTCCGTTTTGAACTTGTCATCCAACCGTTCATCAACTTGTCTTTCCCCAAACGATGACAGAAGCTGCAGTCCCGCTATTCGGAGCTGAAGCACATCAACAAGTACAACAACGAGCAGGCCGTGGACTTCGCGTACGGCGAGTACACGCGCCGCATGGACAAGCGCGCACAGCCCGGCCTCAGCTCCATCCTCCTGGCGCCCTTCATCATCAAGGTCTGCTCCTCCAACTCCTCGAGTACTGCTATCGACATCAGTCATTGGCTGCGTTGCACTTTGCACCCGCAACGTTTGTAACACCCTCTGTTTCGTTCCACCTAAGGCTCGTGGTCGTTGCGAGCGATGACAACATACAGCTTGACAGCATCACGCCCATTTCGCCCCCAAAATATTAGTGGGTCCAAGGGTTACACATATTGTACTCAATGACATCCGAAATACACAAAATATATGCCAACCTTTGAAAATGCCGTAAGGCGAAACCGGTCAGGTTTAAATAATAAATAAGTGTAACAGTACAAGTGTTTTTGTTCAAGATGTGTAGCAAGAGCCATTCCACCAAGAGCCATCAATCACCAGTGTAAACAGTCTGAGCTTACTTTGTCCACAACGCCCGCGGCCTTTTTACGTTAGTGGGCAGTAATTTCAGCGGTGGTGTCGTGAGCGTTGCGGGCGTTACTGTGAACGTACCTATTATATACAGAAAGTTTGAGTAATGAAGGGTTCAAATATAATATATTGGTGTAAAAGGCCCCACCAAGATCTCCGAGGTCCAAGCGACCTCACCTGCTAGCGATACGCCTTGAGCAACGGAAGAGGCAGCGACGTTGGCGACCTTAAGGGGTTTAGAGGTCAGACGGCAGTGGCCAACAATGATAGCTGCTCCTAGCAGCCAAATATATAAACAGTGGTTCTGTGAACCGTAGACTTCGGAGTAATTTTTTTTATCAAATTAAAAAAAAAAAGTTCAACATTTCTTTTTTTAGTATTGAGCGCTCTTGCCAACCACTACGGGACCATTTCCTCTCCCCTGCCTCCATTTCCCCCTCGATCGAAAAACCCCCTCACTAAAAGTTGTTGTCTACATCAAGGATTGTCATTGCCAAGTTGCATGCAAATCCGATGAAAAATGCAACTTACACACGGAATGGTCGGACATTAACAGCATTTTTCCCGTACCAGTGGAGTTAAAATAATATATCGTTGTGACAACTTACACAGCGCCATCTGATTCCAAACTATATGTTGTTTTAAATAGTTTGTACTATGGTAACCAAATAACTGGTAAACATACTTATATATTTCTAAACCGACTAGATCATTTAACTCTGTTGCAGAAACTATTGCGTATAGGTATAGAGGAGATCTATTTAGATGGTTCAAGTCCTATATTGAAAATCGCTGTCAGACCGTTGTTCTCAATGGGTACAGTTCAAAGCCTTCCCAGATTCTATCTGGAATTCCGCAGGGATCCTTGTTAGGCCCTTTACTCTTTGTTGTCTTTATTAACGACATTGATTCCTGCTTTAATCACTCTAAAATAATTCTCTATGCTGATGACATGAAGATACTAGAATGGAATAGAATAGAATAAACTTTATGGCACACAAATATAAAACACTCACATAAAGAGATTACAGTTTCATAAATGTACAAAGAGCGGCCTTATCGCTAAAGAGCAATCTCTTACAGGTAACCTTTGGATGGAGAAGTTGTCAAGGACCTTAAGGGAAATGGGTAGCAATTGGTGTTTTTAATAAAGGAAGACGATTAACTAATAATTATAATGTAGTTTACCTAAAAACTTACTTTGAACTTACATCACATACATACACAAAAATAAATATACATACATAAATACATACACATACATAAATAAATTCACATCCACACATATATTATACTATGCCCGATAAAAGAAAATGGTGACTGTTTCGGCCTCCAACAAGACTTAGACCATCTACAAAATTATTGTCTGATTAACAAGCTTGAACTTTGTGTCAAAATGTGCACTTATACTCGTAAACCATTACTTACCATTTTAGTTACTTGTAGTTAAGCCATTACTTTTGAATATAAACTTTGTGATGCTGTTTTAAACAGAGTTAGTTCTATTAGAGACTTGGGTGTCATTTTCGACTCAAAAATATTATTCGACGTGCACATTGAAAGCATTGTTAGGAAGGCTTCTAAGGCATTGGGTTTTGTTCTGAGACTCTCGTACGATTTCAAAAATATAAATCATTTATAATTTTATACTGTGCATTTGTCAGAAGTCATTTAGAACATGCCTCGCAGGTGTGGAACCCGGTATATAAAGTATATGCTGATAGAATAGAAAGTATTCAAAAGCGATTCTACGCTTTTTACAATATAAAACTCGGGAGTATTTTACTAACTATCTTTCGCGCTGCAAGAGGTTCCACATACTCCCGTTGCATGAAAGAAGACGCATTGCCGACATTTCATATCTTCTTAGAATAGCAAATGGCACCGTTGATTGTCCCTAATTACTCGGCGAGTTAGGTTTTATAACTCACTCCAGACTGTTACGTAATCCTAGTTTACTTTATGTTCCATTCGAAAATTGCACATAAAGAAATACATCATATTTAATAAGGGTATGCAGATGTTTCAATTTGTTGTGTAGCGAGCTAGATTTAGATTTGTTTAATACAAGTGTCGCACGATTAAGGCGTGACATGGCGAATGTATATCTGTGAGAACTTGTAAATGGCCTTCAGCTATATAATAGTTACAAATAACTATATATATATAAACATACATATATCTTTATCTCAAGTAATTTCCCAGTTGTTTCCAATTGGAAGCCCGGATTTGGAAGCTGGGGTTCACTTATATTTATAACAGCCTCTGTGGCGCGGTGGGAGTGTATCCAACTGCTACGCAGAGGTTCGATTCCCACCCAGGCTAAAACTTAGTGTGATGAACACGATGGTTTATTCTGTGTCTTGGTGTTATTTATCTATTATATTAACGCTTAACTTGTTTTATTTAAAAAGGTAAGTATGATTTTCCACTCAGTATCTATATTATATATATATATATATACATACATACATACATACATACATATTGTCACGCCTTTATCCCCGAAGGGGTAGGCAGAGGCATATTAAACGCCCACGTTTCACCGTATGCACTTTAGTCCCACGTAACAGGTGGTGAGCCCATTGCCGTGTTGATATGGACAGACGCAGGCTGCATCGACCTGCTGTTGAAATTTTTTAAGCCGCCCATAAGGCCTTCAACTTGGCTTAACGACTGCCATTTTATTAGCAACCGGGACCAACAGCTTAACGTGCCTTCCGAAGCACGGGACTGGGGTGTGTCTAAAGGGCCGAATAAATTTAATAAAATAAAATGTGTCTATTTTAGATGTTAAATTCGGAAGAAATTTTGAACCCGTTGCCTTTTTAGTGAGGTGGTAACAAAAAGGCTAAATGGTATTATGTGCTAGACACTAATTAACACGACAAATTAAAGTCCTGGTAGTCTCGGACTCTACTATATATAATATAGATACTGTTTGGAAAATCATACTCACCTTTTTCCTTCACCGCCTCTTTTGGTAACCAGAAAGCTTTTGCGCACATCTTTTGTAAAACAATTTTCCACCTTACGGCCGTTATGTAAATGAAAATGAAAAATCTTTATATTATTCATGTAGGTCACAAAGTAACACTTATGAACGACAAGATTATTGCTTCTACATTTACATTTACTGCCAGATTCGCAAAGCAATAGGTAGAGCCTGAGGAAGAACCTGGCAATAAAACTCGTGGCCACTCTTTTCTAACCGCCATTAATTACAATAGTTTGATTTACATGATATTTCTTTGACCATTTCAATTTGTCTATTTCAAGACGGCAGTGGGTTCACCACCTGTTACGTGGGACAAAAATGCATACGGTGAAACGTTTGGTATGCCTCTGCCTACGCCTTCGGGGATAAAGGCGTGACAATATGTATATGTAATTATATAGTAATGAGTTTATATTGTGCCATCCTTGGTAGTACATTGTGAATACCTTGGTACCGTGTGGTGAACTGTGTCGCCAAACAGCATTGGCATCCAAATTGAGAACCTCACCAAAGATCGTTCCCTCGAGCAGAGAGAGAGATTCCTGTAGCTTCTATACAACCATTTCTTAACAAAAACTTTTGTAATGATTATAATTAACTAAAACTAACTATCTTCACGCTGTATTCCTGACGGGATAGTCAGAAGGAACAGATCGATGATGTTGGTATTGATTATATGGTTACAGGTGTTCAAAATGCTGCCACAGTACCACGAGGAGGCCAAGGATGTTGCGATTAAGATCTTCCATTACAGGCGTCGCGGAGAATCTTATCCAAGTGAAGAAGATGAGTACTTAAATACTCTGAAATCGGTAAGTAACTTACTTGAAGCGTTTTCCAACCTAGAAGTTTTGGAACGTTATAGATGAGAGGAGAAAGAAGATGTGTGATTCTATTGAGGCACCTAGTGATACAAAATAAAATTTGGGATCCACTAAGGTTTATTCCGGAGTTTATGTGTAATATGTATTTAGAAATATATAAGTATGTTTATCAGTTGTCTAGATCACATAGCACAAGCTTAAAGCTTAGTTTGGGCTAGGTGGCTCTGTGTGAAATGTCCCCCTCAATATTTATTCTAATTCGAAGTTGCTGGCAAACGCTCTATCTACTTGGGCGTGGACTTCGCTTAGTTTGGTTAAAGTGACTGTTGTACTGGTGGCAGCGATGCGCGTATTAACTTCCAACCATTCATGGGTGTCTGGAGTCTCTGGAGTATCAGAGACACATCCAGTAGCTGAGGTATGGCTTCTGTAAGAAAGGCTATTTAGAAATAGACTATTAAATTTGTGTAGAATTTGTAGACCTACTTATGTTTTACTTTGTGTTTATCCACTCAAACGTTAACGCGACTAGAGCAGCCCATAATTTTTTAGTTGACACCCGTCCTTTCAAAACCTTTTTTAAACTGTGTTGTCTATGGTTTAAATAGAGTTTTATTTGCAGAGAATTAACGACGCCTATGAGGTGTACAGGAGTCCTCTACAAGCTGTTATTCGTGAACTAGGCCTGCAGCCCTTGTTCGGCCAAGATGCGTATTATGATGAGATTTGATACATTTAATTCATATGCATATACTGTGGATGTGAATGAGTTCGTGGATGTGAATGAGTGCGTGGATGTGAATGAATACGTGGATCTAAGAAAGTGCTTAACTTGTTTTTGATTAAATATAAGTATTGAGATCACTAATAGATATTATGTATATATTGTTGCATTTATAAAAGTATTCAGTGTCAGAAACTTATTTTTATACGGCCTTCAATATAGTGTCATTAAAATTTTGGTTTTCAGTATTTTGATTAATTCCGAGACTACCAGGACTTTAATTGATCGTGCTAATTAGCGTCTAGCATATAAGACCTTCTAGCCTATTTGTTACCACCTCACTAAAAAGGCAACGGTTCAGTATTTCTTCCAAACTTAACATCTAGAGAAGACACATTTTATTTTATTTTATTAAATTTATTCGGCCCTTAAGACCCACTCCAGTTCCGTGCTTCGAAAGGCACGTAAAGCCGTTGGTCCAGGTTGCCAATAAAATGGCAGTCGTTAAGCCAAGTTGAAGGCCTTATGGGCGGCTTAAAAAATTTCAACAGCAGCTCACCGCAGCCTGCGCCTGTCCATTTCAACACGACAATGGGCTCTCCACCTGTTACGTGGGACAAAAATGCATACGGTGAAATGTGGGCGTTTAATTTGCCTCTGCCTACCCCTTCCGGGATAAAGGGGTGACAATATGTATGTATGTATTTTGATTAAGAAACACGAAACTATACAAATATATTTGAAAATATATATTTTTGTTCTATTATTTGTTTTCTTTAAATCATATATTTTTTTAAATAAAATACTATATTCTGACAAACTATAATACTATATCACATTATTGACTACTAGATGACCCCTACGGCTTCGCCTGTGGCAAAATTCGAACTCCCGTCGTACCTATTTAATCCCATCGCTTATACATTCTACAAAAATGTATAAAAATTTGCCCGGTTTGTCGACATTTATGACAACTGCTCCTCTCTCCAGGGTAGTAGCGTGTGGATATATAGCCTATAGCCTTCCTCGATAAATGGGCTATCTAATACAGATAATTTTTTTTTAAATCCGACCAGTAGTTCCTGAGATTAGCGCGGTCAACTAAACAAACTCTTCAGCTTTGGTAGATACAGTTAACAAATATAAGTCTTGCTGCATTAATAAATAATTAGTAATATCGTATTATATTATCTGTGGTAATATGCCTCTTCTTCTCGGGTATTTTCTTTTTTTTTCTTAGAAGATACCCAGCCTTTTTGAGAATTTTAATCTAATAGGAAATGGGACGCCCACTGCAGAGAATCCACGCCCGCCTTATGAAGAACAACGGTAATGGACCACACATTTATAAAATTCAGGCCATTCAGGTAATTCAGGTAGGTAGGACGACAGTTGCTTGTTTGGAAAGATAATTTTCACCTAAAGTGTATCCAAAATAAATTCTGTTGAAACTTTCTTATCCTAGAACCCCGTCACGAAGGTGTCGTCACTGCATAATTAGCGTTGAGGCCCTATCGTTACGCCCTGTGGAACACCTCACGCAGATCGCCATCAAAGCCCTGTTGATAACGGCATTCTTTAAATTTGAAGAGGACTTTTATAATTAGTATTACTAGGTAAAGTATATCGGGACTAAAGAGTAGTATAATTTTTTACAAATCGATAAAAAAGGTGAGTGCAATGCCTATTCCGTGCTATTTTACGCACATCTCTTACAAGCAAACTAAGGCAGCGAAGTTCTGTGCACTCTCATTGCTTCTTTTTTATATTTGGTACGTAAAAGATGATGGTAAGCAAAGATGACGACCCGTGAATAAGGGCTGCTATCTCAACCCGCATGCAGGGTTCCAATAGCGACGCTCATTTTGACGGCCCAGAAATATGCCTTTTCACGCTTCTCTTAAAGGACCCAGGATAGGAAGAGGAGCGAAACACTTGCGCCGGCTGAGAGTTTCATGTTTTATGGTGCTGAGTTAGATCTGCAGTTACGAGTTCACGTCGCTGTTCTATTCAGGCTTGGAGTCTGTCAGGGTGTGATTCTGCGCGACGTCGAAGTAGACGTTTGACTCTCGCCATATCCGATGCAAGTATTCAAAGTAACCATGTCCTATAAGTAAGAACCGAGTAAAAAACCGAATAAACTTTTGATGAATTTATTTTAAAATTATTTACAAAATGTAATTTTGATTACATAGGTAACTTTTTCAAGTACTTTACCTATTACTATGGTGAATTTCAATAACTAAAATATTTTACAGATTAAACTTTAACGTTTATTAAATTTCTTTTTAGGGACTCCCTTATGTTATATTTATACATAGCGTGACAAATTGATTAATTTGTTTTTATGTCCTCAAGATCTTAGAATAAGCAGACCGTAGGAATGATCATTTTCCCTAATTTTATTTGAAACAACTTGATATTGAACCTATGATCAATAATGGCGGTTCGTCGGTGGTCATACAGGTAGGTATTACATCTTTTGTTCACGAAAACTCATTCGTTTTCCCAACCGCATTCCTATTTGGGATTATTTAGATGCAATAAAGATAATTTTTAGGTTGCTATCTACATAATGTATACTTATGTTTATATAAATTAGTTCCAGATTTATACAATAAGTCTTATTGTATCAATATAAGTTACAATTAGTCACTTTGAAGCATGAAAACTGGTAGGTACTCACGTATTTTTACTTCTATTTTATGGAGACGAAAATTGTAAATACATATTTACAGTTTTTTGGATTGTAGGTGCGAGGGCAGTACAAAACCAAACTCCATAATTATTGATAATAAACGACATTTTGAAAACCTTATTCTAACATTGTAATGAAAAATAAATCACAAATTTCATGAAATACAAATTATTTTAAGCGTATATTCTTATTACCTGATCAATAAATATGTCATGGATATAAAATATATTCTTTATCCTCTATTATAAATCTTTATAGGGTAGAAACTCAGAAACGATTTGCATAGAATAGCAACACTGGAAGACTTAATAATGATAAAAATGTTTTGTAAGCGTTAACACAGACGTACATACTGTTCAATATGACCCTAACAAATAAGAGTTTCAAACCTTGTCCCAAGTAAATAAAGTTCATGTCATACAGTATTTCGTATAACATTATATGTTTATGCATACTTATGAGTACAGTTAAATATAGTCTGTTTTGGCAAAATAGAAGCGACCAGACTGATGAAAGTGTCCTAGCAAATGTATAAAATAAATTCTATATAAGTATGCATAATTAATTTATAATTTCCAGGCAATATGTCTTCTCTGACTAGTCCGTCTGCGGTACAGCGTGAAGGTAGATATATATTTTAGAGTGAACACAGAATACGACAGCTGTTATCTTGATATAATCTTTATCCAAATAAGTTACGGATTGATTTCATAAAATGCTAGGCTCATTTTGAACCGGATGGTCGCATATATTAAAATTGACGTTGCGTTTACATCGTTGAGTAGAAAAGAGCGATACTTTCACATAATTTTTTATTATAGTGAAAAAGACAACTTGGTTCGAGACGGGGATTAAACCCGTGACCTTCGCCTAACCAGGGCAATGTTCTAGCCACTGAACTACCCGAACCGTACCGAAACAAGTTGGTTCAATCTCCGTCTCGATCCAAGTTGTCTTTTTTCACTTTTATAAAAATGTATGTGCCAGCATATCTACAAATTGCTTTAAAAAAATATCCAAGAGCTATACTTTTACTTACTGTGTGTACAATGAAATTTAATAAATGGTATTAACTAACTTAATGTATGTATACATTATATTTACATTATCTATTTAATAACTAAACTAATAAGTCTTTCAACAATAGATTGGTGGTCCCGACACTATCAGTAACAAATATTGTCATAATTTAATACAGCGCCATCTAGTCTAAATTATTACAAATTGTGCTATTGGTGTAAGAGGCCCCACTAAGATCTCCGGGGCCCAGGCAACGACGAATGCACCCTTACTGGGTTGAAAGGTCAGACACTACTCGCTTCCACTAATACCGAAATTTAAAAACCAAACGACAGCAGCTCCTAGCATTCAAATAGCAGTGGACCCCAGGCTCCAGGTGGGATTTGGAAGCAACTGGAAAAACACTTAAGATGAAGAAGAGGATCCTTCAATATTACATTAATGGAACAATTCCCACACGCACTCCTATTACTGTGACTCCTGTAAACCAGGATCTACTCCAGGATCCTGTTAACAGACCTGCGAAGTCACAACGAGCTTGTCCTCGGTAAATTTAAAGTGATTGGAAACCGCCCGCATCGAAATTAATCAGAAGATAAATTGAGGGAGTTCGGAAAAAAAAGGCAGGTCATTCGACACAAAGGGAGGTTCCTCCGACCGGGCAAGGTGATCAGGCCTGGCGAACCGCGGCCCAACGGTTGATGTTGGGCTGTTGTGAGAATTTTTAGCGCGAGAACACTTATAGCGCGATGTAGGATTCTTAGTATCGATGTAGCTTTCGATAGCTCTTCGCTGTGGCGCTGGTCGTCACAAAGAGAACTCCACTTTCTTACTTTAAAATGTGCGAGATCAGGAATGTCGAAGAAAACGAAAGCACTACAGTAAGCACTACGGATCCACTTACTAAAATGTCAATAATGATAGTTGATCTAGGGTTATGGTACTGATAGAGTCGAATCCGTTTTAAATTATAAAATTCGTTATATAGATAACTAGCGGCACGCTCTGATGGCCGTTTTGACTTTTGTCCTATCATGAAGTTTCGTAATAATTTTAATTACATTTTATTTGTAGAAATATGTGATAGTCGAACACTTTAGAGGGTATTTATACTACTGTAGAAAACAGAGTACTTATGTAAAACAAGTAAAATATCGTCACTATTGTAATATGTCAAAACGGCAATCATAGCGTGCCGCTAGTATAGTGACAAATGAGGGTTTTTTTGAAATGTTGCCCGTGAGATGGCAGCGCTGTAACGTCAGGTCCAACTACCTGTCAAAACACATACACGAATTATATTTTTCGATCATTTTTTTGGTTTATTTATTCTTAAAAACGTTACAAACGGAATATTGTTTTCCAAAATGCCACAGTGTTGTGCAGTGCCTATGTGTGCAAATAAAAAAGGAGGCCTCTCTTTTTGAGCTCAATCTTCAGTTCGGCAACCTTTTTTTGGCCGTAATCCATAATAAAATCAATAACACTTCCAAATACATAAAATTTTCGTTCGGTAAGATTCTGTGCTATCTGACAGCTGTTTGGACCTGACGCATACGAAGCGCCGCCTGGCGGTAGAAAAAGTATCGAAAACCCTCATTGGCACGGTCTGATATTGACGTCGAACTCACACTTTTGATTTAAGTTTTAGGAAGCACTTATATTTCATTCACGTTAAAAAAAGCATTGAAATTTGTATAGTTCTTTCGGACAACCGTTTCTTTCGGATTTCGAAAGTTAACTTTCTACTGAGTACTTGATTGGATATGATGATGCGCGGGTAGGTAGATACTCATATTAACGAGTCACTACATTCTTAACGAGAACAAACTATAGTTTATAATTTCAATCGACTTATACATGTTTACTTGTTCGTTACTGATATGAATTTATACATAAATATGAGACTAAGGTCCGTATTCCAGAATGTTTCTCAATACTCAATCGACGCTTGAGAGTAGATTTTATGAGGCAAAATCTCGCCTCAAGCGTTGATTGAGTATTAAGAAACGTTCTGGAATACGGACCTAAGGATTTATCGTGCCGCAATGTCATAGTTTCAGACCCTTCTTTATGATTATGTTACAACTATGTATATGAAAAATGGAAGTAAAACGTTATTCAATATGGCACATTTTAAACTTTTTCATATAAGTAGAAGATAAGTAGGTAAATAAGTTATAGATATTTATTTGGCTAAGATTTGGTCCACGAAGCCAAATGACTATTATTATAACAATCACTCGATAGTAACAAAACTTGTACCTATCCACTTAAATTAATATTGAAATAATATTGCTTTAAGAGATGGGGGTAGCCCGCCAAGGGTGCATTGGGGCTTTACCGAGATCTTCGGGGCCCAAGCTAGCCTCACCCGTGAGTTATGGACCAGTTGACTAAAGTACAAGGCTAAGGCTAAGATAAGGAGAACTCGAAACCAAACCCTGTACCGACCCGTTTGGTCAGCATGACACAGAAAGGTCAATCTCCCTCTCAAGATTGGGAGAAGTCTACGTTTAGTAATAAACTTTGATAGGCTGCTTTGATTGGCATATGGGTCTTGGTCCAACAAAACTTTTTTGGACCATAGAGATAATTTTTTCTATCATTTTTGGAGTTTCTTTTACCTGTTTCATTCAACATTTATTTATTTTCATGGTTTAGTGATCCACGATTAATATTATAGCGAATCCATTATTTGTCATTTGGTGTAATATAATACTTATATTATATCCTATAGAAGTTAAAATAATTTAAATTTCAAATTACTTGTATTAAAACCTAGAAATATTTCGATTTATTAAATTCTTCTGTTTAAGTCGCTGGTTTATTATACATGTAAAGCGACCTTAACAATTTAAATTCACATATTAGGTATTTCAACTCGTCGCAAAACGATAATCCGATTGTAGAAGTATGTTACAATTGTTTAGGTACAGCTTAGCACGCCACAATATTTGAAAATCTTTACAAATCGCTTATGTATTTAATATCTATATTTCACAGTCATAGCTACCTCGGTGGACTACTAACAATAATATATTCAAACAAATATATACTGTAGCCGACGCGGGTACATGTCCAATTTATTCTCTAAAGAAGAACTACTAATCAAAATTGTCTCTTTCCTATGATGAACGTCACACTATCGAAGCTCAGCGTCCCTGGAACTTTCAATTTAACATTATTATGCTACAACAATGTCAATAGGACGCGGAGAGGTTTATTAGTCCAGAAGATTATACAATGGAGTTCAGTGAAGTCATGAGTAAATTGTGATCGGCACACACAGCACGCGCAGCGACTCAGACGTCGAACAGCAGCGCGATGTTGTGGTGCGAGGCGCGTCGCTAGTAGTGGTCGAGCGCGGGGTGCGCGGGGTGCGCGGGGAGCGCGGCGCGGTAGTGCGGCGCGCGCCCGTACGTGCCGAACGCGCCGTCGTCCGCGCGCCGCGCCGCGCTACCGGCCACGCTCACGCTTGTCGCTCCGCCCGCGCCCGAGTACAGCGAGTCGCGACGCGGCTGAGCGGCTGCCCCTACAAACGTGACTGACTTATTACACTTGTAGTTACATCTGGATCGACCTACCCGACAAGCTGGTGTTGCAATGCAACCGTGGAATACAGAATAATGCTAAAATGAAAATCAAATCACATCTAATAAACACCAAACATCTTTTTATTTGTTAACTGAGAAATCTTAGAAAAGCTCTACCTTACTTATAGCTTAATTTTGTGCAACGTATTGTGTATGATGCAAATTTTTATTATGCTGTACAAAAGCTCCTTTATATTATTTTAAAGTAACTAATACACCTTGAGCCTCGAGTAACTATACAAATCTCATCACGGACACGAACATTGTGTTAACCTCTGAATATGTCTTAAGGCGAAACCCGATTAGGTCTTAATGTAATGAATGGCACTCATTAGGTAACTGAATTGTATTCAGTAACATCAGTGATACACAAAAACTATGTGAAAATGCAGTAAATCAAAACTGGTAAAGTACAAAATTTAATGATGTGGAACAGTACAAGTGTCTTTCGAGAAATGTAAAACTTATATTAAATTAAATGGCGCCACTTACCTGCGGGACCAGGTCGAATTCCATTGGCGGTACCGTAAGGTGGATCGCGTTGTGCGTTGTGCGTATTTTGATTATGTGCAATAGCGTGATGAGCGTGCCCGTGAGGCGGTCTCAACACAAGCGACTGCGCGCCCACCAGCGGGGCCGCGCTACCCGCTGTCACTGAGCCCGCGACACCGGCCACGCCTGATGTTGCAGAGCTGCCTTTACTGTACACCGATTGTGACCTAAATATATTATAAACTTCATGACATTATTTTTCAAATTTTACTAAAAGATTTAAACGAATTAATTCTAATATAGGTATCACACTTAACTGTAGGACAAATCCAAGTGTGGTTATCAAATTACAGATATAACTAGTCTTGTATATTAATCTAAACTATAAACTACCTGGGTGCCGCATTTCATCGAAAATGGTTTAACCATTTCGCATTTATAAGCAAGGTCACAATTGAAATTGAGAAGATCATCAGATCTCACGCTAACCCCATAAGCTAGAGCTGCTGGCTAACAGCCTAAGACCTGCCTTAGGGCTGAAAAGTCAAATATCAGCCAGCAATATATAAAAGAGATCTTCAGGAAGCGAAAGAAGTATGTGTGGATCTCGAAGCCTGGTGATCGGTCCTCTCTGACTGCCACATCCCGTAGATAGCTAATAGTCAGGGTGCAACAGAGAGTTACTAATATGCGATGAGCGATGAGACTTGAGACAAGAGATTTAAAACTTTTAAAATGTCAGCCGTTGAGGTCAGGCAGTCGTTGCCAACAATAACGAAAATCAAAAGCCAACCGATAGCTGCTTCTAGCAGCCAAATACAATTGATCCCCAGGCTCAAAATCCAGATAGGATCTGGAAGCTACTGAAAATACATTAATATGAAGAATAGAAGATATTTATAAAATAATAGAAGAAAAGCAAAATAAAAGGAATTATCCATACCTGTGCAAGCCATGTCGGGCTGGTGGCGGAGATCTGCAATACAGCGACTTAGTTCCAGAGTAAAGAGGCTCAGTCGTGTCTGGGCGAGGAGCTGCAGCCGCGCAATATGTCGGTGCGTGACGGTAGTGAGAATGTGACGGGAAACTCGGTTTATCCAGCTCGTCTAGATCTCGAGGAGAAGAAGCCCTCGATGAGCCTCCATGAGAGTCTCGCCGTGAGCACCATTCGTGAAGTAACGCACTGGCCACACCGCCCCCCACGCCACCAACCCAACAAACCCAGTGGCTTTCCCAACGCGATAAGACGAACGATGGGCCGAGCGACCGAGCAGGATTTAAGGATGGCATCTGAAAATAAAAAAAAAAGAAAGATTAAAAATATTATAAAAAATAGTGAAAAAGGTACCGTATCTTGAAAAATTGAGATAAAACTTGAAAAAAAATTCAATATCTACATTTAAATGGTAAACTATGCCTATAATAATGAGGAAACTTTTTGTTTCCTTTGTAATCGATAAACTACAGAACTGATTCTGAAAATAATTTTATCTTATAAAGCTAACTTATCCAGTAGTTACATAATATTTGTTGTATGTATCATCATGTTACAACTCAAGGGAGCATAGCAGTTATAATACCTATTCATTTATCTATCACGCCTTATCCCCGAAGGGGTGGCAGAGGCATATTATATGCCCACTTTTCACCATATTTATTCCTGTCCCACGTAATAGGTGGTGAGCCCATTGCCGTGTTGAAATAGACTGAAAAATTTCAACAGCAGGTAGCCACAACCTGCGCTTGTGGCTACCTGCTGTTGAAATTTTTCAACGACTGCCATGTTGGCATGAACTGGCAACCGGGACGGCTTAACGTGCCTTCCGAAGCACGGAAACGCTCGCAAATGTAAATGCCACAAAGTGGGCACCCATCCGATGACCATAGAGGATAGTGATAGTGAAAGTTGCGTAACTCAGTGATAGTTATAATACCTAAATATCAACAAATCCGGTCGATTTCAGTACTTTATACAAAGCAGCCATAATATAGACGATGTCACAGGCAGGTCCTTGATTATGTATTATAGCATCATTAAATGTATCTTTTTACTCCAGAAGCCGTTCCTGGTGTTTCTCCGTTCTGGCGAGGTAGGTCGTGGGGTTTAGTGGGTAGACCAGAACATCGGGAGGTCCCAAACACGCTCTCTGTGTCACAACAGAAGGTATGGCGCGTAAAAGTATTTCCCGCGTTAAAAAAATGGCATAAAACATAATAATAATTGTATTGTAAATCCAATGAGATATTTCACTCAAAGATAATATTCTAAGCAAAACAGTAATAAATTTAGATCATTAAGAAATTCTAATTTAAGATACCATTTAGTTCCAATTAATTTTTGTGGCTTTTAATGGTTTGTTTTCAATTCAAGCATCCAATTATGTAGTTATTCATGCTTTTCATAACGGTTGTACAAATTATATCTCGTCTGCAAGATATTTATAGACAACTCATTGAGACAACTGAGTCTTTTTAAGTACAAAATACGTTCAGTCTTTGATTCCAGATGTCTAGTTCAAAAGATTTGCAAAAAATATCTCAATGGACATCTCATACATTGCGGGGAAGTATTATTTAGCTGTAGGTGTATTTTTCCTCGTACACTTTGTTCATCGACAGATGGTACAATCAGGCAGCTGTCCTTAAGGACCGCGTCACAAAAGGCAGGTAGTACATCCTACATAATGGACCAATGCAGACAATGAAAGGATCTCCAACACGACATTTGAGGCGTCTTGTACATTTAATGGTTCAAATTTCAGTATTCAATATGTATGCCTCTTCCACCCCTTCGGGGCTAAGGCGTGATAGATAAAATAAAATAAATAAATATAAAATTAAATCCATAAACACTATTTCGTCAAACTGTATCATAATACTAATTGTAATAGTTATTAAAACCTTTAATAAATATCAATATGTAATGTCATATAATTATACTTACAGAGCTTAGGCACTTACAGGTGTACATGTAGATACATGTAGATACATGTAGTTGTAAAGCTGTCCTTCATACATATATTCTAAAAAATATATTTCGTATAACATTTTGACGATTATTGAACCGCATATAATTAGATATACTTATATATCGTTTAAAATAAGTATGCAGAGGTATATTTGGATATCATCATTTCAACCTGCTCTCGTCATTCCGGAAATACCATGCTTACGACATTTTATGTCATCTCAGTATAAGTCCCGGTTTATAAACTTCTTTAGTCGTGACCCACTTTGTACTCGTATAATTTGACGAATGAATCTTAATCTAATCTGTTTTATTGCCTTAAACCCTTTAGGGATTCATAAATTTAAGGTGTAAAGTTTTTCAGCCTCCCTAACCCGCGACCTCTCACTTGCTGGGTAAATTTATCCACTTCTTCTGTCTTAAGCGACGTAAGTGCTTTTTATAGGCACTTAATAAAGTTACACGGTGCAACTGTATACAACTGCAACTACATATAATCCTTCGATTTGTGATGACACCTGCCTAAACATTAGAAACATTTTTGAAAAGTAATTAGTATGCTGACTATATTATAAATATAAATGGGATCCTTGAGCGCTTTCAATTTATGATATAGTGCTCTATGTTTTCTAGTTTGCAGATAAGGTTAGCTTCAATCCTGGGGAGATTATCACAGGTATTCCTAGTAGCCAGTCAGAGTTCAGTCTCAAATCTTCAAAGTAGAGAATTAGGTTTTAACATGAGAGAGCTACTTACGGAGA
This sequence comes from Thumatha senex, assembly GCA_948477245.1. Classification (NCBI taxonomy): domain Eukaryota; kingdom Metazoa; phylum Arthropoda; class Insecta; order Lepidoptera; family Erebidae; genus Thumatha; species Thumatha senex. The sequence goes on from OX419728.1 coordinate 28,172,833, forward strand.
CAAAACTGGCTGCACAGTAGGCTGCGCCAAGAAGTGCCGGTGCAGCTCCAGTCCAGCGACGTTCCATGGCTGCGAAGTACGCGGCAGCTATCAACGCAGTCAGAACAAGTTCAGCTCCGAGCCGCTCCCACGCCGCCGCTCCACCACCCGGCAACGAAGCTGATAAGCCGCCTGCATATCCAGGTATGCTCACCCTGTAACATTAAGAAACTCATGTAAGCCTTCTAGCTAGGAATAAATATTGTACGACACTTTTTTTAAACAGCGCCATTCCGCCCAAACTAATAAACATATATTTGTGTGATCCTTAAATGTGTATTTCGGAGTTTGTAGTATTTGGGTTTTTCCTTTATATGTATATATTTAGAAATATATAAGTATGTTTATCAGTTATCTAGATCCCATAACACAAGCTAATATTAGCTTACTTTGTGCTAGATGTGTGAAAAGTGTCCCACATTATTATATATTTAATGGTATTATAATAATGGTATTGGTATTATATTTAATGGTAGTGAAATAGTCATTGCTGGCTAGTCTGGGCGTTTTTTTTTGCAATCAGAGTAAAAATTAGTTGCCTTTCAAAATCTTATTTAGTCGCGTGTTTATCTTTGAAGAAGTGGCAGAGGCATACTATACTCTGACATTTCACTATATTAAATTTTATATTATATTTAATGGTAGTGAAATAGTCATTGCTGGCTATTCTGGGCGCTTTTTTTTGCAATCAGAGTAAAAATTAGTTGCCTTTCAAAATCTTATTTAGTCGCGTGTTTATCTTTGAAGAAGTGGCAGAGGCATACTATACTCTGACATTTCACTATATTAAATTTTGCCCAAGGGTCTCAGATTAAGTATTATTAAAAAAAAAACATTATATTTTTGTACAGATCGAAGGCTCTTGGCCTATATATTTAATGGTAGTGAAATAGTCATTGCTGGCTATTCTGGGCGCTTTTTTTTGCAATCAGAGTAAAAATTAGTTGCCTTTCAAAATCTTATTTAGTCGCGTGTTTATCTTTGAAGAAGTGGCAGAGGCATACTATACTCTGACATTTCACTATATTAAATTTTGCCCAAGGGTCTCAGATTAAGTATTATTAAAAATAACATTATATTTTTGTACAGATCGAAGGCTCTTGGCCTTTAGTTATTAATAGACAGTACGTACGAAGGGCCAGAAAACTATCGATTTTGTACTCTAATGCTCATCTCAACGTGCCATTATTAAGCAGCGCATACCCACATAGCAAAAATCCCAATAGAACTGAGGTTACAGTTATTTTAAATTCAGTTAAGAGTCACTTATATAATAGATTTTTTAAATTCATGGTAGGTACAAGAGATCTATGCCGCGCTGAGGTCTTGGATGTGATTACCGGTTCGAAACATTAACAAATGTTTTGTGTCGGAGTTTGGGTTTTTCCTATATATAATGTGTATGTTTTTTGAAATAGATAAGTATGTTTATCAATTGTCTATATCCCATTTCACAAGTTTTTAGCTTAGTTTGGGTTAGAAGGCGCTGTGTAAAAAGTGTCCCACAAAATTTATACGAGTATTAATTTATTTAATTTTAGGATGACCATCAGTTTACCAATTATATGGCATTACAAGACAAAATTCCTTCACAAAACCATTGATAAGTTTCCACAGATTTATTTATTTATTATTTATATTTATTTTTTTTCTAACAAAAATCTCTTCCCAAAGGCTTGAGAGCGCAGAAATATATATTTTTTCATTGAACAGGTACCTAGTAACCTAGTAGGCATACTACAAATGCCTACAACACTTTTAAAAAATACAATACTTTAATTTCCTTAGTGCTACGAGTATAAACAGGCAGCCATTTTGAACGTTACGTTTTAATTAAAACCCGCAAAATTCTGCGTCGTCTCAGTTTCTTTTCATTGAGCTATAATGAGTCCGCGGTGCTGTATAATGAAGCATACATTGTATGAAATGATAATATAACTCGACGCTTGCCTGTGACATACACACACACTTCATTGTCTTACCATGGATTCAAGCTTCATCATGTATTCTTGTACAGATTCTTCTTCACCTTAACGTATTCCAGATTGCTACTAAATGATTAAGTTAAGTTTAAGAATAAGTTCCTCAACAAATAAATAAATAAGCATTTTGGGACACTTTTTTCCCCAGCAAGTCCAAACTAAGCTAAAAGCTTGTACAGTGGGGATCTAGACAACTGATATACATACCTAAATATTTCTAATAAATACATATTATACATAGGAAACACCCAAATTCCGAAACCAACATTTGTGGAGCACACAAATATTCGTGCCGACCCGGGATTCGAACTACCACTGCGCCACCGAGGCAGTGGTAAATCTTTATTATTTGTAAATATACTCGTAATCACAATTTATTAATTATATATTATACTGGCAGCAATTTAAGCAATATTATCGATCGATACCTATGTGTAAAACAACACGAGTACTTGTAATTACAATGTTGTTTATTGACATTTTAATAAATTGCTACATGAATAAATGGCATATTTACAAATGGATAAGTGTGCCAAGTAAGTTTGAAGTAGTTCAACCGCCATCATGCCACACAACGGCTATACAATTGTATACTTGTTCCTATCAGACATAGATACCGACACTAAATAGAACGGTGTCACTGATCGAGCGATACTGAATGATACCACTGAAAAGTTATGTGATTGTATGTTACTTCAATTCTTAGGATGGGTGATCATTTGAGGCATTTCGGGCTTTAATTGGAAGGCACGTAAGCCTTGGTCCCGGCTGCCAGTAATATGGGCTTTATAGGCGGCTTGAATAATTTCAACAACTGAAATTCACAATATGCTTCTTTCCATTTCCACACGGCAATAGATACGTACATACATATTGTAGCGCTTTTGCCCCCGAAAGGATAGGCAGAGGTTATACTATACGCCTATATTTACAATGCCGTTTGCATTTTTGTCCCACCTAACATGTGGATAGCTCATTGCCGTATTCAAATGATGACAGGCGCAGATTGTGGCGACCTGCTTTTGAAAATCTAAAGCCCTATGGTGCATTTAAATTGATTTAACGACTGACATGTTACTGGCAACCGGAAAAAAACGGCTTAACGTGCCTTCCGAAAAACGTAAACGGTCGTAAATGAAAAAGCCACGAAGTGGTCATTCATCCGAGGACCAGCCATGGCAAAAGTTGCTCGCAGTGATCGTGTACAGAACACTAAGTTAGCGGGGCCACTAGCGCTTCATTGCTCATATGCAGTAGCTTCCGAAAAACCTGAAGAAATCAAACCTGCCCTCTAAAGCTTGAGGGAACACGCTAGGAAGAAATGAATTAAGATTTCGACTGTTAATTTTAAACCAAAAAAAGGTTGTATCGATTTAGCAAATTCAATTTAGCTGTGTTTACGACACGAACCGGTAATAAAGGGGAGTTACGACCAATGCGCACCATTGAGAAAAAGGAAACAGCGATTAAAACATTTAATTAAATAAAAAATTAATCGACTGTGCTTAACAGTAATCCACGTTGTATTTTAATAAAGAAATCAAAATTGAGTATCGTAGAATAAATTTTCTGTGAAAAATTATTTATAGTACTTTGATATTTAAAAAAATATTAAAATGTATGGAATGTATGTTTGTAGCTATTTGACGCAAAAACTATTGAATGGATTTTGACGAAACTTCACAATAATATTAAAGTATTATTATAGTTTCACTTTAGAATAACTTATGGGCTAATTTTTATAAAAACCAAGCCAAAACATTTCGCAGTATGTAATTTAGACATACTGCGCCGATCCCAAGTAAATTGGAACAAGGGCAAGAGGATGATGATGGGCTAATTTTTATCCCAGAAACAAGTTCCTGCATGAAACGGGAAAAATCACTACCACTATGTCTCCAAGGCTGATCAAATATATTAGGATTTAAAACGAATGAAAATTTACGCTACACGTTACACATATAAGCAGCGTACTTAATCGAATCACGTTTAGATAAGATAATTATACAGCTCGCGTACCCAAACCACGATTAGACTTACAATACATTAAACATTGAGCTTTTTGTGATATGCAAAACGTTGCACCTGCGTTAGATACCATCGGTAAACAAATTCTAACATTGCTTCTAATGCCGATTAAGCCCGTTGCACTCTATAAATCTTTTTTACGCATCCGTTTCAGCAGTATTATTATTCATGGACAAAAGCACATTTTAGGGGAAAGCGAACGATTTTTTGTAAGATAAAACGATTTAGGATATGAGCGTTAGATGTTTATTCAGTTCGAATTTTCGTTAGCTTTTTGATTTATGTACCTTTTTTTTTAAATCAGTAGTCAATAGCACCTTTCTCGGTAAAAAATCAAGACTGATATGTAACTATCTATATTTTTTTAATATTTAAAACTGAAGAGCTGGATTGTTTGAACGCGCTAATCTGGTGTAGGATAGCTCATTTATCGAAGAAGGCTATAATTATATCATAACGCTTCGACTCAGGAAAGCTGAGCAGTAATCATAAATGTCAATAAATCCGGCAAAATTTCTCACATTATTGTAAAAATTATAAACGACGTGATTTAATACCAATAATAACCGGGTTTCAGCTAGTAGTAGCATTAATATAGTAGAATAATATAGTTCTCAACGATGAAACTGGTGGAATATGGACATAGAATCAACATATCCATTTAGAAATATACGTAACGAACGTATGAGTAAAGATGTGTAAAGAACTGTAAAAACATTCCAATTTCGGTGGTTAAAAGCACACGAGCGATAAATTGTCGGTCATTAATCGCGGACATTAACATTACCGGAGCAGTAGTTGTTCGATGTTGGCCGATGATCATGCATAATTTATGCGCAGCTTAGGGTCAAGTGGGCATAAATGGAACACCCCATTGTATTCAATGTGGGGTGAATCTTTTATGCCTAATCTCAATGGTCACAATTTGTGAACATTCACACCTTATGCCGCGTGGACGGACTTTTTTGACCATTGTCAGATCAGGCAATATTTGCTTATCACTATAATACAATAGACTTATTAGTTTGATGTTTTTTGAGTACAAAAGTGTGATTTAGCAAAGTTTCTGAACATTTGGTGTGTGTTTGTTACAATATGTCTTGAATATATTATTGAAAGTATTTTTGTACATTCATATGTATAAAAAGAAATAAGTGACTAACCTATTAACGCACAGCTAATAGGGTAACAAAATTTGGCATTTAGATACTTACCTAGGTAACACTGAAAATGTTTAGAACTGGCCAGAAAGAAATATTGCTAATGAACACTTTTTTTGAATTTCAATTATAGAACTCTTTGGTAACCTAATGTAATATATTGCATTCATTTGTCATTTGTTTTTGTGAATTGGCGGCAAATGTAAAACTCTTGTTAAACGTGAAAATGAACTTAACGCGAGAAAATTTTCGGTCAATGATTTATTATGACTTTCGTTATGGGCTTACTCAACAACAAAGCTATGATAGGCTGCGATTAGCATTTCATAATGAAGCCCCATCTCGTGCCACTATTTACAATTGGTTTAACGAGTTTAAGCGTGGACGTAGCAATCTCATTGATGATCCGCGTGAGGGACGTCCTTTAACAGCGACTACTGAAGATAACATCAGTGCTGTGCGACGTATTTAAGAGGAAGATAAGAGAGTGACCTATCAGCAGATACGGGCAAGCCTAGGCATTGGTATGAGTCAAGTTCAAAAAATATTACACGAACATTTAGGCGTCAGGAAGCTTTGTACCAGATGGATTTCCCATACTTTAACCGACGACCAGAAACGCCTTCGCATGGACTGGTGTCGCGAAATGTTAGATAAGTTCAACGGCTGTGACTCAAATGCTGTATTTGACATCGTCACAGGTGATGAAAGCTGGATATATTGCTACGAACCCGAAACCAAAAGACAATCAGCTCAGTGGGTGTTTCCTTTTGAGGATCGGCCAACTAAGCTAAAGAAAGGAAGAAGTCAATGAAAAAAGATGATAGCCTCGTTCTTTGGTCGGAAAGGTCATTTCGCGACAGTTATGCTAGAAGATGGAAGGACAGTTACTGCAGACTGGTACGGAGATTACTTCGAAAAACAATAAAAGTATTAGCAACTTTCTACAATAGGCCGTTTTTTATTTACTAAACATTTTCAGTGTTACCCACGTATTATGACGTAGCCGTAGGAATTCGAAAACCTGCCACTATAGGTAGAGTTTATTTTTGAAGTGAAACTTCTTTATCGACGTATGAGAGAAGTATTACAGCTGTAAAAAAAATGACGTAAGTGAAACTTCTTTATCGCGGCCTTATCTACCTAGTTTTCGTGAAGTTGTAAATAGTAGAAAAATGATATGTCGTAAAGAAGTTTCACTTCTTATCTGTGTACACAAACATTTTTTTTGTATTTCTGTATTTTGTAAACCAATCACGCGTCTAGCCCCGAAGGGGTAGCAGAGGCATATTATACGCCCACTTTTTACCGTATGCACTTTTATCGAACGTAATAGAAAGTGAACCCATTGCCATGTAATTTTGCAGATATTTAAAAATAATATGTAACCATTTCATCATAGGTGTATTTTCACAATCTTATTGTACCTATTCGAAATGTGTACCTAGTTAGGTTATTATGGAAAGATTAAGTGTGCCTATAATTAAACATAATAAATAAGTATCATTTTAGGCATCCTCACTGTCAGTGCACAACAAATTATTATTGTACAAACAAGTCCTAATGCCAGTGTGGACTTATGGTATACAACTTTGGGGCTGTACTAAATCAAGTAACATAATACAAGTGATACAAAAATTTCAATATAAAGTACTTAGGGGCATCGTTAAAGCTCCTTGGTACATTAGAAATGACGACCTTCACAGAGACCTTAAAGTGGACCTCGTAGCTAATGTAGTACAAAAGTACTCATCAAAAACGACTTCATCATCATGTAAATGTCGAGGCTATTCAACTCCGTGACCATACAGATTTAGTGAGAAGACTAAAAAGGACAAAACTCTTTGAATTAGTTTAGTGAAGTGTCAGTGTAGTGTAACATAGTGTAATAAGTATAACTTTTAAAGAACACGTGAACAAAGTGACTTCCCCTTAATAGAGACATTAAGAAACGTCTTATTGGACACATTCTTATAATTTTACTCTATATAGCAGTTTAGGTTAAAGTGTAATTACTTATTAGTCTATTGGCTAGATTGTAATTTATATGATGCGCTAATACAGCACATAATAAAACAAAAAAATCTTTAGGCATAGTAATCTTATTTGTTTATCTCGTGAAAGAGCCTTTAACATGTTTTTTATACTTTTTTGTCTACAGATTTCAAGTGAATGACACTGATTTAGAAAATAAACCAAGCCCCTATTTTTCGTAGTTCTATGTCGTCCTTCCTTGGCCACTGTAAACATTGTAAGGGACTTTTAGTATCCACTTTTCTGCTGCTTTATAGACTTACTTACTAACAATAAGAAATAAAGTTACAACAAGTTTCTTATTTTTGTTATTGAGTTGTCCGATGTCCCCATTCTACCCAAAACCATTACTGGCTTACAAATTAACTGTGACTGCCTCGGTGGTCTTTTGGCATAATTTTGTTTACGCTGATATTTCCGAAAGACAGAAAGTTTAATCATTTTATGTTTTAGTCAATGAAACTAGGTACAAAATGAACAATTAAGTAGTTTTGTCGATACTTATAAAACCATAGTGCAGGAGAACAGAACAATTTGCGGTTACAACTGAAACTAAACGGTCTGTAAAACACAGTAGTTAAAACAAAAAACTAAAGGACCAGCTATTCTTGTTTTAAACGATATAAAAGAATAGGTTGATCAATGGAAGTTGCAAAGGCATATTTACTTAAATACATAATATATTTAAGTCCCACGTAGTTATGAGCCCATTGCCGTGATTAAATAGACAGGCACAAGCTGTGGCGACCTGATGTAGAAAATTTTCTTCAAATTTTTCTACCCATAAGGCCTTTACCTGGCTTAACGTGCTTTCCGTCACGCGATCACCTATTCCAGGATCATAGCCATAACGAAAGTTGCGTAACGCAGTGATCGTTTACAGAACACACACACATATTTATATTTGGCAATTTCTCACACAAATCACGCTAATTTAAGCTTGTGCTATTGGAACTAGACAACTGATAAACAAACTTAAATATTTCTAGATGCCAACAAATGTGTTTGTATCTACAAATATTAAAGTTTTTTAAACATCCAGACTCCAAAACAAACATTTGTAGATCACACACATATTTGATCTGACCCAGGACCACAGCGCGGCAGTCGAGTCATTTGCCATCTTAGTAGTATTAAAATCAAAGCAATAAAGGATAAATTTCACGTTCGTCATTAACTCCGTCCGGAAACAGTTGGCCCAAATGAAACAAATAATAAAAAAATACAATGCTAGTAGGGTCCCCTATGCGATAGTTAACCACCGAACAATTACATTTAATTTACGGATGAGTTTTTAAAGTACCCCAATATGGCGAGCCCCTCCCGCGAAATTAAACCGCTATCATTTTGTATTGCGATAATCTAAGGCGACATTTGTTAAAAAATATATTCGAGAGGGTATCATGAACTGTTACTAAAATTTCAATTGTCCTCAAGTGGCACTTGTCATACCATCCTGTGTATAATCTAATTTTAACTATACAATTTGCTTAATGTAAATTAAATTTTAAAAACAGAGGGATAAAGTGTACTATAGGAATTGATGTTGTTGGTAAAATGAAAATTATTGTCGAATGTAACGTTCAGTGCAATATGTGAATGAATTAAAATCAGCGCAGTCTAATTTATTTAAAATACGATTTTATTTCTATATCGACACTCTTTACTCACGCTTGACTTAGGGTACCATTAGGTACATTATCATTTTTAAATCATATAAATATGATTTCGTACCTGTCAAATTCTATGATGATAGTTAAATGATGATTCTTCATTTTAACATAATACAAACATGATCATATCCACGTCATATAACATCAAGATGCATTACGATTTAGCCGTGATTTTCATTATTATGAGTGCAATTTTATTAATTGCACTAAAAGAAAGAAAACAGTAAAGAATAAAACAAGAACTAAAAGACGAATTTGGGTGAGATCACGGATTACAAGGGTCAGTAAGGGAAATAAAAGAGAGGGGTCTATAACATCTTACTCGAACAACTTCGAATGGGAGATTAAAAGTCCTACAAATATATATCTACGGATTATCTACGGATTAATTCACGATTTTTGTAGTTTCGATATTCCAGTCAGAAATTCTTTGATTAGGAAGACATTTTTTGAGATTGTTTGTAGACGGATATAGATATGATCCTACTTGTACGCTAGCTGTCAAATAGGATCCCATAACTATGATCAAATGTGATCAAATATGAATCATATATACCGTCATATGTTCTTCATATAAAAATGACTCGCACATCTATGATCATATTTCTATGATAGTGTAATAGGGGCCAGGGAGTAAGCTAGTGAGTGCGTGACGAGAGCGTTACGAAAATAGTAATCGGGCGAGGCGAACGAAAGTTGAGAGGGATATATTAGTAAGTGAAGATAAAAAGGGAGAGAGAGACCTTTTGTTTCACATTTTCTTTCTCTCGGAGCCAGTAGATGTAGCTAAAGAAGGTTTACTTTAGTCGTGTGCTCTGAAACACACTCGATTTTTTTGTCTAAAAATCTTAATGTTAATATTTTTTGTATTGCAAATTTCACGGGTTATATCCCTGTCTCGAATCGAATTGTCTTTTTCCACTATAATAAAAAAAAATTGAGAAATTTAGCATAATAACTGCTTTAAAATTTATCCATTTTTCGTGTTTTCTTGTTGAAAGTAAATTTTTTGAGTGTAGCCCTGAACGAATATGACTTAAAATAGGATGTTTACAATTTGGAGCAAAGGCTATAATACCACTGAAACCTCTATGGTCGTACCGAGTTTTACTCTTCGGTTTTTATTTTTTTACACACGAACCCTAATATAAAAATACGAAGCCAAAAACCTACAATAGTCATCATAACAACACCCTCACAATCCCTTTATATAATATCATCACGGAGACCAAAAATAAAGATGTTTAATATTTTTCCGACGTTAATCCGTTTTTATCACAAAAAAGCGCAGCGCTCAGCGGGCGGTAGGCGCGAACTTGTTACCCTTTGGCCTTTGTTTAGTTTAACCATAAGGAAAACAACAGTGTTTTAACCCTTGAATTAACCCTTTATAACACATGTCATAACGCTGAGGTCACAAGTAGTAACCGCGAATGGCAATTGTCGATAGACAACCCTAGCAAAAGTTGTAATAATCGCCATGGGAATTCAAACCTTACGATCTTAAAGATAAAGCTTATTAAGTTATGTTTATAATGAATTGATATAATAGCGAATGAAATATGTGGAGTGCATTTTTATGTGTATTGTGTTGAGTATGATTTTTACTGAGAATGTCTGCACCGGCATTAGCGGATTGTTAGTTGAGGATGCATTTCACAGATGTTGCTTTGTCTATTGTTGTAGTGGGTTTGAGTTAGTTTCGTCATTTTTTATTATTAATGGTTATATACATATCATTTTACATTATCTGCACACTACATCGTTTCTTTTAGATCAAGAGTGACCTATGAGACAAATCTATTACTATTATTACTGCCCGTTCCTGCAGCTCAGGTTAAACTTCAAACAACATCTCGTCAAAGTTTCGCTAACGTCACTAAGGCTCGTATTAATAAACGGATCTCAAATTCACTCTCAAGTGCGATCTCGACTGTACCACACTCAAGTTTTGGTTCGCATCTTAAGTTCATGGCTAATTTATAAACACATGTCAGCCACATCTCAAATGATATTGCTCTCAAGAGCCGTGACTCAATTTACGTCATTTGAGCTTGCATTTGAATGACTTGAGAGCTACATCTTGAGCGTGGTTACGTCACGTTTTGTTATTACATAATTATTATAAATCTTTACTAACAAAATGTACCTAATGCTATGCTATTATGATGTTTAGTATGATCATGATTAGAATATAGTTACATGTTAAAATCTCTTTGACATGCTGCTAATGAATATAGTTTATCAAAAAATAAATTTAATAAAGTTTAAATCTTACTAATATTATAAAGGTGAAAGTATATTTGGATGTATGTATGGATTGATGCATAGATGTTTGTTACTCTTTCATGCTCTAACCCCTGTAGCAATTTGGTTGAAATTCAGAGTATACTGATAGCTTGTAACCTGGATTAGGACAAATGCTACTTTTTATCCCGGGAACGAGTTTCTGGAGGAAACGGGAACGGTAAAACATTACCACGCAGGCGGAGCCGCAGGCTTCAACTATAACTATAACACTAGCAAAAATTACAGCGGCTCCGCCCGCATGGTTAAGTTATCCCATAGCCGTTTCCGACGGGGAATTGATCCCGTGATTAAAAGTACCCAGTGATATTTTTATTTTATTCACACACAATTCCCAAACTTTACCTGATATTTACTTACAAATGTGGAAGTATAGTATGCCACTGGATACCCCTTCGGAGATAAAGGCGTGACGATATGTTTATATGTATGTATGTAAAATATCATCATAATAGTCTAGCTATGTATGTAATAGCATCGTTAAATCAAATTGATCAATAATATTTTGAAACTCCATAATTCCCAGTAATTAGTACTACACGCACTTAAGTCACGAATGGTCGGCACTCACAAAACGCGATCTCAATGGAGATCTCAAGATCGAGCTTGAGATCTCAGTGTTGTTTATTAATTAGGGACATCTTGAGTGATAGCTTGCACTTAAATATCAGCTCAAGTTTTGTTTATTGTTTAGTACATCATCTCAAATACGAACTTAAGAGTTTACTCAAGACTGAGAGCGATCTATTAATACGGGAATAAGAGCGCTCCGACCGCTCCACCGAAGCCACTACCAGAGAAGATTGCAAACTTGGCTACTGATGGTTTTGTGAACCGTACTGAACCGTTGCGGCACTGCACCAGTTCCTGTGCAGTCTACCTTAGCGCTGCGTGCCGCAATACCGACCACACCGGTGTACGTGTTCCGCCTACACTTCACTACTAAGGCGGAGAACATCGTGGAGTACGTGCGCAAGAAGATGAACTACACGGTGAGAGTGCAGCAGTTGGAGTCGAGCCGGAACGTCAGTTTCCTGTTATTCGTGCTACGAGTGCCCAACAGTAGCTTGCACTTAGTCATGCAGGAGAACTTCTGGCCACAGGGCGTGGTGTTCCGTCGCTTCCGCAGACAGTTACCACCGGATCGCAAAAAGACATAGTGCGACAGTGAAGTGATACTAATTTTAGTATTAAGATTTTATATACTAACACAGTGTGATGTATTTATATGTATTCTTAGTTTTAAGGTATTTATCTACTCTGATACTATAATACAAAGATTATAAAACTGATAACAAAATTCTTATGACAAACATTACGTACAGGCCAAAAATAATAAAAAAAAGTTTAATTACGATACAGGTCTTGTATGGACACCTGTATCATAATATAACTTTTTAATCATAACGATACACCTATACAACCTCCAGCTGGACCAAGGAGGTAGAACCTCTACTTTAAAAAAAAGGTGTCAATCATTGGTTTCAATGAACGAGTCCGCGCCGCAAGCGCGCATGCGCAATCAATGTTTGCGCCTTGGCGCCAACATTTGACATTTAAAAAATAAATTTGTTGTTATATTCATCATTTTATTTGCAATATTGTTTTACGTATTATAGTATGAGAGTAGATAAAGTAGTGTATGACACTGTACATAACTTGGTCTTATAACACTCGTGTGATACTATAAAAAAACTCGCCTACGGCTCGTTTTTTTAAAACACACTCATGTTATAAGAACCCTTATTATGCAACAGTATCATAAACTACTATTATCTATGGGCCGTAGAATAAGTTAATAACGTCTGTTACTTTTCTAATGTTGTCTGAAATAAATTATTATTATAATTATATTATTTATCTATCACGCCTTATCCCCGATTGGGTGGCAGGTTCGGATTCACCATGTGTATTCCTGTCCCACGTAATAGGTGGTGAGCCTATTGCCGTGTTGAAATAGTCAGACTTGATGGAATGGCCCAACTCACAGATTACACTAGTATTCTGTTGCCCTGAGGGCAAACTGGTAGGGGTCGACCTCGGCATTTTCGACCTCCATGAGCGCGGGCGAAAGGTTAGGCCAAACCCTTGCCCCCCGCAAGGGCTTGCCCTTGCAGAGGCAGGTCCAGAGTGGGGCGCGTTGCACGGTGTCTGTGCACGCGTTTTTCTTAGTGGTGTGGACCACTACGTATCCCCAATGTGCCGGAGTCGCTTGACCCCACAGAGGCCATGCCTTCGAGGTCCTGGGGACATCCTTCAGGGGAGAAACCGGGTCTTCGAACACACAGGCACATGGAAGACACCGTGCGGTTTAGTCGGTACGAGTCCGACATATCCACCTCGCCACGCTCACTGCGACGTGAAGTCCATGAGGACGTTAAAAAAAGGGGTCGTCCTCGATATCCGTATGTCAATCAAATTGAAGACTTTCTGGGAAAAGCCCTGGTCAATAGTAGCTATGTATAGTGTATAATAACACTTATGATAATAGAATAGAAAAATCGAGAATTGTACATCAGGATCGATGCAAGTGGAAGACCATATAGTCTTTGCGTAACCCTATAGAATAGAAGCTGGGCGTGATGAAATGTAGGTGTATTATGTAAATATCTAGATGACAGAAATCCTTTTAACCTCTAATTCAAGTTCAAATTATCTATATTGATAATCAGTTGACAATCGCGGCTCCGCCCGCGTTGTGAAGTTTATCCGTTCCCGTTTCCCACAGGAACTTGTTCTCGGGATAAAAAGTAGCCTATGTGTTATTCTGATGAATTAGCTATATTATTGTAAAGTTTGATTAAAATCTATTCAGTAGTTTTTACATGAAAGACAACAAACATCCATACAAACTTTCGCATTTATAATATTACTAGTTGACGGTCGCGGCTTCGCCCGCGTACAGGAGTTTTTCGGTTCCGCTTCCCATAGGAACTTGTTCCCGGGATAAAAAGTAGTCTGTGTTATTCTGATGTATAAGCTACATTGTTGTAAAGTTTCATTAAAATCCGTTCAGTAGTTTTTACGTGAAAGAGTAACAAACATCCATAAAAACTTTCGCATTTATAATAATTTTAAGATATAGGAATGGTACGGCACAGACAGCCGTATTAACGTACTTATTTTAAAATAAATTAACCATAGTCTTTCATTTGAATAGATATATCATAAATCCTTCATAAGATTAAAACTTGAATACCAAGTAAAGTTTTCATTGAAACAATATTATGGCGCAATTCTTGAACACCATTAATTTCATAAGATTTCGGTGTAAATCGGAAACATTTTAACAAGATACGACGTTACTTTTGAGTTAAGTCTATGGAAATCTTTTTCCGCAATTATTCTGCGTTTATTTCATTTATCTGTCTAGTTTTATACTTAAAATTAAAGTTTCTTCAAAATCCATTCAGTAGTTATTGTATAAAATATAACAAACATCAGAACTTATATACGTACATCTTAAGAATTGAACAGTCCGAGACTACCAGGACTCTAGTTGGTCGTGCTAATTAGTGTCTAGCACATAAGACCTTTTAGCCTTTTTGTTACGACCTCACTAAAAAGGCAACGGGTTCCAAATTTCTTTGAAAAAATAAAATTTAACATTTAAAATAGACACATTTTATTAAATTTATTTGGCCCTTTTTTAGACCCACCCCAGTTCCGTGCTTCGGAAGGCACGTTAAGCCGTTGGTCCCGGTTGCCAATAAAATGGCAGTCGTTAAGCCAATTGGAAGACCTTACGGGCGGCTTAAAAAAAATCAACAGCAGGTCACCGCAGCCTGCGCCTGTCCATTTCAACACGGCATTGGGCTCACCACCTGTTACGTGGAACAAAAATGCATACGGTGAAATGTTGGCGTTTAATATGACTCTGCCTACCCCTTCGGGGATAGAGGCGAGACAATATGTAAGAATTGAATTGAATATCAAGTGAACTCAAAATTTCAGTAAACTAAAACTCTCTCTGATACACCAGCTCCGTTCGATACTAAAATACTTATTCTACATTAAAAGCTGCTAGTCAGTCCAACCATTTCCTCAGGGCTTTACACATCTGTAGCCTGTAACCAACCGATATCTTTCCGCACAATTTGATCCGCTAAATGTCGGGAGCTCGACCCAAACCGATATAAAACCCTTTCGTGATCAATCGTAATTGAAAACGATGTCCATCATTCATCTTTGAATGTCACACCCTAACATATAATAAAACAACGCTGCGTATGTCGGTCTGTCTGTTTGCGATAATCTTAAAAACTAGTCAACGGATTATAATAAATAAATATTTTTGGGACATTGTCACACAACGCCATCTAGCTCAAAATAAGCTCATATCTTGTGCTTTTGGATCTAGAAACTTTTTTCACATTTATTGATTTCAAATTTAGAAATTAAACATTTGGTCCGACCCGAGACCTCAATGCGACAGTCGCATACACTTACCACTACGCCCACGACACAGTCAAAGAGACTCAGGGTGGATAATTATGCAAATTTCACCATTAGCTTATTATGTTTATCAGTGGTCTAGGTACCATAACGCTTATAATATTAGCTTGCTTTGAGTCAGACTGTGTTGTAAATAAAATGTCCCACAATATTTATTATTATTTCTTTTGAGGCTTGAAAAATTTCAACAGCAAGTCCGTTCAGTCAACCTGCGCTCGTCCATTTTAACATGGAAATGGGATCACTTCGTGTTATTTGAAAAAATAAATTTGCAAGGTGAAATGTCGGCATATAATATCTGCCTGTGTATACTCTGCCACACCTTTCGGAGTTAAAGGCGTGACTGACATACACACTGAAGCTTGACATTAAGTAGATGATGTGATTTAAATTTCACTGATCCTACTTCTGTTATAAGAGTAAGTACAAAATTGTTCCAAACTCCTAACACCGGGATTATTTAAATCGCCCCGTAATAAACAATTTCTACATTGTTTAAAACTTTACTTGATACTAAGTCCTTTATATTTATGTATTAAGTTATCGGCTATAAGATTTAGGTTTACACTTTAAGTTACAACGCGCCTTAGCAGATAATATTTTTTTGTTTTGTAAATATTTTATGGCCTGGTTACTTAGACCTTTAAGCCAAAGCTTAATTCATATTTCTTCAATCTTCTTTCTGATTATCTAAAATGTCCCCGTCCTCTACGTCTTAGACAAGTCTAGTCTTAAGTCAAGGTCAGTCTCACCCCAGTAATATGGTGTCTCACC
The DNA here is from genome assembly GCA_948477245.1 of Thumatha senex. Taxonomy (NCBI): domain Eukaryota; kingdom Metazoa; phylum Arthropoda; class Insecta; order Lepidoptera; family Erebidae; genus Thumatha; species Thumatha senex. The sequence continues at coordinate 28,189,285 of OX419728.1, forward strand.
TCGGAATATGTAAGTACGCCATCAACTACCTCTTTCTTTGTTTTCCTGATCATCTCTTTCTATACTAAGGTTGTCTGGAAGAGATCGCTTTTAGCGATAAGACCGCCCATTGTACTCTCACTTGTAGTTTTAAGTCCTGTAAAAACTGTATGTAATGGTGTGCAATAAAGAATTATCTATCTATCTATCTATCTATCTATCTATCTAATGGTGGTTGTTATACTGAGGTTTTAAGTGGATTTTACGCGGCAAGATGGAAAATAGCATTTCACTGCAAATATATCATTGTCTTTTACTTTAGTACGTTAACACAACTTTTATGTCCAAGAAACCACCACTACCGCACATTAAACAAATAATATACAGCAAGCCTCCGCACTTGTCAATGTTCCCGCGTGAAGTCCGATAATAATTTAACGGCAACGGGAAAACTTCACCACACGTGCGGAGTCGTCAACTAGTACTATAATATAAGAAATCTATCATCAACTATGACATATCTATCATACCACGGACGTTGAAACAAATCGACGGTTTCTAGGTAATTAGGGCGGTCAACCCTTCATTGTTTACCTACACCCGGTCTCGTTCCCGGAGCTTTCGTTCCGTACATTTGTCAAAGTCTGAGGGGATTTAATATGAATTCGTATCACAAATAGATGGCACATAAGACAGAAAGTGATGTATAGTCAGCCAAGAATGGGTGGTGGGAGTAGAAGGGTGCGAAAAATACTATATAATCTTAAACTTATGCCTACAAAGTTTACAAATAAATGTGTGTGTGTACCAGAGTACACAGGTAAGATGTGAAAGTACTTTACGATATTTTTACAGCTACAAAATTTCTCTCACACGTCGATAAAGAAGTTTCACTTATGATAAAGAAGTTTCACTTATGATAAAGAAGTTTCACTTATGATAAAGAAGTTTCACTTTAAAACAACATGGTGCGTAACCGAAAAACGTGAGGTTTTTTAACAGCTATAATTTTTTTATCAATGTAGATAAAGAACTTTCACTTCAAAAAATAATGATATCGGTCCAGCCCTTTTGGAGGACTGCGATGACCAATTGGTGGTCGCACACATAGCGTGTACTATATATTAATTTAATGATTGTGTACTATAAATTAAAAGAAAGATTTGATGATTCCTATATTTTTTATTGCTTAAGAAAACAAATCTGGATGAAAGAAAAACATGTTGTGCACCCCGGAAATTTAACAGAATCCTTTTAATTCTTAAAAGCGGTAACACTCAGTTTAAAATTCTATTTACCTACTACAAAAATAATATTAATAAATATTGTGGGACACTAAAAAACAAAGCGCTATCTAGCCCTAACTAAGCTATTAGCTTATACGATGAGATCTAGACAACTGATATAATATGATATTCTCAATACATACATTATACTTACATAGGAAACACCTAAACTCCGAAACAAATATTTGTGGATCACACAAATATTTGTTACGACCCGGGAATCGAACCCGGGACCTATATAATTTGATTTGACTTTAATAATATTTCTATATTCCATAATTTTATATAATACTAGTTAACGCCCGCGGCTTCGCCCGCGTAGAGACCTTTTACCGTTCCCGTTTCCCACAGGAACTTGTTCCCGGGAAAAAAAGGAACCTATGTCCGTCTCCTAGCTCTAAGCTACCTCTCCACCAATTTTCAGCCAAATTGGTTCAGTGGTTTAGGCGTGAAAGCGTAACAGACAGACAGACAGAGTTACTTTTTAACTAACTATCTTCACGCTGTATCCCTGACCGGGTAGTCAGAGATGACAGATCGCCAGGCTTCGCGATCCATGCATACTTCTTTCGCTTCTTCAAGATTCATCAATCGCTTCATACACGCACGTCTGGGTATCCGAGTACTTTTGACCTTTCCGTTTTTGAGCAATCTGCTCACGTGGTCTTCATATGTAAGTCTCGGCCTTCCCTGACCTCTTCTACCCTCTGCTTTCGCACAATATATATTCTTCGTCCATCGTTCCTCACTCATTCGTTGGACGTGTCCAAACCAACGGAGCACGCCCTTTTCCAGCTTAACGCTGACACTTTCATTCAAACCTGCCATATTGCGTATCACTTCGTTACGTATTCGGTCGGCCAAGGTAACGCCGCACAATTTTCGAAGTGATCGCATCTCCACAGCATTCAATTTACTTTCATGCATCTGTTGACATACCAAGGTTTCGCTACCGTAAAGCAAAGTTGGCACTAGCACTGCGTTATGAATCGCCAGTCGTGCTTCTTTTACGATGCTTTGTCGCTTTACTAATTGGGACAAAGCACCGTTAACTTTGTTTCCGGTAACTACTCGCCGTTCTACATCCGAATCACAACTTGCATCCGCGCTAAACATACTCCCCAAATACACAATTTCATTCACTTGCTCTAGACGTTCCTGGTTTACCCTAATCTCGCATTTAGTTCTTACGTCATCTCTTTCAAATACTAGAACCTTAGTCTTACTTGCATTCAAGCGAAGACCCTTACTTTCACACTCCTCTTTCATATTAGTGACTAATGCCTGAAGGTCGGCTTCTGATGAGGCCATGAGCACCGCATCATCAGCGTACGGCAGACAGTTTACTGAAAAGTCACCCAAATTCACACCCATATCACAATCTTTCAACTTCTGCAGGCAACTGACCATTTTTTTTTTTTTTTTTTTTGTTTTTGGCTGCTTTGCATTGCAGATGGCCACAGACAAGTTAGGGAAACAATCAACATCTTAAAAAAGGGTTTATCGGTCGATGCAATTTGGAAGGAATCAAAGGATTGGGTATCATTAGGATAAAGAACAAATTAAATAATTATCTACAGCGAGGGGTACCAAGCGTCCCTGACAACATCATGATTCCCATACAAAGTCATAGATGTGACAAATGTATTGAAATCATGACACTGACATAACAAAGAGGATAAACTATTTAATTATATACACATAATTACATTTTAATATTACACATATTTATGAAGGAAACTAATATATTATAGACATCAGGCTTGCAAGAATATAGTAAGCATTGTATAGATGTAGGGAAAGGTATATGGATCTTAGATAGGTTTTGTAGAAATTCAGTCCGATCGTAAAGAGTGCAAGAAAAGAAAATATGATTCACATCACCATACTCTCCACAAGAGCAAAGTGGGCTGTCAACAATTTGAAATTTGTATAAATTAGCAGGAGTACAAACATGTCCTAGTCTCAGTCTACATATGATGGTAGTAGTCCATTTGTTGTAATGCATTTTGGAGAACCATGGCTTTTTTGGGATATCTGATTGGATGGATCGGAAAAACTTCCCCTTGTTACTGTCGGCTATCCACGATTGGCGCCAAGTGTCAAGGAGATAAGACCTGGGTAAAGACATCAAGTCATGCCAGTAATTCATGTATGGAAAAATGTCACCATCTATGGCAGCTTCTTTGGCGAGTTGGTCAGCTTTCTCATTACCAAAAATACCAACATGACTTGGTATCCAGCTGAAGACTATTTTATATTCTAAGGTGGTACATTGATTTAGAAGGTTGCGTATCTCAAAGATGACTGGAGCTTGACTTTGAGCTTTAAAGGGAGAGCGAGATAGAGCTTGCAAGGCACTCAATGAATCGGTAAACACTATTGTCTCTCGTAGCTTAAAAAGAATAATATATTCAATGGCCTTTAAAATACCTGTGCATTCACCAGTGTAGACAGAAGATTCTGGGGGCAGTTTAATTTTCTGAATAATTTTGTGTTGTGAATGGTTGGAAAAGGTTTCCAATCTTTACTAATAATTTCATTAAAATTTTTATTTTGGTTATTACCTTGCTCTATGCCTAGATTAAATTTTATTTGTGGTTGAAAAACAAGAGTGTTGTAAGAATATTTATATAATGGTAAACAGTTCCATTGGTGTGTTCTTGTTTTGAGACTTTTAATTTTAGTATAACTTTTTATTAGACAAGGGACTTCCTTGTGTCTCCAATACTCAGAAGAGTCAATCATGCTTGAGAGTATTTCTATCTTCTTGTGAAGGGGATGATTTTTTATTTGTATGTTGCGAAAAAAGAACCTATCACTAATATATTGTCTTCTAAGCTTGAGAGGGGGGTCACAACATTCAACCTGTAAACAGTTAATTGGACTCGATCTCATAGTGCCAGTGATGATCCTTAAGGCCTTAGATTGGATGTTGTTTAGTTTTTGAAGAGCACCTATATTGCAAGGTTCTAATAAGAAGGTTCCATAATCTAACACGCTCCTTATCAAAGCATTATATATTAATCTCATAGTAAAGGGGTGGGCGCCCCATCGTACAGCAGAAAGACATCTCAAAATATTAAGATTACGTTCACACCTTGCTGTGATATAGTCACAGTGAGGTAGACCAGTCAGTTTTGAATCTAAGATTAAACCTAAAAATTTTACCTGATCCTTTACTGGTAGTGGCATATTGTTATACATAACATTAATGGGTGGTGGTACCCGTTTTCTACTGAATAGCACTATACTGCTTTTTTGAGGTGATAATGTTAAACCATTTCCATCAAGCCAAATGTTCAAAGCCTTTAATGCTGTTGACAGTGACTGGTTAATTTCTGTTATAGAACACCCTGAGACATAGAGGAGTAAGTCATCTGCATATTGTGATACATTGACACTACTAAATTTCCTAACATAACAATCTAAATCTGAAGAATATATATTATACAATAATGGACTCAAGACAGAACCTTGGGGTAAACCCTTCCATACTGTTCTACAAATTGTTTTGGTATTTATTTCAGGTGAGTATTGAATAAATCTTTCTGATAACATATTAATGATAAAATTTGCTAAGAAAACTGGTACATTTAATTGTGCCAATTTGTATTTTAAAATAGTTACATTAACATTATCATATGCTGCAGTTATATCTAAGAAAGCTGCTAAAACAGATTCATTATTTGTAAAAGCTAATCTAATGTCAGTAGTAAAAGTACCTAAACTGTCAATAGTGGATTTGCCTTTTCTAAAACCATATTGATTGTCTGGTAGTAATCTATTGAATTCTAAAAACCATTCAAGTCGGTTCTTAACTAAATGTTCAGCAATTTTAGCTAGTACTGAGGACAAAGCTATTGGACGATATGCTGAAGGATCTGATCTAACTTTATTTGGCTTTAAAATTAATATCAAATTTTGAGTTCTCCATGAAAGAGGGATATGTCCTGAGATCATTACATTGTTTATAAGTGATAAATAATAGTTTAGGCTATCGTTATTAAGGTTTGTGATAAAAGAATATGGAATGTTATCCTCTCCTGGGGCGGAGTCGTTTAGGTTGGTTAGTATGTGTTTTAGCTTAGTGATTGTGAAAGGTGAGTTTAAATCGTTAAAGTTACTGTTGTTGGGAATATTTAATGTATATGAAAGACCAACGTGATAATCAGGGACAGATGGGGGAGCCAATCTGTTCATTATCTGCTCAGCAAGCTCTGGACATAAGGTTTGTTTCTCATCTTTATTATAACATGATCTATATTTCCTAATATTTTGCCAGACAATTGACGGACTGACATCAGGACTCAAGGATGAACAGAAACTTTTCCACCCATTTGTCTTTTTGTTCCTAAGAAACACCTGTGTTTCCTTGGCTATTTGTTGATAGTTATCAAAGTTTTCTTTGGTCATGGAACCACAATACCTCTTCTCAGCCTCTTTTCTTTTTTTAATTACTGCAGTACATTCATCATCCCACCATGGTGGAGATGGTATTTTATTTGGACCTATAGATTTTAAGGGGAATACCTCATCAGCTACTTGTACTAGCAGTTTTGCAAACAGGTCACAGTTTGTAAGAATATTAGAGGAAGAAATGTCCGGTAGTTCTGATATCCTTTGCTCAACAGTAGACTTATACAAGCCCCAGTTTGCATTTTTTAGTTTATGTCTTATACGTGGATTTTTGTTTTGCTTTTGTGGTTTAGTAAATGGTAATGTAATTATAATTACGAAATGGTCACTACCATGGGTTGATTGTGAAGTGTTCCAAGCTAAGGAAGATGCAAGATCAGGGGTGCAGATAGTTAGGTCTGGAGCCGTGGGAGGGTCATCTAATCGCGTTGGACTACCTGTATTTAGTATACATAAATTTTGATTGTCAATTAGTTCTAATAATTTATTCCCGTAAAAGTTTGATAAAGGGGAGCCCCACGATTGGTGATGTGAGTTAAAGTCACCAAAACAAATGAAGGGTTTAGGTAATAAATTGAATAAACTGTTTACTTCACTAAATATATGTAAACTAGGACGAGAGAAATATGTACATACATAACAAATATTATTTACAGTGATAGCGATGACAGAAAGTTCATCACTATATGAAGGAAGAGAAAGAACAGAGTAATGTACAGAGTTTCTGATGAGTATGGCAACTCCGCCATAATTATCAGATCTGTCACTTCTCAAGCAGGAGAAGCCAGGAATCTTGAAAATAGATCCCTCCTTTAGCCAGGTCTCTTGGAGGCATATAAGAAGAGGATCATATTTGTTAATTATATCAATTAATTCATGTTTCTTGGATACTGCACTGCGGCAATTCCATTGTATTGCTACTGATCTTTGGTCCATTATTATTTGATATTTTGTATAGAGTTTCAAGTATTATGGCAACGTTGGACGGTGAAATCATTGTATTTGAATGTGATAATAATTCGAATAAAGTTTTGATCATATCAGATGTATTATTGTTATCATATGTGTTGCTTTTAAGAACAGGTGCAGAAGAAATAGTCGGATTTTTAACAATCTCATTATGAGCGGCCTGATCATATCCCTTGGAAAACCGTGGTAGTGTTCTAGGTTAAAAAAAAACAGTTTTTTTGTAAGACTGGTTACTATTTATAAATCTACTGTTGTTATCATCTGAAGTGGCACGGCTATTTAAGAACGCTTCAGCATAAGATTTTTTGGTGATAGGAGGGTGTAACTTGGCCGCCTCCATATATGAAACACAAGTTTTACTCATAGTTTCTTTTATACCTTTTTGTCTATCAAATTCTAAGCATTTTTTAGAGTTAGCTTGATGTGAGCCCTTACACAGCACACACCATAACTCATCTTCATCTACATTACATGTGTCACCTGAATGACCTCTACCACATTTGTAGCATCTAGTTTCGGATCGACATTGGCTCTTGACATGTCCATATCTACAACAATTATAGCATTGCACAGTCGGGTAGATATATAGATCCACTGATAGTGCTGTGTAGCATATAAATACTCTTTTAGGTAATACCTGTCCATCAAAAGTTAAAACTACAGTCCCAGTATTTTCGAAATTATTGGTATTATTTAGCGAAACTTTTTTTCGAATTCGACGAATTTTAATGATTGATCCACAACCGACAGGGACAGATAAGTTGTCAAGAACTTCCTCATCTGTCCAGTCAGTTGGAACACCTCTTATAACACCCATACGGGTTATATTGTAAGTAGGGATAAAAGCATTAAATTTTTCTAATAATAAACATCTATTGGTTAGGAAATTATTAGCATCAATATGGTTACCAAATGCAATACTGACTTTATTACGACCTATACGTTTGAGGCTACCATTCACAACACCATTGATAGAATTCTTTTTTAGAAACCTACCAAACTCAATAGGGTGAAAATAAGTACGGCTATTTTCTGTTGTGATTTCTTTTTGAACATTTACAACAAATGGAGCTACATCTGAGTTATTATAACTGAGGCGACCAATGTTGGTACGTGTGGAAGGGTTATTGTTGACCTGGTCCGAAACTTCAGGATGTGAGTTTTGTGGAATCGCGCTCAATTCACACTTGCAATCGGTACTGCTCTGCTTTTTTGAACCATATTTTGGTTTCTTTTTATTACAATTAATGCATACAACTCGCGAAGCAGGACGTTTCCGCTTTAAATTATCTGGTTCCGTTGATAGGGAACAGTCTGACGATTCAATAAAAGTTATAGGAGTTGGACTCCTACTAATAAATTTGGCGCCAGATCCCCCGCCGGGGTCGGCGGGCTCTTCCATAACGAGTAACTATTATAAAACTGAAAGACTTACCAGCTAGAAGATATAAAATATATAAAATAACAGAAAGTAACAAAATTAAACTAATATACACAATCCTTTTTAGAAATTAAAACGTTTATCCTATTTTAGTAAAAAAGCCGCGTTTGCTCCGTTTGAGTTTTCCCGCCCTTTTCGCAACTGTCCATATACACTATGAACAGCCAGGCAGACATGACACAACCCTGTTTGACGCCTGTACAGACAACGAAAAGAGGTGACACATCCCCCTACTCGCACGCAAGCCTTACAGTCCTTATAAAGCGACTGTATTGCCCGCAGCAGCGAGCCGTCCACACCATATCCGGGCAGCAAAAGAGTTTCCCTCACAACGTTATCAAATGCTTTCTCCAGATCCACAAAAGCGCAGAAAACCTTCTGGTTAATAGCCAGAAACTTCTCCGCGATCATGCGGAGAGAAAACACTTGATCCATGCAACCTCTTCCACGTCGGAATCCACATTGAACCTCCCATAAATACCTTTCAGACTTTTCTTGCATTCGTGCCGTTATAACCTTTGCATACACTTTACTAGCTAAGCTGACCAAGCTGATCGCCCTGTAGCTGGAGCAGTTTAGGCGCGAGCCTTTCCCTTTGTAAATAGGTACTACAACTGCTATTCGCCAGTCATCTAGGACCTCACCCATCCGCCAGCACAAGTTGCATAACAGACATAGTGTCCCAGACGCGCGACCCACCGTACTTGATCATCTCAGCAGTAACTCTGTCTTTTCCCTCAGCCTTACCACATTTCATACTTCTTATCGCTTGTTCAATTTCTTTCATACTAATGACTTCAATGACATCGGGATCCGGAGCATCGAAGTGAGCTCCACTTCCCGATGTGGCATCTCTGTCTTTACTTGCATACATCTTTCCATAATATTCACTCGATCTCTGCAGGACGTCAGTTTGGTCTGTTAGGACGTCATTGTTAAGTTACTTTCGCATTTATAATATTAGTAGGGATTAATCACGCCTTATTCCCGAAAGGTATATACATACGCTCACATTTCATCGTGTGCATTTCTATCCCATGTAATACGTGGTGTAGGTCATTGTGTCGAAATGGCCAGGTGCAGGCTTGCAGACGGAAACTCTTGCAAAATGTAAATATGCCAAAAACTGGCCACCCATTCAATGACCAGCCATAGCGAAATTGCTTAACGCAGTGATCGTATACAGAACAGAACTGAACAGAGTCAGAGGGCTACGAGCGCTTCTAACATACATATATCTACTTAAGAATAATTTAGTGATGCCCAAAAATCTAAATCAATATATTACAATGAAATTGATTTAAATTCACCCTTATTGTTCCAGCCGATCCTTGGGTTAATTTGTACAACGTCCGAAGCTAAATTCAGCAAGAGCCGAGTACCCGCATGAGAACAAATGAGACATTGGCGCTTAATTGAAATATCCTGTTAAGTCTAAGGGTCGTACTAATGAATGGTAGTTTATGAGTCAACGATTTATGAGTTTGACTCGACATAATTATACACCAGCTAGCCCCCGCGGCTTTGCCCGTGATATACTTTGAATCCCAGTCGCACTCATTTATTGCCGTTGCTTATTACTATTACAAAACTCTATAAAAATTTACCCGATTTGTTGACATTTATGATTACTGCTCCGCTCTCCTAGGTAGTAGCGTGATGTTATATAGCCTACAGCCTTGTTCGATAAATGGACTATCCAACATAAAATTTATTTTTCAATTCGGACCAGTAGTTACTGGGATTAGCGCGTTCAACAAAACAAACATACAAACACTTCAGTTTTATTTATTAGTATAGATACTTAAGTAGGGAGTACAAATTTTAATTTAGTCATCGTTAGGGATTTCTCTTTTAGGAGTCAGGAGGCCACTATTTTGTTCATTATGAATCAAAATGTTTATACTAATACTAGATGACCCTCACAGCTTCGCCCTTGGAATATTTCGACCTCCCGTCGCACCTATTTTATTTAATCCCGTCGCTTATAAATTCTACAATGATGCATAAAAATTCGCCCGATTTGTCGACATTTATGACTACTGCTCTGCTCCCCAGTGTAGTAGCGCAATGATATATAGCCTATAGCCTTCCTCGATAAATGGGCTACCAAAAACAAAAAGATTTTTTTAAATCCGACCAGTAGTTCCTGAGATTAGCGCGTTCAACCAAACAAACTCTTCAGCTTTATAATATTTATACTAATGTTGCTGTAAAAATATCCTCATGGTGAATATTTTATATCCATTTCCCACAAGGACTTTAGAGATAAAATGTGTCTATATCCAGATTGTCACGTATCTGTACAAAATTTATGCCTAAATAATTCAATAGTTACAGAGTGATTGAGTAATAAACATGTATGTGCGGTAGAAATTATACAATACAAAAACAGTGTTCTGTAAACTATCACTGCGTTAAGCAACTTTCGCTGTGGCTGGTTCTCAGATGGTTAATCACTTTGTGACTTTTACATTTACGAACGTTTCCGTGCTTCGGACGTTGGTCCCGGTAGCCACTAACATGGCAGTCATTAAGCGAAGTTGAGGCAGGTAGCCACGCTGCGTCTGTCCAGTTCAACACGGTAATGGGCTTACCACCTGTAACGTGGGATAAAAAATGCGTTCAACAAAATTCTGCGTACCCCTTCGGGGATAAGGGCGTGACAATATGTAGGTATGTATGTAAAAACCAGCTGTAATTACATTTCTCTTTCTTTTCTTAAATTGTTTATTATCTGTATACAAGTATACCTTATTATTTTAGTTGCCCGGTATCTGAAGCATATGTGATTCGCACAATAAACAGACACCTACTTACCTTCCTAAATTGGTATTTCATATAACATAATAACTCGGCTCACCGAACATATTAGGGTTTATACAGACGTGACCGGCATGCCGTAGCTACCCGATAGAAATAGAGAGGATTATGTTTTTGCTACTAAAATAGGTATACTTCAGTAAAATTACATTAATTTCAGAATCTATACAGATCATTAAAATGGATGTGTCTGTTTGTAAATCCAAATTAATAGGTTCTCACCAAATGCGTATAAAAGTGTATCCGATACTTATATTTTTGAAGTGGAACTTCTTTATCGAAGTTAAGAGAAATTATATAGCTTTAAGCGCTCGTGGCCCCGCGGTCTCAATGTTCTGCAAACGATCACTGAGTTACGCAACTTTCACTATGGCTGGTCCTCGGATGGGTGACCACTTTGTGGCATTTACATTTTGCGAGCGTTTCCGTGCTTCGGAAGGCACGTTAAGCCGTTGGTCCCGGTTGCCAGTAAAATGGCAGTCGTTAAGCCTGGTTGAAGGCCTTATGGGCGGCTTGAAAAAATTTCATCAGCAGGTAGCCACAACCTGCGTCTGTCCATTTTCAACACGGCAATGGGCTCACCACCTATTACGTGGGACAGGAATCCACACGGTGAAAAGTGGGCATATAATATGCCTCTGCCACCCCTTCGGGGATAAGGCGTGATGGATATTTATTTATTTATTTATATAGCTTTAAAAAAATCGACACCCTTTTCGGTTAAGCGCCATGTTGTTTTGAAGAGAAACTTCTTTATCATAAATGATACTTCTTCATCGACGAATGAGAGAATATTTTGGTGTAAAAAAAGGGCGTAAATAAGTTTCACTTCTTACCTGTGTACTCTGGTACACACACATTTTTTAAGCTATTGCATAGTTTTTATCGCGGGCTTTGAGTGAGCTTTAATCAAGAAATTCCGTAAGGAAAAAACCTTTAATAAAGAAATTCCGTAAGGAAAAAAACCTAAGACGAAGGTCGAGACGAGGTCGTTGGCTTAACGTACATATATTATATGGTACGATTGTACGAAGCTCGCAGGGATCGAGACATGATGATAGTGAGTGTGAGGGTGAGGAGGAGGGTGACTGTGAGAGTGAGGGTGGGGTGATGGTGAGAGTGAGGGTGAGAATGTGGAGTGAGGGTGAGGGTGAGGAAGAGGGTGTTTTTTTTTGTCGAATCGACTGGACCGATTTTACCGGGACTTTCTTTGGCAGATAGCTGATGTTATAAAGAGTAACTTAGATTACATTTTATTTCCGTATTTAACAAGATACAGTCTACCACGTAGAATAAGTATGAATACACTTTGTTTCAAATAGTCAGTCCTACAACAAAACTGCTCTCAATTTACTTACATAACTTCAAAGGCCTTGACACAAATAAAAGCACCTCTGTTATTTGCGAAAATAAATGAGCTGAAGAGGTAAAAGGTATTATATAATGATATGCAAAGTGTGTATTTCATCAAAATTAGAAAAAATATGTCGTCGCTGCGGGCGGTGCTATTTTGACGTGCTAAATGTGAAAAAGGTCTGTGTGTACACGCGTTAGAAGTTATATTGCTTTATTCTAATAAGATTTCATCACATATACCACCAACTTTTTGCTTGTAACAGGTATGATAAATTAGTAACCAAAAAAGAAACATCAAAAGAATGAAAACTACTTTGAATGTATTTATAAGTTGTCATGGAAACACTTATCAGCTAACTTCATGGTCATAGAAACATTTATCAGCTAACTTAAATATATATCCATCACGCCTTATCCCCGAAGGGGTGGCAAAAGCATATTATATGCCCACTTTTCACAGTGTGGATTAATGTCCCACGTAATAGGTGGTGAGCCCATTGCCGTGTTGAATTAGACAGACGCAGGTTGTGACTACCTGCTGTTGAAATTTTCAAGGCCTTCAACCGGGCTTAAGGATTGCCATTTTACTGGCAACCGGGACCAACGGACCAACCAATCAGCTAACTTCAGGGCGTTTATAAGTTGTCATGGAAACATTTACCAGCTAACTTCATGGTGTCAGTTTTCAAGACGGTCTGCGCGCGCATCGTAAAAATAAACGTCGCAAACATCACGCCTGTCCCTAAGTCACTTGTTCGATCCAGTGCTAATGAAATAGAACTTTGTTGCTCCAATAATAATTGATCAAATTAGCCTCCTGTAAAACAATAGGCTGTACCTACTTGAATTCACAACCGGATTTGACTAACACAGTTGAAGCTGCAACCGAATTTACCTGGATACGTATGGGCATAAGTAAATTCGCCCCGAAACCAAACTCGATTAGCAAACTAGTGATGTACGAACGTTAATGCAGTTGATGTTTGTGTTCCGAGTTTGAATAACAGATACGTGTGGACTAAACGTAGTTAATGTTGCTAATTTCGGTTTAACTTCATTACCTACTCACAAACTAAGTCAAAATATATGTGACAAGTACATATACAGTTTAAAAGGCTCTACCAAGATGGATGGGTTTGTTCCTATTTCGTCCCACATAAAAAATCCTTATTTGATCCAGGTTTTATTACTGTTTCGTCGCGAAAATTAAATAAATGATTAATAAAATACAATAGAATAATCACTTATTTCAATCAATATTATCTATACTCTATACCTACTAATATATGAAGCTGAAGGTTTTATTTGTTTAGTTGAACGTGCATATCTCAGGAACTACTGGTCAGATTATATGAATAAGTCACCCAGTAATTTTAACAATAAAAATCAACCTCTTAGTTAATTCTTTCCTCTCTTGCGTAATTACTTTTGGTTGCATAGATTGTCCGTGAGTAACTAGCGGGCTTCAGCTGAAAATCAGCGCTGTGGTACTCCGTAGCATTATGCTGAGCTGTGGCCTTTTAGGCACATTAAATATTTTATTAGTTTATTTTTATTACTTAGGGTTTTTTATTTATCTTGTTTTTATTTTAAAAGAGTGCAGAGGCATATTATATGCCCACTTTTCACCGTGTGGATTCCTGTCCCACGTAATAGGTGGTGAGCCCATTGTCGTGTTGAAATAGACAGACGCAGGTTGTGGCTACCTGCTGTTGAAATTTATTAAGCCGCCTATAAGGCCTTCAACCAGGCTTAACGACTGCCATTTTACTGGCAACCGGGACCAACGGCTTAACGTGCCTTCCGAAGCACGGAAACGCTCGCAAATGTAAATGCCACAAAGTGGTCACCCATCCGACGACCAGCCATAGTGAAAGTTGCGTACCTCAGTGATCGTTTATCGAACACTGAGACCGCGGGGCCACGAGCGCTTCGTTTTTATTTTTATTGTTGTTATTGTATGTGCCTAATTAATTTCTTTCTTTCTTTCTTTCTTTGTTACCCCTTTTATAACATTTTCTAAATACATGTTTATGTATCTTTTTACGTTTTGAAATCCTCATGGAATGTGTATAGGTTACGGTAACTATTTCCGATCCAATCAGATGGGGAGTATTTTTGTCTGCAACCTTATTGCGACAAAAGACTATTTGCATACGATCTAGGTAAGACCCGCAAACGCAATATCATGTTAGTTACAAAGACTACATATAGCACTATCTACAAAAGAAATCCACTGACCGTCGTCAACGTCTGTCAGCGCTGAGCCGCTGATCTCTGGACCCAGATATATTATAATACTATTGTATCACAAAAGCGCTTTAGCACTAAAAATCGCTGAGATATATATATAGAATAAGTATAGGGTAGAGGAAAATCCCAGGGTGGTTAGGCCTTACTTCATTTTCTGATGGCCAAAATATATACAATCGAGTAGTATTAATGTGTACAGTAAACGTATACACACCTGGTAACATCTGTACTTACGGTTAATGTTGTACAACAGGTATGTAAGGATTGTCCCCACTTTATATACGCTTAGGAGATGTTTAGCCCCTTGATTGGTCTGGCAGCTTACAAAATATGTTAAAAACCAGCCCCATAGATAATAATCAAACTGTAAGGTTATGTTTTGTTGCTTTCGATATTCAAATCTGAGACAATGAATACTGCAGATCGAGTAAGGCAGTATTAATTTTAAATTGTTTACAATATTTGTCACAACATAGACGTAGCATTCACACAACCTTACAATTTGCCGTGCTTGCCTCAAATATCACTTCACAATACGAAACAAAAAACCTTACAAGCTTCTAACATATCGGTGTGCAGTATAGAATACTAATCAGGTTGATTCTTTTATTACCTCGTAAAAGTAGTGAAAAAACTAAACCACTTTACCGCATTTTAAAAGTACGCCAGAGAAGAGTTTCATATTCACATAGTTATACAATCCAATTAAAAATTAGTACATGTAGTCATATAGCTCTATTACTTTATTCTCTGTATTATATTATATTCATTTTTTATTCTATAAATATTAAATCATTAAAAATAAAACTACATCTGTGACAGTTTCAAAAACAGATGAGAGCGTTTAAATGATGGGGCCTAAAGACTACAATAGTATAACTGTTAATGGGACCACGCTGTTTAAATCAGCGTTGTGAACGAAAAATATGACAAGATAAAAATGCTATTAAAAAATAAATTACTTTTATAGAGTCTGAGACGAAAGATAAAATGTCTGACAAGCCAGAACCTTATTTGATGATAAAATGGCTTCATTTGGTTATAAAATACGCACAGGTATGTTTTGATTTGTAAAGATTTTGTTAAAGAATTTGTAAAGATTTTTTAATGATTGGAGTGATTTATATTAAAAAGTATATATAAGACAACCATGATTGACTGATTTTTCAAAGTACGTTAATAATTATTTATTTTTAAATTGCACAGAACCAGAAGAAACTTCATGTTTGTTTGGTTTATTATGACAAGTATCGTTTATATTTAGGATATCGTTTATATATCGTGTATACTATTCGGGACTTCCCGAAAAAAATATTTACTTACATATATCGACATTTCTAAAGCGTTGCAGTGCCCGTACCCCTCAGTTCTGCCGCAACCATCCTAAATAAAGTATAAGTATACACCGCGTTTTATATCATGTCTAGTTGTATTTAACTTGGTACACAACTTATACCAGTAATACTCAATTTACCATGCTATTATCTAAAGTAACAGATTTATGTATCTTCCAGTTCTGGTTTTAATACAGGTGCAATTAATTTACTAGACCTGTCTTCCAGGCTCCTGTTTCTTCCACCTTTCTAGTGGCAAGCTGTCATTTTACAACGAAAAGTGGATTATTTTATAACGATAGGAGTGAAATTGATGGACAAAGAAGGGAACAGGTAACAGTGAAAAGGGAACATTGAGGTATGGAAGACTAAGACACACTAAGATGGAAAAATGTATGCTTAGATGATTCAGACACGTGGAAAGGATGGATGAAAGTAGACTAACGAAACAGATTTATCAGAAGAGAGTGAATGGGCAAACTGGTAAGGGGCGACCTCGACGTACATATGTCAATCAAATAGAAGACATTTTGGAAAAATATCAGGTCAAGAGTACCCTTAACCGGCGTGTGTGTATAAAAACTTTTATGAAAGAGGAAGAAGCGAAAGTTGTATGCCAGGACTGTAGCATGTGGAAAGCCTAACTCGATTTGAGACGGGCGTGACGATCTGTATGTATGAAATTATTGAAAGATGTTTGATTTCGTAAGTATAAAATTAAGTTGCGTTTGCCTGGCAACAATAGTATTATGAATTTATGATTCGATTGTGGAATAAACTCCCTGCCTGGGTTTTTCCGAAAGTTTACACACTATGGGGGCTTTCTATAGAAATCGAAAATATAGTTTTAGAAAAATAGTTTCTCTTCTCCTTAGTTTTCAAAAGGGGCGTAAGAAGGTTTTTACAGGGTCAATAACTCGTGTGCCGCGCCTCTGGTGTTGCAAACTTCCATAGGCTGCGGTGATCACTTTCCATCAGGTGTGTATCTATGCTTGTCTGCCACCTCAGTGGTATAATAAACCAGTAGTATTTTTGTCCCACGTAACAGGTGGTGGTAGTCAGTTTGCTTAGAGAAAGTACTCATGTGATTTGTGGCTACCTGCGCTTAAAACTTTTCAAACCGTCTTAAAGGGTCCAATTTGACTTAACGACTATCATATTACTGGCAACTTAACGTGCTTTCTGACTGAAGCACGAAAATGACACAAACGGTCACCTATCTCAGAACTAACCTTATCATAAGCAACTTAACACAGTGATCATTTTTAGAACATTGAGCAAGTACAGCTTGAAAGCAATTTCGTCTCACCTCTCAATCTTTTCAGTCTGCATTAAACCTTCAATCATATCTTGGAACAAATTCCACCCGCATTTGCATTACTGGTATTCCTGTAGTCGTAGTAGGAGTCCGAGACTACCAGGACTTTAATTGGTCGAGCTGATTAGAGTCTTGCACATAAGACCTTTTAGCCTTTTTGTTACCACCTCACTAAAAAGGCAACGGGTTCAAAATTTATTCCAAATTTAACATCTAAAATATTTCTTCTATCTAATATAAAGGGCCGAATAAATTTAATAAATATTAGATAGAAGAAATATTTTAGATGTTAAATTTGGAATAAATTTTGAACCCGTTGCCTTTTTAGTGAGGTGGTAACAAAAAGGCTAAAAGGTCTTATGTGCAAGACACTAATTAGCTCGACCAATTAAAGTCCTGGTAGTCTCGGACTCCTACTACGACTACAGGAATACCCCAGGGTGGGTACCCCAGTTCCGTGCTTCGGAAGGCACGTTAAGCCGTTGGTCCCGGTTGCCAATAAAACGGCAGTCGTTAAGCCAGTTGAATGCCTTATGGGCGGTTTGAAAATTTCAACAGCAGGTCGCTACAACCTGCACCTGTCCATTTCAACACGGCAATAGGCTCACCACCTGTTACGTGGGACATAAAGCAAAGCATACGGTGAAACGTGGGCGTATAGTACGCCTCTGCCTACCCCTTCGGGGATAAAGGCGTGAAAGTATGTATGTGTTATGTAAAAAGAACATCATGCCTCTTCCCTCTTATAAATTTTATCTAACGTCTAAGGCCTTACTAGGTACAAATACAACCTGTATAATTAACAAATAAAAGTTTAACACACTTCAAAGTCTTCACACTTTGTCATCCGAGTTCGTAACAGTCGTTCGTATTATATACCTATCTAAACTCTTAATTAGTACCTCATAATACGTTCTAGGAACACTTAACGGTTTCTGTCACATGACATCAATTATATTGAATTTGCTAGCGTGCAGCTGGCTTTAATCTTCAAAGTCGATGGTACCGCACAAACTTGTGAGCAATATTATGTAGGATTGCAAATTGTTGGTGAGTCATACTGCAAGGTATAGTTGAGGAACCCACTGGCCTAGAATTTCACCCACCTGGTTCAGAATGTTTAAGAGCACTGAGAAATTATGATACATAGCGCTACTAATCTATACTAATATTATAAAGCTGAAGAGTCTGTTTGTTTGTTTGGTTGAAAGCGCTAATCTCAGGAACTACTAGATTTGAAAAATTATATTTGTGTTAGATAGCCCATTTATCGAGGAAGGCTATAGGCTATATATGATTACGCTAATACACATGGGAGAAGAGCAGAAGTCATAAATGTCGACAAATCGGGATTTTTTTTATGCATCATTGTAGAATTTATAAGCGACGGGATTAAATAGGTGCGACGGGAGGTCGAAATATTCCACGGGCGAAGCTGTGGGGGTCATCTAGTCCCAAATAAAGCTTAGCCTCTGCTATGGAATCTATGCAAACATAAAACCTAATTATAAGTGCATATATTTCAAAATGCGTATCATCGACCCGGAAATTAAAGCCGAATAACAATCGAATATCACTACGCTGCTGCCGAGGTAAGCAATAATAGTTACGACAGAAAACGAATAGCAAATCCAATCTCTATTTTATAATAATGATGATATTACAATTATCATCATAATTAGAAGATATAGATTGGATTTTCTATTCGTTTTCTCACAGACTTACAAGTATTGTAAGTTATTGGTAGATGTTAACCAACGAGTGCAAAATTTAAATATATGTTTATGAAAAGAAAATGGGGCTGATAATTTATACAAACAACTTTAGAAATCTTAAAGAATACAAGATACTTGCATAAATAAAAATAAATAATAATTAATGAATATTGTTGGGACAACTCACACAACGCCATCTGATTCCAAACTAAGCAAAACTTGTACTATGGTAACCAGATAACTGATAAACATACTTATATATTTCTAAATACATACATATTATAGATAAATTACACCCAGACACAGAATAAACTATCGTGCTCATCACACAAAGTTTTATCCTGGGTGGGAATCGTACCCACGACCTCTTGCGTAGCAGTCGGATGCACTCCTACCGCGCCACAGAGGCAGTAATAATAATAATACCATAATGGATGTACAGTGCATAGTATGCACTGTACATCTATTAAATAGGTGGGTGGATATCATGTACAATCGGATCATATACTATTACGGAAAAGCTAAGAACAATAGAACGGAAATACTCTAGTTACATAACTAAGGATTACCATAAGTTAGTCGATATTAGTGAAATAGATTTTAAAGTTCTTGACTTATATAGGCCCGTTCCGTTCCACATTCAATTTTGAATGTGGAACGGAATTTCAAAATAAAATTCAAATTAAAAAAAGACCTACTTTGCTGTTTATTTTTACTGCATAAAACAAGACAATTTTTGAATTTTTTTTTTAAAGCAACAGCATGTTTCCCCATTTTCTTTACGTTCCAGACGGGACGTTAAAACGTGACCTTTGCTTTACCAGGGCAATACTATGATGAATGATACAGCTTGTAATCTTCGGCATGCGTAGGAGCGACTGCCCATACATTCACAATATACTTACGATAAGAGTACATATGTAACAAAAAATGTGTGTGTACCAGAGTACACTAGGTAAGAAGTAAAACTTCTCTACGCCATTTTTTCACAGCTACAAAATTTCTCTCATACGTCGATAAAGAAGTTTCACTTATGTTACCATAAGTGAAGTTTCACTTCAAAGCAACATGGCGCGTAACCGAAAAACGTGACGATTTTTTACAGCTATAAAATTTCTCTCAACGTCGATAAAGAAGTTTCACTTTAAAAATAAAGTCCAGACGAAATTTTTATAACCCGTGACATCCCTCATCGATCTGTTCCAAATTTAGTTCAGGTGACATTGTATGAAGTGAGTGACATATTTGGGCTATATTAGGTAATATAAGTTACTTAATGCTGGCAATACTGGGTACTGATACGATTACGACAGGCATCAAAACTTTGGTGTTGTTCTCCTATTGTTTCTCCCCGCTCTGTGTATAAGAGAGGGCTATGACATTCACAAACTGAAAATTAATTACAAAGTTTGTTGTTAGAGCATTAATTTTGCTATTCGTTGAGGTTTGGTTATGTTGTGTTTAGTATGACTCTGTAAACAAGCCGCGCAGAGGAGTATGCCATGAAATAGTAGTCAATATGAGCTCTGTAACGCATAAGAAAAAAATGAAATTACGGGTAGCATTCCGGCGTGCCGACAGAAGTAAAAATTTTTTTGACGCGTTAGACATTTTTTAGATGTGTACTAGGATGAAACCCAATTACTTTAAGAATAAAAGTACTAATTGGGTAAAAAAGCACTATAGTTATTTATAATTTTACTGTGTTTAAAAGTTCCTTCGAGCCGGATTTGAACCAGCGACCTATGGATTCCAATTTATAAACATCTACAGTCCACCGCTCTACCAACTGAGCTATCGAAGGTTGATAACTGAGTTCCAAATTATCAATCTAATACTTCAAAACTTTTTATATGCACACACTATAGCCGCGTCTCGGTAACGGTGTCGCGAATCCAGAGATTTTATCTCATCCAAAAATATGCGTACCGCGCTAAAAGAAGTTATCACTTCGAAAATCTCCCAACCCGGTAAGGCACTTGTGTCGTTGTCTCGTCCGTTAGTAAGCAGGTGCATAGCTTGGACCCCGGAGATCTTGATGGGGCCCCTTACACCCTCTAAAGTATAACTTTATACGGTACGCTATCGTACTTACAAATATTGCAGCGCATAAAATCCAAAAGTAAGTATCCGCCGGTGCTAAATATTGTTTAACTTTAGAAAGATATATCATCAGGGGGCCGAGTCTACTATTGACAAGCCGTAGAATAGAACCACAATCGCTGTTTTTAGCTGTCAAAATGTTAGGAGACTATCAAAAATGCAACTGACTAGCGGCCACTGGCGCGGTACATGTTAGTAGAATTCTATCGGCCGACCGATAGAAGGCTATTGGAGTACGATTGTAATAGTAGACTACGAAAAACTCAAAATTGTACCGGTGGCTTTGTATTGAGCGACGATTTCGATTCTATTTCGACACGATTGAAATAGCAGACTCGGCCCCTTGGTTTCTATTTAGTGGAGCGTCGTCTCTATCGCACACGCCGTATGTAATATTAGTCAGAGTGCCTAGTGTAAGTTTTTGGCAAAACTCACAGTGAGCGCGTCAACGCGAATGTGTACGGAAACTAGTATCAAACTCGGGAACCTGTCTCGACTCCATACAAATCCATGGTAAAAATACTAGCAATTAGTCACATTACGCACTCAGACTGTTGCTAGATGAATCGATGACGATGGAAAGCATATAGGCTACTTTTGTACTTGCGAAACTGCAGTCATTTTCTAATAGCTATCATAATAGTGCAAGCGAAATTAAACTCAAATAGAACCATTTCAACTTCTACCTACATTGGACCAACAACAGAGCATTGTTTTATCGCTCCAGAGCATAACTTGCGCCGCAGATATAAAGCCGGGGGAGGGCAGCTGGCGTCGACTTCATAAGTTCATGATGTATTGCGGTTTTGTTAGTTACTTTACGTGCTGAAACTCGCAAGCGAAGAGAGACAACGGAATGCTTAGTTGAATTGTAATAATAACTAAAGCTTGCTACGACGTCCTATTTATATTCGTGCTTTTATTTATCCACTTATATACCTTTATCTTTCTCAGGTCGTATTTCTTTGGATATTTTTTTCTAATTTATTTTTAGAGTCTATTTGTTTATATGTATGATTTATAGAAATATCGAGATATACCTCACCAAAATCAGGGGCCAATCGACCTCAGCCGCAACGGGTTTGTCAGATTAATTCAATCTGAAAATTCAAGGTAAATTACAGGTCTGTAAAAGAGTCTATTATGCTAGATTTCGGAAAAGGCTAAACTACAAGGATTAATATATTAAAGCAATTTGTATGCTAACTTTTCACATATTTTTTTATAAAGTGATAAAAGATAACTTGGTTCAAGACGGGGATTGAACCCTTGACCTTAGCCTAACCAGGGCAATGTTCTAGCCACTAAACTACGCGACCCGTACCTAAACAAGTTCAAATTCATCACTATATTTTAATCGTCATTTAAGAGAGCTCACGTTAGGTAAAGATCACGGGTTCAATCTCCGTCCTCAACCAAATTCTCTTTTTCACTTTATTAAAATTTTAAACTAAAATGGTTGCTTTCCTATACCAGGGAATCCTAAACACTACTCTCATGATTCATTTCTAACAACATCCATACCTAATTGGGGTGCATATTACGATACACCCAGGTTTTTTATAACCTTTTTTGCGCAGCTTCATGGATGGATCTCGCAGCTGATAGCTTCTTTTTTCGACATTCCAGAGCGCTTCTAAATTCAGAGCAGTTAAAGCAAAAACTGTATAATACAACTTGATTGAAGCTGGATATTTCCGCTGAGCGAAAGAGTCGATTTTTAAAATAATTGCACGTAGAAATAATGCACGTCATTCGGTACTTTCAAATTACAGCCAGTTGTAAAGGCAAGTGCGATGCGATTTAAATACTTACGAAGTTATTGAGAGCTGTACTTTTTACAAGATAATTTTTAAATTTATAAAACCAAGTCTCACCTATTATATTTTTGAGTTTAATCAATCGGATTCAAAAGGCCCTAAAAGACCTCAATCTAAACTAATATTATAACGTCTAAGAGATTGTTTCGTTGAAGGCGCTAATCTTAGTAACTACTGGTTCGAATTAAAAAAAAATGTTTTAGATAGTCTATTTATCTAGAAAGGCAATAGGCTTATTATCACGCTGCTACGGAGATGCTACGAAGGGGTATTCATAAATGTCAATAAATAGTTAAATTATCATACATTCATTGTAAAATAATAAACGACGGGATTAAAATGGGTGCCACGGGATTTAAATTAAGTATGTCATGGGCCAAGCTGCGGGGTTCAAATAGTAGTTCTTAAAAAAGTATAGGACGACTCATACCGTCTCTGCACCACTAGAATTTCATTACTAATTGGTTACTATTTACGATGTCCTATACATACATACATATTGTCACGCCTTTATCCCCAAAAAGGTAGGCAGGGGCATATTATACGCCCATATCTCACCGTATTTGTGTATTGTATATTTTGATTTACTATTCATTCATTCCCACAATGTCCTAGTTCATCTAAAAACTAACATTCCTACTTAATTTCACTACTTAAACAGCTATTTTCCCATAAATAATTGTCATCAAACAATAAATAATCTATCTCCATCGATATCGTTTTAATCTTAGGCCCGTATTCCAGAACGTTTCTCAATACTCGATCGACGCTTAAGACTACATTTTGGTTTATAAAATCTACTCTCAAGTGTTTCTTGAGCGTTGATAAACGTTCTAGAATACGGACCTTAGAATCGTTCTCACACTCATCATCCCAAATGTCCCGAACTAAACAGTGTGTCGCCAAAACGGCTCTTATAGAGAAGACCCTAATCATACTAATGATAAAAATAAAAGACGTCACAATGGACGTGGGTTATCGCAGAGAGAACACAAACGCACCCGCACTGCATACACATATTAGATTAAATCATACGGGAGGGACCACTGCTACAAATTAAGCTTACATTACAGAATAAAAAACGTGAATTTCACAGTTTGATATATGTAATTAAATTGACAACAGATTTTAAGTTTTTCTGACATGATTCTATGGACAAAACGAACTGAATAAACATCTTGGATGATGGTAATTTTTAGTTGGATTAATAAAAGGTCTTTGATATATATTTTATCTCTTTATACAGTATGTTTCCCTATAGACAGCTTGAAATCCTTTCATAAAAATGTTGAGATGAGATATTTAGATAATATTACGCTACTGGTTTTAATAATTTATTGGTCTTATTTGTGTATTTTGATTTATTATAAGTTTAAATTTCTACTTTATCAATGGAAAGTATCTAAGTAGCAAATTTCCTAAGTGCTGTGTTTTATTTACATTTAGCTAGAAAACTTTTTGGTTCATTTTTTAACACGTAAATGTTTTAGAAAACAAAGTTCTGTTAGTTACACAATTTATAATTCAAACGATTTGTTGGACTTGTCTTTATTCCGAATATCAGAATAAATGAATAAGAAACAGGAAATTAAAGGATTATGAAATAAAATCACCTCTTTTACAAAGTTATGGCTATATGAAGTTGAAATTTTTTTAAGCTGCCCAAAAGTCTTCTCCTAACATGGCTTAACGACTACTATTTTACTAAATAGAAAAACCACAAACGCTTACCCATGGCGGGACTGACCATCGTGCTTAACGTAGTGATTTTTTAGAGAATACAGAACTACAAGTGCTTCTTTGTTTGGAGAAATTGAACAGACTATATAATATTTCAGCGTGGGTCGGAAGTTGCGCTCGCTAATGAAACACAACTGAATTAATTAAGTATTTGAATTTAGAACTTCCTGTTCCATAATTCATTATTCTAAATTCACAATAAAATGACAATTCTGGTAGAAACTTAAGACCAAAGAAAAAATTAATAAATTGAGTTTCATATCTTTTATCGCGATTGTAAGTTTAATAACTTTTTCATTCAAACCTAAATTCTGTAGCCTTCCAAATTTTAATTCCTTTGAAAGCGTTAAGGAACTTTCTTACGCGTGTTAAATACAAATATATTATTTGCTTTAAATCCGCGAAAATTTTGTATATTGGTCGTTTTGCCCTAAGTGCCATAGGATCCTGAAATGCTATAAGCCAATAATGACATCGGGATTTTTTTTTCTGGTAGGTATTAAAATAGGATTAATTTAAAAAAAGATTAAGACGTGTGTCTTCCAATTTAGAATTGTTTTTGACTACACGATGATGATGATGTTATAGCAGATAACTAATGTAAAAGACTAAATGTCACGTTGTAAAGCTGAGTATTGCAATTTTTTTACCTAACCTAACCTATCCTACATCACTTTACTTGAGGAGTTCGATTCGTCATTCCTCCGTTACAATTAGTAGACGTTATCCTTGACCATTGTGCGTAAGGATTGACAAATCGAGGGTGAGTGGTGGGATCCTGCTTCCCCTCCTTTATCATCGTTCTTTATAGCAGACGTTTTTACCAAACCAAAAAACCATTGAATACTAATTTGTTTGAAAATATATTTCAGCGCAGAAAATATCCGGTATCTGCGCCCAATCACAGTACCGTTCTTTTTTATATCAAACTTTGTAACCCCCACCGCTTTACGTTTGACATACTTCGAACTCCCTTCGCACCTTTTTAATCTCTTGGCATAAAAAATCTACAATAATGTATAAAAATTTGCCTGATTTGTCGACATTTTTGATTACTGCTCCGCTCTCCAGGGTAGTAGCGTGATTATATATAGCCTATAGCCTTCCTCGATAAATGGGCTATACAACACAAATAGTTTTTTTTCTAATCCGAACAGTAGTTCCTAAGATCCTAGCGCGTTCAACCAAACAAACAAACCATTCAGCCAATATTAGTATCTATAGATTCGCAGAGAAATCAACCTCGAGGTTGTAGTACATCACTCCAAAACGTGCCTCCATTTCATTCGCTTAATTATGTATGTTGATTTATCGTTTCTGTAATGGAAATAGATGTATATATATGTTGTTTACATTATGTAAACAAAACCACCACAAAGTGCTATTACCGAGGAAAAACAGGAGTCTGCACTCTCTTTTTTTTATCTTAATGAATTCCCAGTTGTCTTTCAAACCTGGCTGCTAGAAGTAGCTATCGTATGGCTTATATTTGTTGGCATTATATATTTAAACTGTTTATACTGTTGATTGACGGCACTTGGTGGATCTTGCTACACATTTTGAATAACACTTGTAGTACTTGTACTTTTCCACAAAATTTACTTTTTAACCTGATGATTTCGCCTTACGGCATTATACCTTTGAAAAAAAAAATTATATATATTTATATTAGTAGCTAATACAGCTATAGATACAGCAAACAGTCTTTACGTCTTATACGTATTTTCCCACGATATTGTTAACAATACATTTATTATCGTTGAATCAAATCGAAGCAGACTCTATTAATGGTTTCCCGGGACGAGGAATGCAAATGATGCTCCCTCAGAACCCAGTCATTGATTACATTAATTGACTCCGGTAATCGATGACGCCAATGATAAAGCCCCATAAAGAGTAGCCATAAAAAGTCCTGATAAACAATATGTATATTGTTTCCAGGAATAAAACAATGTCCTGTACATAATTAATTACCTTTCGAATAAAAAAATATCATAAAGGGATATAATGTTTAAAATTTTAAAAGGAGGTCCAACACAGGATCTATATCACCTGTTGGTAGACCGTCTGACCAATGAATAAATAAATGACTGCCTCTGTGGCGCAGTGGGAGTGCATCCGACTGCTACGCAAGAGGTCGTGGGTTCGATTCCCACCCAGGATAAAACTTTGTGTGATGAGCACGATGGTTAATTCTGTGTCTGGGTGTTATTTATCTATAATATGTATGTATTTAGAAATACGAGTATATAAGTATGTTTATCAGTTAATTGATTACCATAGTACAAGCTCTGCTTAGTTTGGAGTCAGATGGCGTTGCGTGAATTGTCCCAACGATATTTATGAAAAAAGACGATATATATTAGAGCTTCTTTGAATACCAAATTCATTAGGTAATCAGTTATAGGAGTGTAAGTAAAATGTGTCTCGAATGAAGCTGGTCCGGGGTGGGTGAATAGCGCGGGACATGAAAGCCCACGTTAAAAGGATGCCGCCATTGACAGCTATTCAATGTATACTAGTGTCCTAGTTCTGGTTAAACAGAACTATGATTTATGTTTAACGATTAAAATGAAAATTACGTTTAAAAAAAAAACGTTTTTGTTAAAAGCAAAAAGTCAGTAAGATTTAAATTTTAAAGTGGAAATTTTTTTCAGGCGCGAGCTGGACTCGATGCGTCTTCTGTTTCGACGCACCAGACGCGTTTACCAACTACACCATCGTGACCTGCATACTATTTGCTTTTCAAAATTGTTTCTAAGTAAGATTTGGTACAAAGTGTTAAGTGGTCTCGCAATATAGAGACACATCGAATGATGTATTCATAATTGATATCGATTCACCTGTTTCGCCTTCACATAAATTATAATGTTGCGTTTTTCCGAGCAGAGATAAATTAAGTTCAATAAACTTTCCTGTCCCTTCAAATACAAAACACCTTAGCTGACCACTGTAGCACGTTTTGCAAAACCAACGTCCAAAGGCTATGGTTACCACTTTCATTCAGGTGAGAAATAAGCTCGTCTACCACCTTACTATAAAAAAAATTACGGGTTGCGCTCCGGGAGTGCCGACAGAAATGTAAAGAAAATATATTGATTTAATAATGGACCGGGATCAACGTTAATGATGATGATGATGAATAAAAAATTCTACACTGAAATAGTCTTAATTGATTACACAATATTATTTAATAAGACCTGTAGATGCCCGGGATCAACGTTAGCAAGGTATTGAGTCCACCAATTAACTCTCAAAAAACAAAAAATTATACACGTTTGCGGTCTGCTATATGTACATGCATATATATAATATATAATATAATATTGTGGGACACTTTTTCACACAGCGCCATCTAGCCCAAAGTAAGCTAATATTAGCTTGTGTTATGGGATCTAGATAACTGATAAATATACTTATATATTTCTAAATACATACATATTATAGATAAATAACACCCAGACACAGAATAAACCATCGTGCTCATCACAGAAAGTTTTATCCTGGGTGGGAATCGAACCCACGACCTCTTGCGTAGCAGTCGAATGCACTCCCACCGCGCCACAGAGGCAGTCTATCTAGTCAGTATGCATATATACTGACTAGATAGACTGCCTCTACAGCTGCGTCTCGTAAAGATGTCGCAAGTCCAGAGAATTTATCTCATCTAAAAATATGCGTACCGCGCTAAAATAAGTTTTCACTTCAATACTTAAGTAAAACATCCACTTTAAATTTTGCCCAATTTACTGTAACTGAACTTTTAACCGAATGTCACGTCACACCATAACACAAACTTTGGAAATAAAAACGCAAACTTCAATCATCAGCCTTAACATTACGAAAGTTGGAACGAATGTCTACCAATCGAACAAGTCTCAGTTTACTGTCACTTAAACTTTGTGAATATTGAATTCACAAAGTTTAAGTGCGATTTCTCATTTAATTAAAAGTTTGGCTAAGGGCACCTCACGTTCCCCTTTATCATTCATTATAATCAAACTATAGTATGAACAAAAGAAAAAGCAATTCAATTCAAAACTTGATAGCTAGCTTTGATAAGCTATTAAAATATTGAATACTATACTAGCGGCATGCTATGATGGCCGTTTTGACGTTTGTCCTTTTATGAAGTTTCTTATTAATTTTAATTACATTTTTTTTTGTAGAAATATGTGAATAGTCGACCACATTAGAGGGTATTTATACTACGGTAGAAAACAGAGTACTTATGTAAAACAAGTAAAATATCATCACTATTGTAATATGTCAAAACGGCCATCATAGCATGCCGCTAGTATAGGCTTTTTTACTTGCGTCATCCGTCTCCAGAGGGAGTGACCGCCTCTGACGGATCTCTAAAGCCTAGGCTAGAGACCAAAGACAGAGTTAAGTCAGTAGGAGTATGACATAACCAAACGGCAGGCAGTTGGGCTCCACCCATCTCTACTAATATTAAAGCTGAAGAGTTTGTTTGTTTGTTTGGTTGGACGCGCTAATCTCAGGAACTACTGGTCGGATTTGATTTTTTTTTGTGTTAGATAGCCCATTTATCGAGGGAGGCTGTAGGCTATAAATAATTACGCTACTATACTGGGGAGCAGAGCAGTAGTCATAAATGTCGACATTTTTTTATGCATCATTATAGAATTTATAAGCGACGGGATTAAATAGGTGCGACGGGAGGTTGAAATATTCCACGGGCGAAGCTGTGGGGGTCATCTAGTCGTCTCATACAAGTACATTTGCATAAGTACAAGTTACATTAACAGGATATGTCCCGCTACGAAAAAGTGTAGAGATAACTGCTTATTGACGATTAGTCGTAGTACTGTTTATTCTGTGCGGTTGCGAACGTGACACTATTTATGAAATTTAGGCATGTTTCATTTAGTGTTTTCTTGGTAGTTTTTTTTATAAATATTGTGGGACACTTTTCACACAGCGCCATCTAGCCCAAAATAAGCTAATATTAGCTTGTTTTATGGGATCTAGATAACTGCTAAACATACTTATATATTTCTAAATACATACATATTATAGATAGGAAACACCTAAATTCCGAAACAAACATTTGTAGATCGCACAAATATTTGTTCCGACCCGGGGATTGAACCTCTTGCGTAGCAGTCGGATACACTCCCACCGCGCCACAGAGGCAGTCAAATAGAGTAATATAGTTCTTGTTATCCTTGTAAAAATGGAATACTAAAATCAGGATTAAACCCAGGTACGTGGCCGATTATTTAACAAACATATTGGGAAAAAAAAAACCACCGAAGTAACAGAAACCACATTAATGCTTAAAATTATTTTGCATTGACATTACCTCCAAAGTCCATATTACCACGAACTCCTGAGTATTTATTTCCTTACCGCAAATAAATATTCATTCACTAATGAGTATTGAAATCGAAGGATCTGAACCAACCAACCCTAATCCCACCGCTATTTAGCCGGCAATCCCTCTTTTAGATTGACTTCGTGCATTTAAATCGTTGGTATATCTTCCTTAATGTGTTTATTTTGATTTTATTTAGACAATCTTCTTTTTTATATTCGATTCTTTCTTTATTCTGTGTGATCTCAAGTTTTTTTTTGAATGATAAGTACCCACATATCTATAAATAGTTTTATACCTATACGCATATGACACTGCCTCTTAAATGCATATTTTAAACAGTATACGGAGCCAAAGTACATTTTACATTTTGTGGTAATAAAATAATTATCATAGTTTTTAATCGCCACTCTTCACATGTGATTTTTTTTTCAGTTATTTATGATTATTCCCTACATTTTTCAATTTATGATACTTGAAGAGGTAAAATCATACATTATTTTACGAGTATATGGTTGTTCAAGAACTTAATATGTTGAATGTAATGTTCAACATTTTCCTGGAGTGATGCTACTAAATCGTCTTTTTCTTCTTCATTCATCTCATTTATAACACACCTAGATGTCTTCTTTGGCAATCATCCGCAAAACGAAATCCTACTAATATTGTAAACGCGAAAGTTTTTAAGTATGAATGTTTGTTACTCTTTCACGCAAAATATACTGAATGCATTGTGATGAACCTTTACAATAATATAGCTTACACGTCAGAATAATACATAGGCTACTTTTTATCCCGGGAACAAGTTGCTGTGGGAAACGGGAACGGGAAAACTTCACCACGCGTGCGGAGCCGCGGGTCTCATCTAGTGAAATAATAAAACCTTAAAACGTACTTACAAAGTTCTGTCTTGTGTATGTATGTAATGTTTTTATGCCATATCTCATATGTCTAATAAGTTCAAAATAGACTCATTTTAAAAACATACAGATTTGCACAAATCTTATTGAAGAAATAATTTCTAAGTTTACCTGAAACAAACAAATATATAAATATTAATAAGACTTACATATATCTTACACTACTTTCATACTCATGAATAACACATAGTTTATGCAAAAGTAAGGGCCGTATTCTAGAACGTTTCTCAATACTCAATCGACGCTTGAGGCTAGTTTTTGCCTTATAAAACTACTCTCATGTGTTTCTTGAGTATTGAGGAACGTTCTGTAATACAACCCTAAGACGTTAAAATATAATCATTCCTCAATCATAGATATATTATATCACTATTAAGGGCCGTATTCCAGATCGTTTCTCAATACTCAATCGACGCTTGAGAGTTTTTATAAGGCAAAATCTAGCCTCAAGCGTTCATTGAGTATTGAGAAACGTTCTGGAATACAAACCTAAATCTTAAAAAAAATCTCTTGTAACAGTGCTTATTGCCATACTCCTCCGAAACAGCCTGACCGATTTTTATAACATTTTATATCTGTATAATAAAGGTATATTACATAGACATACCGCTGAGAATCGGTCATAATCTATTTTTCATACCCCTCCCTAAGTGATAAGAGAGTGGCCTTTTATGTAGCAAAACAACGCTTGCCAGGTCAGCTAATATTATCTACTAAGTACATATTTGATGTGTTGCAAACACATCATTTTCATTGTAGTTATTTCATAGAACTGTGGTCATGTCAATAGAATTCAGAGATTATAAATTTGTGTCCAGTGAGACGTGACATGGAGGCTGTATTTCACGGGGACACGTAAAGCTTGAAGAAAATAAAATATACAATGCAAACCGTTTCAGCTTGATTTAAATATTTCATCGCTCCTATTTTTTGTGAAAACCTTAAATAAGATGGCGGAACTCATAGTGTAGGTTGTTGTGTAGGTTTCTTGGGTTCGTTCAATTAAATTTTAGTTCTTACTGTCTCATTATTATGGTATATATAGTTATATCAGTCACGCCTTTATTTTCGAAGGTGTAAA
Organism: Thumatha senex; assembly: GCA_948477245.1. Taxonomy (NCBI): domain Eukaryota; kingdom Metazoa; phylum Arthropoda; class Insecta; order Lepidoptera; family Erebidae; genus Thumatha; species Thumatha senex. Next base: position 28,221,183 of record OX419728.1, read on the forward strand.
CAGAGGCATATTATACATTTTTGTCCCATGTTACAGGTGGTGAGTCCATTGCCGTGTTGAAATAGACAGACGCAGGTTGTGGCTACCTGCTGTTGAAATTTTTTATGGTGAAAAGTGGGCATATAATATGCCTTTGCCACCCCTTCAGGGATAAGGCGTGATAGATAAACAATTTAGGGAGTTCCACATAACCATCCTGTCCTATACGAAGGGTGGTATTTGGTAATAAATCTGTATCATTCTGTTCATTACACTCTGTTTTTCCGAGTTCTATGATTACATTACTTCATCAAATTTCATCAAGACAGGTCTTAACCTTGTGTAATGTTTGTTTCATCACCATTAGCTGTTCTTTTCATTAATGTTGAAGTACCCAATGTCTTTATTCTACAACTTTCATTTAATTATACTTAAGTAGTTTGCAAAGTTCGTAATTATAGACATTTTGTACGGCTGATTTTTAAACTTTGAGAAGTAGCAAAAGCTAAGTGTTTTCGACCTACTTTATATGTATCTGTGGTTTTTAAAATTACATGCATGAACCACTTTCATTGCTAAAGTTATTGTGAGCGAATTATAATTTAAACAAAATTGTCCATATTTCCTTAAATAATATCAATCGGGGACACTAAAACATGGCTTAAAGTCAAATACTTTAAGCCATATTTTATTTTATATTTAACTTTCTAATGCTTTTTTAAATAATGATAAGGTTTAGAGTTGTATTTGATCCTTAATTAGAGGGGAACCTTGGCCTCTCGGGTATCGTATAAGCGCTTTAGCACCACGTTTTTACCGACTCAATGGGCTGAAATTTCCCTTTTGGATTACTACATGAGTTTAAAAGACTAAAAAAAATGATATTACCTATCTTTTATTTATTTTACTAGTATCCCAGTTAATAAGAGAGAATTACATACACGTACATACATATGTCACGCCTTTTTCCCCGAAGGGTCGGTAGGCAGAGGCATATTAAACGCCCACATTTCACCGTATGCATTTTTGTCCCACGTAACAGGTGGTGAGCCCATTGCCGTGTGGAAATGGACAGGCACAGGTTGTGGCGACCCGCTGTTGAAATGTTTTAAGCCGCCCATAAGGCTTTAACTTGGCTTAACGACTGCCATTTTATTGGCAACCGGGACCAACAGCTTACCGTGCCTTCCGAAGCACGGAACTGGGGTGAATCTAAAGGGCCGAATAAATTTAGTAAAAAGTGTCTATTTTAGATGTTAAATTTGGAAGACATTTTGAACCCTGATATTTTGAATGAAGAGAGAATTATTATACTGAAATGATACTTTTGCCTGAAAATCTATTTTCGATACAATCAATGGGGTGCCAAGTGGCAATCATGGGGGTTGGAAATATTAATTCCTCCTAAACACGTTCCAAGTACCAGTTTTAAGTATTATTTTTAATTATGAATACGGCAATTGGTTTAATCAGGGTCCTACCGCTTTCCTTTTTTTCTAACGAACAAACAAAGTGAAAAAAAGACAATTCGATTCGAGACGGGGATTGAACCCGTAACATTTGCCTAACCAGGGCAATGCCACTGAACTACCCGAAACTTATCGAATCAAGTTGAAATTCTTCACCATATTGTAATCGTCATTTAAACCGTCTCGAATCGAATTGTCTTTTAACACTTTATTAAAAAAAAAAAGGTTATAGACTATATATCATAACGCTACTACCCTGAAGAGCCGAGCAGTATTCATAAATGTCGAAAAATATGTCAATTTTTATAAATTTTGGTAGAATTTATAAGCGACGGGAGTTCGAAGTATGTCACGGGCGAAGCCGTGGGGGACACCTAGTATTTCATACAACCAAGTGTGTCAGGGAGCGTAACTCTTTACTCATACGATTACGCTAATTACTCTGTAGTAATTAGCGTAATCGTATTAGTAAATCGTAAATTACGTCTGTACGTATGGTAGGTAACTGACAGATCACGTATACGATTTTCGCCTACAACCTGACGTATACTTGGCACGTGGTATTATTATTACTTTCGTTTTTTTATCACGAGTAAGAGTGAGTGAGCAACATTCTTTTTAATATAGTGGAATTGTGGGACACTTTTCACACAGCGCCATCTAGCCCAAAGTAAGCTAATATTAGCTTTTGTTATGGGATCTAGATAACTGATAAACATATTGTATGCCCACTTTTCTAATTTTTCAAGCCGCCCATAAGGCCTTCAACTTAAATTAACGACTGCCATGTTACTGGCAACCGGGACCAACCTTCCGAAGCACGGAAACGCTCGCAAATGTAAATGCCACAAAGTGGTCAACCATCCGAGGAACAGCCATAGTGATAGTTGCATAACTCAGTGATCGTTTACAGAACACTGAGTCCGACTGGGCCACGATCGAAAAAGTAAAAGATTGAAATAATATTGCTATAAAAGAGTGACTATGACGTTGAAATGATCAACTGGTTTGATGTTTACAAATGTAATTACCCATGAATGCTTCTTTATCAGCAGAAGGAGCTCATGTCATAGACAGACTCATCAAAAATAGTTGTTTGATGAGTTCGCATAAGAGTTGATTTTAAACTGATTAACTAGATCTCGAACTTTTCTCTGAACATCTTTTCTATTAATATTACGTCTTATTTGTCAGTTTAATAGCCTCATTTGATGAGTGATGCTCACAAATATTTAACAAATTCAATTTTTTTTTATCTCACAAATATTTTTTCATATGAGTTATGAAAAAAAATCTGTGAGAAAAAAATGTGAGAAATTGTTAAATTTTTCTGTAATTATAACAATAGCACAGACAATAGTTTAAGCGACAATATTTTAAATATTCTTTAACGACCTTTTATAGACGATCAAATAGATTTACTTTGATGTAAGATAGTTTGCCGGCGACCATTAGTGCGGTTACTCAGCCAGGTAACAGATCAAATTCTCTTAAGGTACAGACAGTCATTTATAAAATTGGCTCTATCATTTCAAATGTTTTTGTATGCTACACAGTGTGGGTAGCAAACCAAAGATTTGAAGCCATTTTTTGTGAAGACTTCGTTGTCTGGCAAATTTAAACAGGATAAACATAATTATGTCAGTGTTTCCAAGAGCATAATAATTGTAAAAAATATGGTATTTGTAATTTCGAAATTGGTTTACGATTCTCGTACAGCCTAAATAAACTCAATCTTTTTATCCTCGAATCTGTCCGGTTTTAATTTGTTGTATAGGTGATACATGATACTACTGACATATTATTATTTATTTATTTTATTCAATTCAATTGTTTTTACATATTATTTTATATCCAACTTTAACAGTTTCATGACAGACTTATTACTGTGGGTTCATGCATCTATAGACATTAATGGAAAAAGAATAAATGAGGGTATGTTTAACTTTATGAGCAGAATGTGTTTGGTAAATTATGATTCTTTTACAAAGAGAATATTGGAAGTGAATGTAAGGTCTTGAAGAAAATAACATTTTAAAATTAGAACAGTGAACATCAGATTTATTTTTCATAATACGTGAATAGGTTGGGCGAGAGACCGCATATGTGTTACTGCATTCTTAACTCGAACAAACTGACGTACCTGGATCAGATTAGTATCGTGTTATCGAAGGCGTAGAGGTATAGCATAGACTCTGCCCAATGTTGCAGAAATAAAGTAATCATCATCAGTAATCGTCATTAAATGTAAAAAAACTAACTAACTATCTTCACGCTGTATCCCTGAGGGGGTAGTCAGAGAGGACAGATTGCCAGGCTTCGCGATCCATGCATACTTCAATGTATCTATGTTTAAATGCAAATTCCAGTCAGACATCAGTCATACAACTTGATTGTATTTTGTATTATCTTATAATGAGTTTTATAATATGACCATCCATAATTAAGACGACGACCAAATAGTTTATAAAGACCATTTATTCAAAAAAAGATTCTGTGAAAAAGAATATTTTTGAGTCAATCTGAGGACAGCTATCGGGGTTTATGATAACGGCCCTCGATCACCGTTCTTTATCTTTGCTTTCCATACGGCAGACGGCGCTATTTTCTCGTTCCAAATATTACAAAAAAATCTAAAAGAGATAAGGCAATAGTTTAATAAACTTTTTGTGACTTGGTCGGGGCTGTAATAGAATGTTGGCGGGCCCGTGTGCCGCAGGTTGGATACCTGATTTAGCGTAATCATGTGTGAGCTTCTTTTGTTCACGGCTCAATGAGCTTTGTTTTATCCTGTATTAGGTGTGTGAGTCTTCCTATCCAATTCCTCGCTATCTAATTCGCTAACAAGTAACATTCGAGCTATTGTATTGCTTTCATTTTTCATTTTCCTTATTTTATATAGTAGGTAAGTAACCAAAAACCGCAGTGCGGCAAAATGTTACTGGTGCCTAAACAAAAATTTAAGTCAGAACTTCTAAATACAGGATTTTTAAAAGTAGGTAATATAGAATTTTCCACTAACCAATAAGATACAATGTACATACCAAAGAAGAACCTAACCCTGTAAAAAAGCACCCTGCCCCTTGTAAAGGTTCGGAGTACTGAAAGGCTTGGAAAGGTACACGTGTGGTGGCGGGCAAACCACCAAACGATAGCATTCCCAAGGAGGGTTGGTGTCAGGCTGGCGGCCGACCATAAAAACCATGCCAAAACATTTTGCAGTATGGAATTTAGACATACTGCGCCGACCCCAAGTAAATTGGGACAAGGGCAAGAGGATGATGATGAATAAGATACAATGTCAACTACGTGTAGTGGTTCCATTCAATTTTAACAATTTATTGCTGTAAATAGAGTAAAGTCATTGATGTACTCCATTTACACAGAAATAAATCTTTTAAATACACCAAAAAAATACCTTTGTAACTTCTTTTCCACATTATTAACTTCAAAAGTGTCAAGCACATCTTTATCTATATACTAGCTGTCCCGCCCGGCTTCGCCCGTGACATACTTCAAACCCCGTGGCACCCATTTAATCCCGTTGTTTAATAATTTCACATTCACAATAATGTATGAACATTTTCCAAATTCATTGATTACTTCTCCGCTCTCCATTACCTAGGTACCTACCTACCCGCACGGCCCGGTCGAATTAAATTAATTTCTTTGCGCCTAATTTTGAATTTGCGATAACTCGTAAGATATTCATTTAATTTGCAAGGTGTAAAGGGACAAAATAATCTTCATGAAATGCTGAAGCCAACTAACGTAGTAAAAATGATAAGGATTAATAGCATATTTGTGTAAATAGCCTTCAAATTACCGCTTAATAATTGCTGTTTTTTTAAAGTATTAAAACGGATATAGTATGTTATTCTTAAGAGATAGACATATGTCGTCGTGGACTTTTTTGTAGACCTTTATTAGATACACAATAGAACACCATACATTATTTTGTTATATCTCAAAGGGTTTAGGCAGCGTTTTTGTTGAAAGCTCCCAGACGGCTTATTATTTCCGATATCCCCAACAAATATCGTTATAATTTGGTCAATATATGCAAAAACTTAACAAATTATACATAAAAACCTTCTATGAGAATCACTCTAACTATTAAAAAAACTGTATCGTAATCCGTTGCGTAGTTTTAAAGATCAAAGCATACATAGGGACAGACAGCGAAAAGCGACTTTGTTTTATAATATGTAGTGATATAAAAATGAATCCCTATTTCCCTTGGTCACGCCATCACGCGTGAACGTCTGGGCCGATTTGAAAAAATATTTTTGTATTGGATAGCCTTTTACATTGAGGAAGGTTCTTAGCTATATATCATCACACCACTACACAGGAGAGCGGATCAGTAATCATAAATGTCAACAAATTGGGGAAACTTTAATAGATTTTTGGAAAAGTAATTAGCGACGGGATTAAATGGGTGCCACGGGGTTGGAAGTATGTCACGGGCAAAGCCGCGCGGGTCAGCTAGTTTTATATATAATTCTAGAGTGTGTATGTCACTGAACTCCACCTAAACATACAAAGTCAAACAATATAAAGTCTCATATTCATCTTAGTGTATTCCTAGTTGATGCCAAACCTCTACCTGCGATTTGAGTCTGCAGTTCACATTTTTATTGACTACTAGGTAGGAGCACTTATAGTTTGAATTTTTTTTCGGTATCGTAGGATGCTACTGCCGTCTGGTTTTCTAGTCAAAATGGCGCCAGGGTCGTTCCATAGTCCGTTGATCAGTTCAAGTGCACCTGTTATGGGAATGTCACATGAATTGTCCAACGGGCAATATTAAGTTTTAGTCGGTACATTGTTAGTAGAAGTAGATCGTCTTCCCCCTACCCACCCTACAATACTATTACCCAAAGTACAACTTTTAGTAGAAGCGTTTGTTTCAACTTTGTGTGTACTAGAACAAAGATACTGCAGCACTTTATACAAAGTTAGGAATGTACAAATAAACGTTTAAAAGACTGCTCAAAGTGCTCTCAGGGCTTGTGTTTCAGCCCATATGTGTAGCACATGCCTTAGAAAAATAATCACTGCGACCGTTGTTTATGATCTACCAACACGTGGAGATACTGTGAGGAACTTTTTAATTAAGACTCTTTGGTTTAATAAGAATAAAAAAAGTTTTTGAATAAGGAATTAGGTACTTTCTTAAAATAGAATAGTATTTCTTTTTTAATAGCAGTTATTTTGTTTAGATTTTTGTGATTTTATACTCGTCTTACCAAACTTTTCTCAATGAATAGAAAATAAGCAGGTAATACAATTTTACAGTAGGTACATTTTATTTTATTAAATTGTCATTAATTTATATATGAAGTTATTATATAAAATGAACAAATAACTAAAGGGCCGGTAAAGTGATGGTCAGACTCGAATTTGAACGGATGAAGAGGTTGCCGTTCTTAAAGGTAATAAACATACCGAATCAAAACTGAAAGCACAACTAATAGCAGAGAAAACGTTAGAGGTAGAAAAATGTAACAGTATCCTTACAATTCCTTTGTCGGATGCAGCCAAGGGGTCGAGTCTACTTCAACACAAGTCGTAAGATAGAACCAGTAGACTATAAAAAAATGCAAGTGACACACGTCTATTAGTAGATTAGGTATCAAACAATAACTATGTATTGTTTATATCTGACACTGGTTGCGCCGGTATACGATAAAAGAGTGGCCGCGTTATTTTTTCTATGTTGCATCGCTGATCTGCATTTGTTTTTAATTAATTTGTTGTCGACACTCCCCCGCTCCCCTTTATTCCATTTCTCTTTCGCACCTACCTTGTCTCGCATAAAGGAGGAGCGAGACAGCTGTATTACGCGCGCAAATACCTACGCTCGCGCCGCTAGCCTCTCACGGGCAGCGACCACGACTGAACTTGACTGACACGTTTTCGTGCAAGGAAACCAGGAATTCAAGTCCAGGGACGCCCCCAGCAGCCTCCACCTCAGCATCTCGCAGCAAGCAGCAAGGTAGAGTGCCCATTCCTGTTTTTCTATTACTTTTTCCGTCGACAACCGCGTATAAATTTCATTTTTGTCTTTCCCCGCAAATACAGTCCATTTTGAATTTATTTATCTCGCCCTCGCACGCTCCTTCGTATACCATACCGCACCATGAAGTTGTCCGCAAGGATAAACTAACCACCAAGTAGCGCGTTGTTTTAGATGGCAGCGCCAAAACTAGTTCGAATGTTTCGGTAAACGATATTTTGCACAGTGGTCAAAATCTCCAAGGTAATTTGTTCGAAATTATAGTTAACTTTCTCTTATTCGCTGTCGCGCTTTCAGCCGACATTAGACAAATTTTTCTTTGTATTGGTGTTCGCGAATCAGATCGCCGATTTCAACGCATTAATATATATATAAATTTCGCATTGTCGGACTCGACCGTCGCTTTGTGTTAGACACATTCTTCGTCCCATCGCTGGGATACATTTGTCGCCATCATCATCATCATCATCCGAGCGTCTGTCCCAGTTGCGTCTCGCGACGCCCGGGGTCCGCTTTCCTACATTTTCTCCTCCACTTCGCACGGTCGTCGGCATTCCCTGTAGTGAGACCATTGGCACGCAAGTCATCCCTTACGACGTCAAGCCAGCACTTCTTGGGTCTTCCCCTCTTACCGGGGCCCGGCGGGGCTGACATGGCTAGACATTTGTTACCTACGTAGCCCGGCGGTTGCCGCAAGACGTGACCATACCAACGAAGGCGACACTCTTGCAACTTGTCTGCAATGTCACGGACGTGAAGGCCGCCGCGGATGCGAGAGTTCCTCACGCGGTCCATCCGCGTGACTCCACACATCCACCGCAGCATCTTCATTTCCGTGACTCGCAGCTCCTGCTTGTGTCGCTCCAATATCGGCCACGTCTCACTGCCATGTAAAAGGACAGGTCTAATAATTATACATTTGTCGCCAATAGGGTGGCAAAAATTCAGTCTGAATTGGCGCCGCATAACTTTTATCACGTCTCAGGTACGGACAACCCTGCCGATTGTTTGTCTCGCAGGTTAACACCTGCACAGATTTTGGATCATCCGTTGTGGTTCCATGGCTCTTCCTGGTGCCAAGCCCCACCTGATGAATGGCCTGATAGTCCTTTCAACCCCGCTACTATGTCCACGCCGCCATAGGAAAAGAAAGCCTCTTTAGTTACTACCGCACCGCTCGAAAAATCGCCTATCTTAGAGTTGGCTAGCCGTGTTTCATCGTGGCGCAGCAAGCAGCAAGGTAGTGTGCCCATTCCTGTTTTTCCATTACTTTTTCCGTCGACAACCGCGTGTAAATTTTATTTTTGTCTTTCCCCGCAAATACAGTCCATTTTGAATTTATTTATCTCGCCCGCTCAACCAGACACGGTTTTAAAAATGTACGAATAAGCTCTCCTTATTATGGGCAAAATACAAAATGGTGACCAATTTATGTGTGTACAATTAAAAACAATGGTTCCGAGTCCCTGGCACTTTGGTGCGATGTGTAATGGAGGCAATGGGACACTGTAATGTTACCAGTTACTGTGCACTCTTGTAGGATAAATGAAATTTGGTGTTTCCAAGTATAATTGTGCATTTTTGTATTTCAAAATATAGTTTGACGCCCGCAGCTTCACCCGCTAAGAGAAGTTTTCCCGTTCCCGTTTCCTACAGGAACTTGTTTCCGGGATAAAAAGTAGTCTATGTGTTATTCTAATGTATAAGCTATATTATTGTAAAGTTTCATTAAAATCTATTCCGTAGTTTTTATGTGAAAGAGTAACAAACATCCATACAAACTTTCGCGTTTATAATATTATTAAGATAAGAATTAAGATTTAGTATGTTTTGTCAATTGCCTAGATCCAAATTGATAGACGGCGTTGTGTGAAAATGTCTCAAATATATTTATTACTACGTGACCCCCCGGTTTCGCTCGTGACATAGGTACTTACTTCAAACTCCTGTCGCACCAAATTTTTCACCAATCTAATCTAACCATCCTAATACTATCGCTTATAAATTCTACAATAATGCATTAAAATTTGCCCGATTTGTCGACATTTATGATTACTGCTCCGCTCTCCAGGGAAGTAGCATGATGATATATAGCCTATAGCCTTCCTTTTTTCAAATCCGACTTCTTGAGATTAGCGCGTTCAACTAAACAAACAAACAAACTCTTCAGCTTGATAATATAATGGGACTAATCCCACCCTCATTCCCACTACTGTGACTCCTGTAAACCAGGATCTACAGCAATGACCAAAACACCAGAAAAGTTACACCGAGCTCAATCTCGGTGAAGTCCCTGGAGAAGTTAGCATGTCTTGGAACCCGCAACGAAATTAATCAGAAGATAATGTGAGTTAGTAGGAAAAGAACGTAATGCCCTTTCCATCCTTTGAAAAGCGGGAGACCTGGAAAGGAACTAGGTGTAAATCCTATAGAAATAGAGAAGCACCACGGTAATAGTAGATATAGTATGGGTCCTATGTGAGCTATGTTTGATTCCAGTAATATGTATGGCAGAAACGTTTAAAAGCACGAAAATTCACCGTCGATGCCACGAGATCCGCATAGTAAACTACTTGATAATATAAGTATAGATAAAGATAAGTAGAGATTTAATAGGGAACACCCGCGACGCTTTCGCACAAATTTATGTTTTCTCTCCATTTCGACAGGAACCTGATCTCAGTTTAAAAAGTAGACTATTAATATAAAAAAGTAAGCTATGCTATGTGCCAGAATTGAAAAATTTCCCAAAAAAGAAACAGCTTGTTCTATATAAACTTAGCAACTTCGTTTCACAACCTTAAGGGTTGAATTTTCAAAAATCCTTTCATGGTTCTTGACACAGCGGTTTTAGCTGTGCCTTGATCATTCAGGCATTCAGTTTCTATCGAACAATTACAGATAAATTCATTATATAAAACTCCGTTCATGACGTCTGGTTAAAATATTTTTCAATTTAAAAAAACGAATTCTAAAGAAAATAGATTTAGGACATTCCATTTTCAATTTATCACGATAGAAACGATTACTCCACCGATCCGTCTACTTCGATAAAATATGTCTTCGGAGATCTTTTTACGCGATTTTCAAGTTATATTACTTTGCTGACATCTTATGAGATTGTAACAGATCGATTTACGGATGCATGTCTAAGGTCCGTATTCCAGAACGTTTGTCAATACTCAATCAACATTTGAGGCTAGATTTTGCCTTATAAAATCTACTCTCAAGCGTCGATTGAGTGTTGAGAAACGTTCTGGAATACGGCCCTAAGTCTGTAAACTACTATATTTTGATTACATAAACGATCGAGCCCATTGCCGTGCCCCTTTTTAATTCATCAAATTTAATTATTCATCAAATATAATTATAATTTTTAATTTACCAAATTAGAAGTTTAAATAATAAATAAGAATTTGAAGGTATTATATTAAGCGTCCTTTTTAGAGTTTTTATAGGGATTGTTCTCCGACTTCAAATGCTATCAAATTATATCAATCAAATCAGCCTCAATCAAATCATATCAATGGCAGTCCTCTGCTGGGCATAGGCGAGATCCAAATTCGTCAGTAAAATAAAGAGAAAATTAACTTTAGCTATAGATAGAATAGAGGGCTAAGGCTTTCTGAGTGAGGTAGCTTATCTAAGTGTAAATATCTATGACAAAAGTAGCGCTGTCTCTATTAGTCTCAGGAGGAAAACAGAGACGAAACTATTGTCACGTAAATTTTTGCTTCATTAACTTTAATGTCCTATTCCGGAATACTGTCGATGGGCCGGGCACTTTGAAAATGGCGGTCTCGAGTGGAATTTAAATTTAAGATAAATATGCAAGGATATGGCCCAATATCTTTAAAACAAGTTATTCTTGTATAAATAATTATAAAGTTAATATTCTAGGACTCATACCAGTCATGTTTTGCGAAGACCACCCCGCTTACAAAGGGAATGATGACAATTTGTCGGCCTGTATAATTATAATACATTTATTCAATAGACAATACAATCCCCTATGTTTTTGTGCGTGTAGAATAAAAAGATCATTCATTCATTCATAATTAGTTAGTACAGTACATATATTCTAGTAATGACATGGTTATGTTCAGTATATATATATTCAGTAGACCTAGACAACTGATAGACATACTTATATATTTCTACATACATATTATACGTAGGACACACCCAAACTCCGAAACAAATCTTTGCGGATTACACAAATATTTGTTCCTACCTGGGATCCGAACTCGGGGTCCCAGTGAGACAGTCGGATACATTACCTCTTTCGCCACCAAGGCACTCGATAGCAGCAGTCGGCAGTAGGCAGCAGTTTAGTACGCCGCCGAGAGAAGGGCTAAAGTTAAAATATAATATTACGCGAAATACACCAAAAAACCATAATGGTTTGTTCATATTTTCAATATTATTCATTCAACGCAATAGCAATAAATAAAGAACATCACGATTGTATTATATACAAGATACATACTGTATATGTCACACTTTGCATATGGCGGACACGAAAATTTTCATATTGTTTGAATAGCAGTTTTTTATGGATGGAAATATATTGCCAGCGTAGTGAAAGAATAATATTATTGTGGAAAACCGCTATTAAACCTGCGCCGAGGGCATCATCCGGCTCATACGTGAAGTGCCACTCTCTGTATATGCGTGATATTTATATTTATTGGGAATTTTCTCCTTGGAATCGATTTTCATATGTATAGCTCTCGGAAAAAATATGATGAGTAAAATTTTGTGATTGAATGTCTACATTTTAGGTTACGTTTCGAGATTTGAATTTTTGAATAGATTTTATCTATGCCTCTTCAAAGACAATTATTCTTATGGACTAAACTCCAGCATTGTGTCGTAGCCCACTTTTTTTTTTTAATTTTTGGCTGTCTTAAGTATATACCTACAAGTGCATAAAAGTGGGTATATAATAAACCTCGGCCACCCCTTCGGGGATAAGGCGTGATTGTTAAACTAAAGCACAGAAAACTTCAATTGTTTGTAATGAAAAATAGCGTTCATACTTCTTTCAGATTGCACCGCAAAGACACCTTATTTGGACACGAAGTTCGGTTTTTTAAGCAATAATCATTGTGAGACACCGAGACACTTAACCACTTCAATAAAAAGTTGTAATATGACACACAAATCTATAGATAAACTAAGAAAAACTCTAATTCAAAAACCTATAACAGCCCGGAGGAAGAGGAGATCTTCCAGATCGGAGGATTCTATCTACTTGTATGTCCCTATCAACGGCCTGAAGATTCAGTCTTTCTGTAGTCAGCATTGATTGCCATGATCGGATCTTATCTGTCAACTTTACACTAATATTACAAAAGGTGACAGTGGAACTCCTGACCGCAGACGTAAGAGGGGATTAATCAGACGATGATGATACGATAGGAGGAGACTCGCTAATTTCATCAGACCTGGTAGCACACCAGGTGTTCACAGCCAACCCTGTCAGCCTCTCCATGTATGAAGCATCTATGACTCCAGGTAGGGATGGATGGGTGCTATGCCAGACTCCTACCGAGTAAATCCACACGTTTCTCTTCCATCTGCCTATGGCCGGAATCCCGAGAGAGCACTCGGAAGGATAGCCCCAGGGTTCAATACATCACCTAAAAAGGTGCATCCAGATATTCATGAATACTCCACATATCCTCACGAATCTAATAAATAGCGATTAGGGCGGTTTCTCATCAGGATCATGCATGAAACATGTCGTAAAGCGAATAGTTCCTCTAACTGTTCCACTCGGTACCTAATTAGAGTTAATTAAGTTCACGACTTCAAGTTAAGTGTTAACTATAAAGTTTAATGCTTGCGGTACGAAGGACCAAGCGGTTTTGAGTAGGTACCGACGTCGGTCGAAAATAGTCCTTACTAAATCAGTAAAAAAAAAATGATTCAGAATTATATGTTATGGTAATGGACAAATGGTATGTATAATATTTAGGTATTGGTTTTGAAAACTTAAAGCAAAGGTTTTAGAAAAACCCACTGAACAGGCAGCATTAACAAATATTAAAGCTTCGAACCGATTCAATATCTTTTGACAGTTATTCCACTACATTCTTTGACATCTGTCAAAGACCGAATTATCTGTCAAGTTATCTGTCACTTTGTCGTTCGCTTACATATAGAAAATACCAGAATGAATCGACACTGGGTCCCAATTGTGATTTCTCCACCGACGTACATACCAGCATACCCATATATTTAGATATACAATATCAAAATAACCAACATCAAACAAAATTAAAATGAAGAAAATCTTATTATTATACCCTCTCAGGTAGGTAGGGATAACCTTTGAAAGCTTCCAAAGGGTGCGAGGATTTTAATAAGGCTGTAAGGTCTTATCATTACAGTTTAAGATCAAAAGCATTGAGAAATGAAACACAATATAAAATGGCTAGGTGAAGATTCCAACATAAACATCGTTGATAAATTTTTAAAGCAATTATTTGCTAAATTTCTCATAATTTTTTAATAAAGTGGAAAAAGACAATTTGATTCGAGACAGGGATTGAACCTGTGACCTTTGCCTAACCAGGGCAATGTTCTAGCCACCTGAACTACCCGAACTGTATCGAATCAAGTTGAAATCCTCCACCAAATTTATATCTATCTTTGCTATCTATAATTGCTTTAAAAATTTATCAATATACTGAGTGGAGTCCATTGCATCAATGTTTAAAAATAGTTGTAACACTGTTCATTGGTATCGAGTTGTTCATTAGCTCGATAGATGGCTCTGGTCATACTCTTAAAATGACAATATAAATTTGGTGGAGAATTTCAACTTGATTCGATACGGTTCGGGTAGTTCAGGTGGCTAGAACATTGCCCTGGTTAGGCAAAGGTCACAGGTTCAATCCCTGTCTCGAATCAAATTGTCTTTTTCCACTTTATTAAAAAAAAAAAAAAAAAATTATAAACATCGTTCTGAAAGCTTAAGCTATCTAGCTTAGCAATCTAAGCTAGCATAAGCTATCACTTACTTGAGTTTGGATTTGTAAAACTCGTTTCAAATGTCGTTCAATAATACAATCTCTTCTTGAAAACAGTTTTAAGTTTAGATTCATGACCTGATACCTTATAAAATACGGGCCCAAATCTTAATAAATCGATACTAATATTTAACACTGACGAGTTATTTGTTTGTATGTTTATTATTTCGTTGAACGCGCTAACCTCACTAACTACATAAATATTGTCACGCCTTTATCCCCGAAAGGGTAGGCAGAGGCATACTATGCACCCACATTTCACCAACCATCGGTTAGCCCATTATTTAAGAAGTCTATTATCTCACTCCTAACCAGGAGAGCGGAGTAGTAATCATAAATGTCAAAACAACGATAATTTTTTTTCTTAAATTTTAAACGACGGTATAAAATGTGTAAAAAAGCGTACCAAGTATGTCCCGGGCAATGCCGGAAGGCCAAGCTATTTGCTTATATTTTATTTACCACACGTAACAGTTTCGCTAGGTAAAAAGTTATTTAATTAGTAAGGTCATGTAATATAATCACACTAACGTTTGAATTTGCCAGTAAAATTAAAATAAAGTAATATTTTTGAAGTGAAAACTTCTTTAGCGGCGTTGAGCACTTTTTCTGTAATGGGTATAAAATCTTAAACTCGCGTCAGGACACGTGACCTGATCGAAGAAGCGTAAGATTTTTATCATCATCATCTTTACGTCGATCCCGGTCTATTTTTGAAGGAAAAACTTCTTTTAGCGCGGTACGCATATTTTTAGATGAGATAAAATCTCTGGACTCGTGACCATAATCATCATCATCATCAAACGTTGATTCCGGTCATCTACAGGTCTTATTAAATAATGCTGTGTAATCAATTAGGACTCTTTCAGTGTAGAATTATTTTTTATCATCATCATCTTTACGTCGATCCCGTTCAATTTTTGAAGGAAAAACTTCTTTTAGCGCGGTACGCATATTTTTAGATGAGATAAAATCTCTGGACTCGCGACCATAATCATCATCATCATCTAACGTTGATTCCGGTCATCTACAGGACTTATTAAATAATGCTGTGTAATCAATTAGGAGTCTTTCAGTGTAGATTTATTTTTCATCATCATCATCATTAACGTCGATCCCGGTCAATTTTTGAAGGAAAATCTTCTTTTAGCGCGGTACGCAATTTTTAAAAAAAAAAAAAAATTAATATCCATCACGCCTTATCCCCGAAGGGGTGGCAGAGGCATATTATATGCCCACTTTTCACCGTGTGGATTCCTAACTAACTAACTAACTATCTTCACGCTGTATCCCTGACGGGGTAGTCAGAGAGGACAGATCGCCAGGCTTCGCGATCCATGCATACTTCTTTCGCTTCTTCGAGATTCATCAATCGCTTCATACACGCACGTCTGGGTATCCGAGTACTTTTGACCTTTCCGTTTTTGAGCAATCTGCTCACGTGGTCTTCATATGTAAGTCTCGGCCTTCCCTGACTCCTTCTACCCTCTACTTTTGAACAATATATATTCTTCGTCAATCGTTCCTCACTCATTCGTTGGACGTGTCCAAACCAACGGAGCACGCCCTTTTCCAGCTTAACGCTGACACTTTCATTCAAACCTGCCATATTGCGTATCACTTCGTTACGTATTCGGTCGGCCAAGGTAACGCCGCACAATTTTCGAAGTGATCGCATCTCCACAGCATTCAATTTACTTTCATGCATCTGCTGACATACCCAGGTTTCACTACCGTAAAGCAAAGTTGGCACTAGCACTGCGTTATGAATCGCCATTCGTGCTTCTTTTACGATGCTTTGTCGCTTTACTAACTGGGACAAAGCACCGTTAACTTTGTTTCCGGCAGCTACTCGCCGTTCTACATCCGAATCACATCTTCCATCCGCGCTAAACATACTTCCTAAATACACAATTTCATTCACTTGCTCTAGACGTTCCTGGTTTACCCTAATCTCGCATTTAGTTCTTACGTCACCTCTTTCAAATACTAGAACCTTAGTTTTACTTGCATTCATGCGGAGACCCTTACTTTCACACCCCTCTTTCATATTAGTGACTAATGCCTGTAGGTCGGCTTCTGATGAGGCCATGAGCACCGCATCATCAGCGTACAGCAGACAGTTTACTGTAAAGTCACCCAAATTCACACCCATATTAAAATCTTTCAACTTCTGCAGGCAACTGTCCAGATACACTATGAACAGCCAGGCGGACATGACACATCCCTGTTTGACGCCTGTACAGACATCAAAAAGAGGTGACACATCCCCCCCTACTCGCACGCAAGCCTTACAGTCCCTATAAAGCGACTGTATTGCCCGCAGTAGCGAGCCGTCCACACCATATCCTGGCAGCAAGTCCCACAGCGTTTCTCTCACAACGTTATCAAATGCTTTCTCTAGATCCACAAAAGCGCAGAAAACCTTCTGGCTAAGAGCCAGAAACTTTTCCGCGATCATGCGGAGAGAAAACACTTGATCCATGCAACCTCTTCCACGTCGGAATCCGCATTGAGCCTCCCATAAATACCTTTCAGACTTTTCTTGCATTCGTGCCGTTATAACCTTTGCATACACCTTACTAGCTAAGCTGACCAAGCTGATCGCCCTGTAGCTGGAGCAGTTTAGGCGCGAGCCTTTCCCTTTGTAAAGAGGTACTACAACTGCTACTCGCCAGTCATCTGGGACCTCACCCGTCCGCCAGCACAAGTTGCATAACAGACAAAGTGTGTCCCAGACACGCGACCCACCGTACTTTATCATCTCAGCAGTAACTCTGTCTTTTCCCGCAGCCTTACCACATTTCATACTTCTTATCGCTTGTTCTATTTCTTTCATACTAATGACTTCAATGACATCGGGATCCGGAGCATCGAAGTGAGCTCCACTTCCCGATGTGGCATCTCTGTCTTTTCTTGCATACATCTTTCCATAATATTCACTCCATCTCTGCAGGACGTCACTTTGGTCTGTTAGGACGTCATTGTTAACACTAAGCACTTTATTCATACTGCAGATTGCCGAACAACTCCGGGTCTTGCCTACCTCTTTCCAGAAGAGCTTGGCATTATCCTGGAAAATGGACGACAACCTTTCATCCGCTTTCATTCTGCACCTTTCACGAGCTTCTTCTATCAGTGCCTTCGTGTTAACTTTCTGCAGCTTGTATCTCTCTTTCATATTAAAATCATTCCGCGAGGCTAAGTAGTCTAGCCATGCTTTCTTCTTCATTCGAACTGCTTCTTTCACTTCCTCATTCCACCATGCATCACGCTTATTACTACTGCCTCTTCTCGTTTCTCCACACACTTCCACAGCGGCATTTATCATACTGTCCCTAAGGTTCTGCCATACACTTTCCACATTCTCACTGCTTACATTGACGTCGCCAAGCTTTTCGGCTACCCTTTCATTATATTTATCCCTAATGGATGCATCCTGCAGCTTCCAGCTTTTGATGCTATAAGTCGGCCCAGGTTCAGGACACTCGGTACGATGACGCCAACCCGCGAACAGACCCCTAATCCTAGTTATGACTAGGTAGTGGTCTGATCCCAGCTCAGCGCCTCGATAAACCCTCGTGTCCATCACCTGTTTACGGAGCCGACTATCCATTAGGAATAGATCTATCATGCTTCTCTTTGACTTACATCTCCTCGTATACATATGAATTTGTTTGTGGTTGAACATTGTGTTCGCCACAAACAAATCCTTCTCCTTACAATATGCCAGTATTAGCTTGCCAGCGTCGTTCACCCTTTTATCCCCATACTTCCCGAGTACCGACTCAAAACCATTGCGAGCGGTACCCACCCATCCATTCAAGTCTCCACATACTATAAGTCTTTCATTTCCTTCTATCACATTTAGAGCTTCTCTCATACTCTCCCAGAAGTCCTCTAGCTCACTCGCGTTCGACGAAGATACTGGCGCGTAAGCAGCTACCAGGAAAATCTTCGTCAAACCAAGTTTTACACGGATCCAGAGGATTCTAGGACCTACCAGTTTGTACTCATACATACCGGAGGCCAATCGCGAGGACAGCAAAATTCCAACCCCCCGACTGCCATGCTCGCTCTCTGGTACTCCAGACCAAAGCGCGAGCATCCCACCCGGGAGCTCCAAGACTTCGCTGCCCTTGCGCTTGGTCTCTGTCAAGCACACTGCATCTAACTTTCTCTCATTCATAACATCCATCAACTCATTCATCTTATCTTGCATTCCTCCCCTAACATTCCACGCAGCTACCCTGCACTCCATCCTCCACTTCCCGCCGTGTCGGGCCGCGCGTGTAGGGTGGCGGTCCCCTACGCCGCTCTGGCTCACACTTTTCGCACCAGCGGGGACGAACTGGTGCGCGTCGCCTCGGGGGCACGCCCTAGCATAGTTCGCCCTGGTGGCACTCGTGTTGGAGTAGAATTGCAGCCGTAGCTGGCAGGGATGGCGACGTGCACGCTTCTACTCTTCATCCCCAATGTGGATTCCTGTCCCACGTAATAGGTGGTGAGCCCATTGCCGTGTTGAAATAGACAGATGCAGGTTGTGGCTACAATTTTTTAGATGAGATAAATCTCTGGACTCGCTACACCCCGTTACGATACGCAGCTATAGTGTGTGCATATATGCATGTACCAACGCGTCTAGTTATTTTTATTTTTATGGAATCCTTTATTGTTGCAATCTGCCCTGTATGGGCATTTAGCTAGTGGTTGGGAAATTATCTATTTGGCATGCATGGAGTACGCCCAGCGGCGTATCCATATAAGTAGTTTTGCAGTATTTTGTTCTTCAAGTATAGGGGATCCTGGGGAGCTTTTCTTTTTATTCGTTTTAAGATGCCCAATATAATAAATGAATGGGATACTTTATCTATCCAAATTCTAAATTTATTACATTATTTGTATTAGATTAGATGTTTTTCAAAATAAATGCCTTAAATAGAACTGATTCAAATAGCCAATACCTACCTCCGGTGATGGGAAGCCACTTCTTTCGCTATGGCTGGTTACGTAAGACTGAGCGCGTAGTAGTATTTCTATTTACGAGCATTTCCGTGCTTCGAAAGGTGTACGTAAAAAGGCTTCACGAGACACATATAATCAATTACAGGGAAAATACATAAGTTCCCATCTGTGTAATATATGTAAGCCTAATCTATGCAGCAAGCGAAGTTAAGGCACTAAGGCGAACAGCGCGGCTAATGGCCCTGTTTATAATTATTTGTTTTAGTTCGCAGGCGGCAATGCATCTCACCTGTGCGCCGTGGGAACCGGCATTTGAATAGGAAGAACAATTCTTATTACTTAGGGATATACCTAGTACGTAAGGATATACGTAAAAAAAATATTTTACACATACTACTAATATTATAAACGCGAAGGTTTGTTTTGAGATGTTTGTTACTCTTTCACGCAAAATCTACTGAATGGATTTTGTTGAAACTACGATAATATAGCTTACACAGAATAACACATAGGCTATTTTTTATTCCGGTAACAAGTTCCTGTGGGAAACGTGAACGGAAAACTTCACCACGCGTCGGGAGCCGTGGGTGTCAACTAGTATTATTTATATACTATTTATTCCAAGTACAATGGATTACATTTAAAATCACATAAATGCAACATATTATAGATCACACAAAGAAATTTGTAATGTGTGGAAATTGACCCACTACCTCAGAGTTTTCGACCTCAGCTAATTTACCTACTAGACTAACAATTCAGTACTTATACGCAAAGAACACCATAATTATATATTTTAGTCAACCCTTAACCACGGCCGGTGTAATCCCGTCGAAACGTCGGGATGTAAGGTAGGCTTTGTACCTAATTATATACGTCGCGAATAAGACCCGAAATATTGCTGCCTGTACTGTACCGCACCTTTCGGCTGCCGGATAGTAAAACCTCTTTAAATATTTGGCACGTTTAAATGGCGCCGCCCGCTTGATGGAAATTAACCTGTGATTGGAGGCCGCTATCATAGCCAGCAGGACTTCGATAACGGGCCTCATGTTGACGACCCAAACTTTTTTTCAAAATAGGCACGGTGTATATATTCGGGTTTTACTGGTTTGACTGCAGGTCGCCGCTGAACCCCGAACGTAACCCAAGGATTAGGTACTTGTTTATGTTACTGATGGATACCTTATGAATCAGTCTCACGACGAAAATAGTCTCATCTAACTAACTTTTATGTCAACCACCTAATATTTCTATATATTTAATATGCCAATACTTGGAAGAAATATTACACATACCTACACTGAGCATATGCAAATTTTATCTAGAAAAGTATCTTCCAAGAACCTAGGAGGATCACACCCAACCCTTGATTCGTCAATCCTAACGCAAAACGGTCAATATTTTATTGTAGGAATTTATAATTAGTTATGTTAAGTAATTAGCTTATAAGAAAGATGTACGGAGACTAGATTCCCCAGTCAAACCATCAACTCGGTTTTGGGGGACAAATTTACGTACCTTCATGTAAAAACAGTTTTTATTACATAAATAAATAATAATAAAGGATAATCTCTACTAATTGTAACGGAGGAATTACGAACTGTATACCTCTTCTTATAATACGTTTCGTCATTCGAAGGTTCGTCATTCCTCCGTCATTCATTAAATAAATAATAAATATATTGTGGGACACTTTTCACACAGCGCCATCTAGCCCAAAGTAAGCTAATATTAGCTTGTGTTATGGGATCTAGATAACTGATAAACGTACTTATATATTTCTAAATACATACATATTATAGATAAATAACACCCAGACACAGAATAAACCATCGTGCTCATCACACAAAGTTTTATCCTGGGTGGGAATCGAACCCACGACCTCTTGCGTAGCAGTCGGATGCACTCCCACCGCGCCACAGAGGCAGTCATTATATAAGTGTCCTACATAAATCTCCAGTCCGAAACAAATTTTCCATAAAAATGTACACATTAAAAACGCTCAAGAGCAGAGATTAAGTTTTTATCTGAAAATATAGATTAAACGTCGCTCAAACTCGGTGTGGACGGTGGAATTGCTTTTTTTTTATAAAGAACTCAATTCCAGCAAAAAAAAAAAATTCGTTAGGTAAAATAAAAAAAGGCTTCTCTGCGTGTTGAGGAACGAAGAAGAACAAAATAATGTCTTCCATATTCGACTGACGTCTAATAAATTATCAGTTTTCCACTACTTACTAGCTGACCCGCGCAACTTCTTTAATGCCACATAAGAAATAGGTAGATTTTTAGATTTTTACACAAACAATTTTATTATCTTTCTAATTTTTTTGTGATAAAAAGTATCCCAAGTTACTTTTAATACCTCCAAGAATGTGTAGACAGTTTCATGAGGATCGGTTAAGTAGTTTTCACGTGAAAGCGTTACAACCAAACTTACATTCACATTTATAATATTAGTAGCGATTTATCTAATTATTATCGGTAATTAGATTTACTTGATTCGATCACCGACGTGGAACCACTATTAACACAAACGATTTTACTGGTGTGATTCACAAACACCAGAATAGCCTTATTACCTACGCCAATGTTAGCTAGCAGCTGCAAATTTAAAAAAAATGTTCGTCTCATCGTGTCATAGAACAATCCACCAAAATTAAATAAATATCTAATAATTATCTACCGATATTGTAACCTACTAGAAGGCCTCGAAACACAATGAGATAGCCATAGTCAGTCCCAACTTACACATAGGCCGGTACAACATAGTCAAAGGCTTCCAGTGCATCATTATTGAAAAAAATAATATCTTGATAATTATTTTTTTTTGTTGGTGAAGCTCAACCCGGACAGGCAAAAAAACTCAATCCATACAGCTTTGTCATTAGTATTCAAATTTACTCAGTAGGTCATGTTCAGCCCCTTGTCGATGTTAATCCAGACCTAAGTCCTGTGTCACTTTCCTTCACTTATGTACACTTTTGAACCCTTTATGTATAATAATCCCCTATTATTAAACACAAAAACATTAATTATAGACTAATTTTGGAAAATAATATACACTAATATAACCGTATAAATAATATAACCGTCATCTATGTTGGTGCCAAAAATCCTCGTAATACAGATATTGATGCTCTAAAGATGTACTCAACTCGTGAAAAGGCTAAAGTTCTAAGTGATACTGCCAACACAGGCAATCGATTATTCTCAGTTTCCATGAATACTCACTCACCCACGTGCACACCCACGCAAGGTTCACATTAGTACCTACCACTTCCCATGCACTCTTCATGTATTCTATAGTCATATTCGGTTCCCACTGACACCAAACCGAGACCCACGCTATTGCAAACTGTATATAAATTTCATTATCGCATGAAAATCAATGATATTGTACACTGAATTTGAGGTTATTTTCATTTATTATTACTTAGTAACTAACTATTGTTTTGCTTCTGTTCGAATTGAAGTTGTCTCTTTCTATACTATAGGGAATAACTTCTTCACTTTCGTTGTAGAAAGCTAGTCCGAATTCTACCTTCGTTTTTATATATCACTAGCTGACCTCCACAGCTTTGCCCGTGACATAATTCTAACTCCCGTCGCATCTATTTAATCCTGAAGCTTATAAATTTTACAATAATGTATGAAATGCTCGATTTATTCACATTTATGGTCACTGCTCCGCTCTCCAGGGTAGTAATGTGATGATATATAACCTATAGCTCTTCGACAAATGGACTGTCCAACACAAAAATATTTTTGCAATTCGATACAGTAGTTTTGTTTTGTTCAATTCGAATCAATAGTTTCAACCAAACAAACATCTCTTCAGCTTTATATATTAGTAAAGTATCATCGGATATCATCAGGCAAAATACACACAAATTTTGACACAAGGAAACAATTTTTGTTTATAAAGTAATAATTTCAAGAAAAAAAAATGCAGATTGTGTTTTGTAAACATATTTTACCCGAATGAAAACCATCTCAAGCAATTCGAGAAAATAATATTAACGTGTCATGTCTCAGTAAAATATAAGAGTATTATAGGGTAAATGTGATCACAACAAACTAGTAGTGAATATAGTCCTTAAATATAAATAGTGTTTATACCGGGCATAAAGAGTACTTTTTATATAATTTCAGTACAGAAATTCGGTATATGGGTAAACTAAAACAAATATAAGTCTTTACATAACTACGTACCTATTACATACCTTATTTACTATTTATACGTTATAAATTAGAAAATAAAGTCGCGGCGCGTTACATTGGAGCTCTGCGCTGAGCCGGGCTGCAGGCTGCAAAGCCTCGTTAAAGTTGATAATGCATTCACATATTAAATAATAAACTAGCACGCGAATGCTAACGACACGAGCCAAAATATACAATTTATTTAGATAGTGCTCATAATGATATCCGTAACGTGCAGGTTACAGAAGTTCTGCAAACATAATTTAGCTCTATATATTTATTCTATGTTAATACAGTGATGGCAAACACCAAAGTAAAAGAACAGGAACATCGGAAAAATAAAAGATTTCATTTTAATCTCGATACCTTATACTCAAAGTTGGAAGAAAGTTGACTTTTATGGAGACGATTTCTTCTTTACCGTGGAGTACATTGAACTTTATTACTATCACAGGTGCTTATCTATTCTTATATAATTCCTATTACCTACAATAAAGGGCGTGAAATGGAATTGGCATATGTCGACGTCATATTAAAAATCCTCTATTAGCTTTAGCAGATAGATAAGATAGTCTCTTTTAGATTATAGTGTAAACTGGCATCTTAAGATTGTGGAGAGTAACTCACTTTGTTAAGCTCTTATATTGAGGTGTATATATTTTAAGGATAAGCTACTAAAAACTGATATTTAAAAGTGATACGTACAGTTAACTGAGTTAATTCTTCAGACATAAGGTCGGGTCGGGTCAACCAAAGTAGCATAAATTAATGAACCGGAGAGAAATACCCTAGAGAAAATGCGAGAATAATATTGGCTTTTAAAGTAACGAAGGATATTATATGGAAAATATGCGGGATACGGCGGCGGCGTAAGGTTAGGTAAGTATTTATTTACAAAAAATATGAAAGAAAAAGTCAATTTACTAACGTTTACGTAGAATATTGAAAAATTTCCAAGGCAATTTTATAGGCAGCCTTTTGGGTAATATCACGTATTCAATCATGGGGAAAACCCAATGAAATTTGATTGAAAAACGAAAACGCTGAGTGTAATGCAGATGAACACCAAAAATATTCTAGACACAGCACATTTTTCTCATTTTGTGGAGTGATTTTTCCAACGTGTAAATATAAAGAACGGACATGGAAAATTGGAGGACAACCTTTTTATGTTATGTCAGTAAATATTTGAGTTTCATATGTGACTAAGATGCTTATCCGTAGCGAGACAAAGTCGTATAACTTAGTGTAAGAAATTCTTTGTCACACAATGTCGTACCTGGCTAATTACGAGTATGTACTAGGGAAGAAATGAGACCAGATGCACGTAGGTCATAGAATCTGGATAAAATGCTCTATGCTATAGACGTTATGAATGAAGGTTACTTATTTTATGACAGTTACTTAGTAGTACGAATGTTTTCTGCTACGCCATAAGAAGCGTAATCGGTTTGAAAAATGATTGTCTCTACGTCCCTCGTAAAGAGGCTTTTACATATTTACTTTGTGTGTATCACATCAGCTTATTGCAGGGTATAGTATACGCTCATATAAAGTCAGTTGTATTTCGTAAATTATTACGTAGAATTAAATATATCTACCAACATGTTTTTTTTGACGGACCGCGGATTCACCCGCGTATTTATCGTTCCCGTTGAAATTCGGGGATAAAATGTAGTCTAAGTGATTCCTTATTACGTCTTCCTGGAAGTCCCGTTTCATAGATTAACAGAGAGATAGACAGACGTATATCGAAATGTTTTTTTTTTCTAATTACCGTATATACTTGCATAAGCTTCATTAGTTCGTTACACTTCAATTTTCCTTATTCACAACGATTCAAAGACACTTCAATTTTATTTATTTGTATAGATAAGTATTGTTCAGACGTGGTAACCAGGTATTGTTACATTTTATGAGGAATAGAGAAAATAATAAAAACATGAGTGAGAGTGACCTTGCAGTAACGGCAAAAAGTTATTAATGATTATTTTAGTAATTAAAGTTATCGCTGTCGCTGACAGTAATTTGTCACTGTTATTAGCTAAGACAACAATTTGTTATTTCTTAGCACTATAAATTGCTTTTTCGTCACAAACATTTTAGAATATCGCCGTAATTAGATTGTCTCCACAGTGTGTCTTTTCACAAACAAACAGAACTCTTTTTTCGTAAGATATTCAAATATTTTTATTTGATACTTTTTTATGTACCTCGTAGCAATATTACATATATTCTAGGTATGTATCACGTGAATAATATTCGAAAATTGCTGAACAAAGAAAATGGTGGAATTGTTTTTAAATGAATTTTAATGAATGAACGTTTTTATGTTTCTAAGATAAGTAGGTAAAGTTCAGCAGGTAGATCATCTCCTTCTTCATCTTAAGTGTTTTCCCAGTCGCTCCCAAAACCTACCTGGATTTGGCACCTTGGATCCGCTAACAGAAACTATATCTGGTATCTGGGATTCTTCTTTATTTTAAGTGTTTTTCCCAGTTGCTCTCAAACCCTACCTGGATTTGGAACCTGGGATCCACTAACTAAGTTATCTTTTGTACCTGGAATTATTCTTCATTTTAAGTGTTTACCTAGTTGCTCCGAAACCCAACTTGAATTGGTATACTGGGATCCACTTTTATTACTACTTATATTTGTATTACTAGGAGCATCGATTGGCTTTTAGAGTAAGTTCACTAAACTGACACTACTCGCCTGATGGAAAGTCATGACGACATCTAGCGAATTGAAGACCACTGTCACAATCCACAAGACTATTAAGATGGCCCTCAAGTTGGCGGCTCAATGATGTGCCTCTTCACGCTCCGCTTGAAAACTTAGGGTAAACACGTACGCTGGCAGATTATTGCAAATTTCTGTTTGTTCAACAGTACGATCTTTTGAATTGGTCTGTTCTGGCTATATTTTTCTCTACTGTATGATAGTGCCTCTGCCCGGCACGCTTTGCTCGAGATTGAAAGGTGAGATCACGTTGAAGAGCTCTTTGTTTGGCATTGGGCTCACGACCTATTACGTGGGACAGGAATACACAGGGTGAAAAGTGGGCACATAATATGCCTCTGCCACCCCTTTTGGGATAATGCGTGATTGATAAATAAATTGATTGGATTTTAATTTTTCGCCTTGTTGGCAGCGACTGTCGCAAGCTGGCAGTAAGTTCTAAATACGATTAATGTATAAATTCCTAGTTCTTTGACTTCACAGGTTTCATAATAATTAAATAAGAACTTTGTGAAAAACAAACAATTCATGAATGTGAAATGGGGTATGCTGTATCGATCGACCCCACTCTCCTCTGCAGCTGCAGTTAGCTGCTGCAGTTTGAACCAGTTAGAGTATTTTAAAAATTAATATAATTTCGGAGCTATATTATGAATCTCGGATCATGAAAATCTCGGAAATTGTCATTAAAAGAAGAGTTATTTGTGATATTACACTAAAAGTAGTTTTATATACCTACTAGCTGTGCACACCGCAGCCTAGCCCGTAGAATACCCGTTGCAAACATTTAATCCATAAATCCCTCATCACCCCCCACTTCTTTTTTTACCTGGAAATTATTGTTACTGCCCCGATCTCCTGGGTAGCAGCGTGATGATATAATACCCGTTTCCCGATAAATGAGCTTTTCTACACAAAAATATTTCTTCAATAACAATCTTAGTTTCAAAAACAAATTAAACAAACTATTCAGCATTGTAATACCGCATATAGTCGCAAAGCATAAAGCTTCACAAACACCATTATACTGGAGGGGAGCATAATATTCTTGTATCGCGCGCTATTTGATATAATGGGAAATCCTATAGACCTATCCTATTTTTGGGAATAACTCAAATTTAAAATTCAAACACGTCACGATCTGGTCCTCGTCTTGTTGATTCAAATTAAATAATCAAAAGTTGAAGCGCTCGTGGCCCCGCGGACTTAGTGTTCTGTACACGACCACTGAGTTACGCAACTTTCACTATGGCTGGTCCTCGGATGGGTGGACACTTTGTGGCATTTACATTTGCAAGCGTTTCCGTGCTTCGGAGGGCACGTTAAGCCTTTGGTCCCGGTTGCCAGTAACATGGCAGTCGTTAAGTCGAGTTCTAGGCCTTATAGGCGGCTTGAAAAATTTCAGCAGCAGGTAGCCACAACCTGCGCCTGTCTATTTCAACACGGCAATGGGATCACTACCTATTACGTGGGACTGGAATACGTATGGTGTAAAATGTGGGCTTAAAATATGCCTCTGCCACTCCTTCGGGGATAAGGTGTGATAGATAAATAAAGTAAATAATAAGTAACCGTGATTGATCTCACGTATCTAACAACAAATTGTTAGTTCGCCCAACTTTAACAGGAAAAACGGGTGTTAGATGTATGGCGGGTGAAAAGGTTTTATATTACTATTGTTTTGTTTTATATTATATTACTAGTAATATATATGAGTACTAGCTAAAGGAAGCGACGTGGAATGAAAATAAATCGCGTAAAGCGGAACAATGTTTTGATGCCAGCTGACTGTCAAAATGTCCTTTTAAAGGAACAATAGCTTTTTCCCGTGAGTGCGCTTGAAAGCATAGCCGTCGTTCAGGGGAAATACACATGAAAAAGGGTTCATAGCTTACTGAAAAGAAAAAATAAAACATATTTTCATACTCGTATACTTGCCTAACATGTTTTAGCCAACTCAGTAATGATAGGTATTCACATGCAAATTATGCGAATATTATTTTTGACTAGATGATCCACCACGACTTTTCCGTGACATACTTCAAACTCCCATCGCTTATAAATTCGATAATAATTCATAAAAAATTGGCCAATTTGTCAATTTTTTTTTATTACTGCTCCGCTCTCCAGAGTGATGATATATAGCCTATAGCCTTTCTCGATAAAGGGGCTATCCAACACACAAAAAGAGTTTTTCAAATCCGACCAGTAGTTCCTGAGATTAGCGCGTTTGGTTGACCAAACAAACAAACAAACTCTTCAGCTTTATATATTAGTATATAGATGACTATACTTCTATATCCTAGTGTATTCCCAGGCTGCTAGGAGCATTTATAATTTAGCTTGTGATTTTAGGCATTATTGGAAGCGATGTATCTGCAGACTACCGAACCAGATAACGACACAGGCGTAGATGCCCTTACGGAATCAGGAGGTCAGGCATCAGTTGCGTCCAAAACTAGCGAAAATAAAAAGCCTATTGAAACTGAGTCCCAGGATTCAATCCAGATAAGGTTTATAATTGACCACAACTGTCTCAACAACAATTTTAATAAAGTACAAATAAGAGCGAGGTTCGAGTGACGAAAAATATTTACTGTGCGAAATTTGAGGGTTAAAGGAGTCAGAGTAGACGGAGACTTACATGTTATAAGAAGACCACGTGAGCAGATTGCTCAAAAACGGAACGGTCAAAAGTACCCGGATAGACATGCATGTATGAAATGATTAATTAATCTGTAGGAAGCGAAAGAAGTGTGCATTCATCACAAAGCCTTACAATCTGTCCTGTCTGACTACCCAGTTAAAAAACAGCGTGAAGATAATTAGTTATAGTGTTTTAATTCAACTGAGAGCTGAAGTATTAAATTGTGAAATATTTATCAGATAGTTATTTCTATAACCATCCACACTAATGTAAAATTTATTAAAAAGTCAATGATAATTAAGCGAAGTCTTCGTCGGCCTAAATTATTAGTTTTACCAAAAATACGTACAAATTATGCTAAAAGGAATATTACCTACGAAGGAGCACAGATATATAATGGACTTCCATCAGAAATAAAGGGTGTAAGCTCGTTTGGCGTTTTTAAATCTCAATTATCAAAACATATTATTTCATGCCACTCGCATTAATTAATAAATACGAGTAAGTAAGACATTGCTACTAGAGTATTGAAACGCCAAATGTGTATGTATATTCTTTGAATTTTGGTTACCGAATTGTATATTACTGTTTCATTTATGTTCTCATGTAAGTGACTTCTTGTCTTTTTTGAGAATAAATTCTTTAAACCTATATTTCTCTTTCTAACATTGAATCAGTACGACTTTGGGGAATCGAGGAATACGGATATTTATGTGCCACATGCCACCTAGCCGGTAAGTGATGTATATCCTCGTTTATATAAACGGATTTGTTCAAATCATGTCATGGCACTAAGGTATATTGTGGTAAAAACTAAAAATGGAATATAACACATGTCAAAACAGATAAAAACAGGCAGATTTTGTGCGTGAGTCGATTGCTCAAAAACGGAAAAGTCAAAAGTACTTGGATACCCAGACGTGCATGTATTAAGCGATTAATGAATGTACAGGAAGCGAAAGAAGTATGCGTGGATCGCGCCATGCATACGATATACCATGTCTAGCTCTGTCTGATTTGTCCTCTCTGACTACCCCATCAGGGATACAGCGTGAAGATAGTTTAGTTAAGTTACTGGCAGACACCCCGCGGTTTCATCCTCATAATGCTAGTTTCCGTGGGAATACGAGCATAAAATGTTGTAAGGTCTTTGAACCAGCATTTTACGTCGACTCGTGCGATTTATTTAACTTACATAATTTTTACTTTAATACTTTTAGTACTTATCATGCTCCGTACTCGATCGGTTAACCTAACAAGTGTGTCATCGTATCATTATTATTAAAACACTAAACTAAACTATCTCCACGCTATATCCGTGACGGGGTAGTCAGAGAGGACTGATCGCCAGGCTTCGCGATCCATGCATACTTCTTTCGCTTCTTCAAGATCCATCAATCGCTTCATACACGCACGTCTGGGGATTCGAGTACTTTAGACCTTTCCGTTTTTGAGCAATCTTCTCACGTGGTCTTCATATGTAAGCCTCGGCCTACCCTGACTCCTTATTATTATTATTCATTTCATTTATCATAGTTTTTTACTAAACTTGTGATTTGAGAACTTACCAATAAACGGTTATAATAAGTTAACCATCTATCATTTTCTCACTGATGTAAAAACCCCTTACAAATGTATCTTAATTATTCTTTATGATTTCAGCAATCTGCGAGTGAAAGTCCCGTTAAAATCGGTTCAGCTGTTTCAGAGATTACTCTTAAACAAAGACAAACAGATTTTTTACTAGCCAGGAGAGTACAGCAGTAATCGTGAATGTTAAGAAATCGGGCAAGATTTTATACTAAATAGCTATCTATCTTCACGCTGTATCCTTGAAGGGGTGGTCAGAGAGGATAGATCCATGCATACTTCTTACGCACCCTGCTGATTCATTAATTGCTTTTATACATGCATGTCTGGGTATCCGAGTTCTTTTGACCTTACCGTTTTGAGCTATTTGCTCACGTAAAATTATGTAATAGTAAAAACATACAAATGTGAAAGTTTGTATGGATGTTTGTTACTCGTTCACGTAAAAACTACTGAATGGATTTTAATGAAGCTTTACAATAATATAGCTTATACATCAGAATAACACATAGGCTACTTTTTATCCCGAGAACAAGTTCCTGTGGGAAACGGGAACGGGAAAACTTCTCTATGCGGGCGAAACCCCGGCGTCAACTAGTAATATTATAAATGCGAAAGTTTGTATGGATGTTTGTTACTCGTTCACGTAAAAACTACTGAATGGATTTTAATGAAACTTTACAATAATATAGCTTATACATCAGAATAACACATAGGCTACTTTTTATCCCGGGAACAAGTTCCTGTGGGTAACGGGAACGGGAAAACTTCTCTACGTGAGCGAAGTCACGGGCGTCAACTAGTAATTAATAAAGACGAGAACAAACGTTAGGGTGTTCAAGATATGTCACGGGGCGAAAAACGGGTTATCTAGTACTTTATGTTATTTTAGCTGTAACAATGTTTTATTACAATTACACGAAGTTTGAGAATGTTGGGTTTTTGGTTGTCCATAGTTTGTACACGCGACCACCTTTTTACTGAGAGCACTTACAGTTTTACGAAAGTTTCACGAGTAAATGTTAATAATTTATTTTTTAAAGTTTACTTTATCACCGTGGGCTAGGTAATAAATTACAAAGACGGAATTCATTTAAAATTCACAAAACGCCGTTAATGCTGAAACGAAACTCAAAACAAGCGACGGTACAAAAGCAATTTATGTACGATGATGATTTATTAAGCGCGTGTTACATTAACGAGCTCACATCATATTCGTCATAATCATATACACTCAAATATGACATAACAATGCGTGACATGTGTATTTCTTTGTTTTATATTGTTATCTATACTAATATTATAAAGCGGAAGAGTTTGTTTGTTTGTTTGGTTGAACCCGCTAATCTCAGAAACTACTGGTCGGATTTGAAAAAATATTTTTGTGTTAAATAGCACATTTATCGAGAAAGGCTATAGGCTATATATCATCACGTTACTACCCTGGAGAGCGGAGCAGTAGTCATAAATGTCGACAAATCTAAAAGTCAAAATATAGAATTTGAAAGCGAGGTGAATATTATAGGTGCGACGCAGGGGCGAAGACGGTCACCTAGTATACGATATAACAATGAGTGACATGTATTTTTTTGTGATTTATATTGTAATTTTTTTATTTTATTTAAGCCGTAAGTAGAAATCGTTCAAATTCAAGATAAGCTGATCCCAACGGCTTCGCCCGTGACATATTTTGAACCTCAGTCGCACCTATTTTATCCCGTCGTTTAGTACTTACAACAATAATGTATGAAAATTTGCTCGATTTGTTGGCATTTATAGTTACTGCTCCGCTCTCCAGGGTAGTATATAACCTAAAGATGATATATAACCTAAAGCCTTCCTCGATAAATTGGCTATCTAACACAATTTTTTTTTCAATTCGGACCAGTAATTTCTGAGATTAGCGCGCTCAACCAAACAAACATACACAAACGAAGAAACAAAACTCTTCAGCTTTATATATTAGTATAGATGTGTAGCAAGTTTTACCAAGTGCTAACAACCAACAGAATAAACAAATATTCACATTAGCTAAATATAATATTTCAATTACCCACATGCAAATCACTATTCAGGCACTCTCACAAGCTCTCACGTCTGTTATGTACTCGTAGGTATGTAAACCAGTGTCCTGGCGAATTCTTGCCAGTAATTTCTAGTTGCCCACTGTGCCGGTAACTGGCAGTAAGCGCCTGCTAGCGCTGGAACAAAGCGCTACACTACGACTACGATTAGGTATGCTATGCGCTACGAATCTATGTACCTATATAAATGGACTTTTTATAAGTATCTATACATATAAAATCTAAGTTAACAGCATTTTTCTGATCCACGTTGTTACTAGCCAATAATTGATTTTCCTACAATTTAAAAATTTAAGTTTTTTCGCTCTGGAACACGGTAATGATGTTCTTTTTGAGCAGATGTCTTTAAATTTAGTGTACATATTTAAATTGTGTGAATGAATAAAATTGAATGTAATTAAATTGTTTAGTTTAGTTAATTCATCAATCACGCCTTATCCCCGAAGGAATGGCAGAGGCATATAATACGCCCACTTTTCACCGTGTGCATTCCTGTGCCACGCAATAGGTGGTGAGCCCATTGTCATTGTAAGTTTAGAACCCATCACATTACCCAAAAAATCAACTAAAGCCTTATCAATTATGTTTTTTTACTATTGCTTTTATTAAGGCATCACAATGAAATAGCGCTTGCACTTAATTCGTCATGTCGTAATACAAAGTGCCTTATTAAGATTTGGCAAAGTTCCAGTGAGAGGTTTCGACTTAATTACAGAATATCCAATACAATTAAATCGTCGAAATGCTTTTTTACTTCTTCAGCGGGATAATAAAAACAATGAGTGCTGTATAAACATCAAAAAATAATGGAACGAAGTTCCTTACGGCAGGCTTGGAGGAGATAGGGATATTGAGGCGCGACCGAACTAAAAAAAATAAGATAGTAAAACCGTAAGAAAAAGTCCGTAGAATAAAACCGTTAAATGAGACGTGCGCAGGCGCGACAGTCGTTTGTTTTGCAAATTGTGTCGATTCTACATTAGCCGAAGGAACTTCGTTCCTACCTGGTGTCCCACGACACATCTTTTTTGATATTTTGTTATAAATAGACAGGGGCATCGCATCTTTCTCCCCTCCTTTATTATCGTTCGACTATAGTACTCGTTAAGGAGAACTAGAAAAGATGAAGTAAGCTACTCTCGGTATACAACCGATTGAAGGGCTTTTCTTCAAAGCCCGAGATCGGCTTTCCTCCTGTTACGTTGTTCCACTTACCTTCAGCATCTCCGATACGTTTACCTATTGGCAAGCTTGTTATCCTACACGAAATCTTTTAAGGTCAATTTGGTATTATTATAAACCTTTTCTGGAGGAAATATTAAGAGAAGAAGAAAGAATAGAACGAAGTCGATGAGAAAATACTAATTTTAAAGCAATAATGTCCTGTAATGTGACCTTTGATCTTTATTCCTCCATACACCTTAAAACATTCTTTACCAATAACAATCGCCAAATATTTTTACTCCACACCAGAATAAGGAAAAAGTCTATGAAATTTACTAGCTCCACGAGAAATATTACTTCATTCCTCTGGGTATGAACTCACAAAACTTATAATCACGTTAATACTGAATAGGTACACTGAAACTTTAGAACTCAAATCCTAGGAGAACTATTATGAAACAAGTTATTGTAATATCACTGTAACAATATCATTTGTTTATTGTTGTTGTTGTTAGTTGTCTTCGCCCATCGTGGGCATGCAAAAAAAACGAAGTCCATACAACCTTGTCTTTAGTGTTTATATTTTCTTATTTTTTAAACTGTTATGACTAGTCACTTTGACGATGTCGAGTCCTCAGTCCTAGGTCCTTGCCCTCAGTATTATGATAGTTCTTATACTGAGGTTTTCAGTGGATTTTACGCGGCAAGATGGAAAATAGCATTTCCCTGCACATATATCATTGTTTTTTTAACTATAGCATGTTAACACAACTTTTACGTCCAAGAAACCACCACTCCCGCACATAAAAGAAGATAAATGCACAAGTTTTAGAAAATAATATACAGTAAGAGTCCGCCCTTGTCAATGTTCCCGCGTAAACTAAATCATTTGTTTAATCCTTACGTATTTTTGACTTCTTATACACTAAAGCATACAACCATTCAGCCTAGTTACTCATACTATTTTCACCACAGGCGCACAGTTTGTGAGAAATCTCAAAATAACAGTGAATATTTCATATCATATTTTAAAAACATGAATATCAGGTACGATTCCCACCTCAAAACAAGCTTCGAGAGGCAGAGATGCACAAGGGTTACGACACATTATGAAAATAGAGGTGCAATGTATGCAAACCGACTAACTTTGAAATTCTTTTTGCCTTACAAGAATCGTACACATATGAAAACTCGTGTCAATATGCCGCCTTTTCATGTTGCGTGAAAGTTCCATAATGGACATTGACAACTGATATATCTAAGTTGCATGTACTATCTTAACTTTGCCGTACCTTTTTTCTTTGTTTCACCTGTCATAAGAGTATATTTTAGATCTATGCTACAGACATTGTTCTTATTTTTCCCGCCATATTTTATATTATTACTCGAGGTAAAGCCAATATCTCAAGGAGCTGGCAATAATAAAAGAAAAGGCCTGAAATCTACTGCAAATTATCAGAATACAGGCCAACATCGATCAAATAAGATGTATCGACTGCGTATTCTATATATATTACCTACCTTATCAAAATGTATTGCTTCGTGCGCAGATTGCGTAGAGAAAAAAAGTTCTGAATCAATCTTTTTCTTAATCGAATCTGCCAGATTTCTTTATATCCATAAAATTATGTAAAATATCAAAGATTGAAGAATAGAACTAGAAGGAATATTACCATAAACTCACGTGGCATAATTTTGATTATAATTGACATACATTTTGTATTAACTGGCAGTTTAATTTATACTAATAAATAAAGATGAAGAATTTGTATGTTTATTTGTGTGTCTTTTCGTGTTGGCCCATTTACGAGGAAAGCTATATATCATCACACTACCGCACTACTACGAGTATCAAATAGAGCAGAGCAGTAATTTATAATATATAATATTTTTAAGAAATGTTTAACCACTGGTATATTCCCCAAGTGCCTTAAGAAAGCTGTAGTTTTCCCTGTTTATAAGTCAGGAGCAAAAGATCAGGTAGGAAACTATAGACCTATCTCCTTACTTCCAGCAAAATCCAAAATACTAGCAAAAATCATAAATAGTAGGCTTATAAAGTATTTAGAAGACAATTCACTGTTATCTAACACACAGTTCGGCTTTAGAGCGAACAAGTCCACAGCTGATGCGGTCCACAATCTGACAGATTATATTGTCCGTGAGATGGATAAAGGTAATTATACAATGGGAATCTTTTTGGACCTTTCCAAAGCCTATGACACAGTTTTTATCCCTACTTTGTTAAAGAGGCTTGAAAACATAGGTGTTAGAGGTATACAACTGACGCTGCTCAAAATTTATTTAGAGGAACGCACTCAATTTGTAAAAATCGGCAATATACTCAGTGACGACGGTAATAATACCTCATTTGGTATACCCCAAGGTAGTGTGTTAGGAAGTACACTATTTTTAATATATATAAATGAACTCTGCAACTTGAAGTTAGACCGGGGTGGTTATATCTTACGCGGACGACACTGTCCTCATTTTTTCAGCTGAATCCGAGGTGGAAGCGTATGGATTGGCACAGTGTGGTTTTGATATAGTAAATTAATGGCTTCACCATAATTTGTTGACTTGAAATGCAGAAAAATCTAAAGATGTTACATTTTTAATGCTCAAACGACCTGAAAGCCAATGTAACCGGTCACTAAAGGCACATTATTGCAGTGACCGAAAAAATAGTTTTTGCACGTGCCCAGGTATAGAAAAAACAGATAAAATGAAATATCTGGGCATTATAATAGACGATACGCTCTCATTCAAATAGCATGGCGTGGCACTAATTAAAAGACTCCATAAGCTGATATTTATTTTCAAAAAGATTAGATACCTTGCTGATCCAAGCTTAATCAAACAAGTCTACTTTACTCTTGGTCAATCCATACTAAATTACTGTATAACTTCCTGGGGTGGAGTAGGCAAAACAATATTATTGCCGATAAAAAGAGCACAGAGAGCGATTCTTAAGTAGTTATAAAAGCGCCCGTTTTTACAGACAGTTTTATGATTTGGCAATATATTTTCGGCATCGTTGAAACTACTACCGTTTGATCCACCAACACCCTCACCCGAAACCAACTTTACTTGTTGATGAATTTGATAGGGCCTTGCGAGCGATGTGATACGAGCAATTAGCATTTATCGGAGCTTGGAAGGTCGCCCATCTAACACCAGTTTGGTATCTGCGTTCATTTGACTTGACCTCTGACCTAAATCCGGTAGAGGAGAGACGAAATACCGTGGTAGTTTAAAGCGAAGTTTAACCTCCTTCGGGAGTAAAAAAATGCAGAGTTACCCTGTTACCCTTGCATAAGTGTGGCAAAATGCATTTCACACGTACGAAAAAAAAATTTAATAAAAAGATAGTTATTGTCAATGGGTCACTTTAGTATTGCCCAACTCGGTTTACAAATCCGGATATCTTTGACAGCAATGTTTATTTTTAACCCCCGACGCAACAACGCTTCCCTTTTTCTATAGGATGTACACCTAGTTGCCTTCCAGGTCTCCCGTTTTGCATAGAGGGAAGAGGCGTTAATTTCTTTTCCAACACACTTTGATTAAATTCGATGCGGGTTCCAAGACATTTTAACTTCTCCTGGGACTTCACCGAGATCGAGTTCGGTGTAACTTTTTTGATCTTGGTCATTGCTGTAGTTCCTGGTTTACAGGAGTCACAGTAATGGGAATGTGGGTGGGATTAGTCCCATTTAAATCCCAATCCCATTTAAAAAATGTCCTATTGTGGGACATTTTTTTAAATGGGATCTCACGAAAGGATGAAGCGATTTCAATTTAGTTTTTTTTTTGTATTAAAGGTGACTTACGTGCGAGTGTTCTTAAGCAAGTTTGATGAAAATCGGTTGAGCCGTTTAAAAGTTGTGGGGTGGAAGTGGGAAAGGGTAACCGAATGTATACAAAATACACTCGAGTAGGGTCTCAAATGAAAGAACGTCACATTATTAATAATATGTTCATTTTGACTTTTTAAAGGGAACTTAAGGTTTTTGAGTCGGGGTTAATTTTGTCTATTGAAATTAATATTATCTTGACTTGACATAAATGACTTTTTATTTGTTTATCTCTTTGAATATAAATATGGAGTAATGGTCGAAGTGTTACGTATTTTTTTAACAAATATAATAGATTGCAAGGACACACGGACCTTTTTTTACAAAGCAAAATGCCCCAGCGGGACGGATGGTCGTATTTGTCAGCCACCAGGTACATTATCAGCGTGACATTGAGTTCGTGCGTTCCCGAGTCCCGATGGGGCATTTAGCATAGCTGTGTAAAAAATGTATTTAGTCGTACATATACTACTTACCTAGATAAAAAAAATAAAATTAAATATTGTGGGACACTTGTCACACAGCGTCATCTAGCCCAAAGTAAGCTAATATTAGCTTGTGTTATGGGATCTAGATAACTGATAAACATACTTATATATTTCTAAATACATACATATTATAGATAAATAACGCCCAGACACAGAATAAACCATCGTTCTCATCACACAAAGTTTTATCCTGGGTGGGAATCGAACCCACAACCTCTTGCGTAGCAGTCGGATGCACACCCACCGCGCCACAGAGGCAGTCATGTTTGATCATAAAAGCAAAACTATTTTTTTTTTAAATTTGGATGCGTTTTGTAGCCCCGCCCACAGTGAATTATAAACGATCAATGTGTTAAGTATCTTTCGCTTTGGTCTTGGCTTTTCGCTATGGTCAGTTCTGGGATGGATTATCCTTAGTGGCATTTATATTAACCATCTTTTGTGTGCTTCAGGTGGTATGCTAAGCCGTTGATACCGGCTGCTAGTAACATAATAACCGACCAAGTTCAAAGCCTTATGAAGGGCTCAAATATTTTTCTGTTGAAATAGTTAAATAAGATCCAACTTGGCTTCCTAAGCACGGAAATGTTCGAATATGGGAATGCCATGAGCGGTCACCCATCTCAAAACCGATCGTACCGCAAGATGTTTAACGCAATGATCGTTTACTGAACTCTGAGCTAAATATTAGCTAACTAGTTATTAAGTTCAGCAATATATGACCAGTACATCGGTACAGCTTGCCTCTATATTCAGTATACCTTCACTGACATTGCCACACCATTAAAACTTTTTTTTGAAATTTGCGTCACAATATCCTGCATCAACCGCATACTTGACAACTGGTTTCCTTTGCTGAACTAAGATATATTATATAAAAAAAATATTATTCAAGTCGTTATTTTAATTTTATATCTTAACCGTAATGAAATAAAGTTCATTTAAAATAAACCACATATTACTCATGCAACATTTTTGAAAACTGTAATTGTTATGCTACTGTAGTTCTTATTGCGTTAAAATAAAGTATGTATTACGTATTAAATTTGCGTACACTATCTGCACGTGCTGTGACGTTGAGACAGTGCACGTGCACTGTACACGCATCTGTCGTCCTAAGTTCACTGCACCTTTCCCTTCTAAAGGCTTCTTAACACATTTGAGGCCTGCAGCTCCTTTTTGTAAGGATGTGAAGTTATGATTAATATTTTAATGGGGATCTTAGCAGCTGCTGTACGAAAATAGATCATCTCAAACGCAGGCAAAGTGTGGGTTGCACCTGTTGTTTATAATAGATCAATACTGGCAAAATATCATAATATTACACCGAAAAGTTTTGATATGTCATAAAAAAAAGTTGGCAGAAAAAAGTTGTTACCAAAAAAAAAAATTTAAAATTAGATCTTGTAGAACGAGATGTTTTGCTAAGAAGTAACTCGTATAATAATATACAATGTGTATGTATTTTACCGTTTAGCGGTCCACACTTTGTTCTGTGTATGTCCATTTTGTACTTACCAAATTCTAAACACGAAAGTTCCCGAAACGTATTTTGGAAAATTTAGAAGGATGAACCACACAAAAATTCATAATTTATAGTAAATTACTGCTATTCGATTCCTTTAAATCGTAAGTTGCATTTTTTAAACTTAAAAAATCAATTGTTGAATGTGGGTTTCCGTAAACTCGAAAAATGATTGTAGATTAATTCAATCATACTTGTTTTATTTTATTCACGCCTTTTTTTTTCTAAATAGTACTGGTTTTGATCAATAAAACAATTTCTACTTAGAGAAATAAAATTAAAATACGTTATTTTAATTGCAAACTAAAGTTTTACACAAAAGTTTTTAAAAAAACATTCTGTCGGGTATAGCTAATCTCGGAAACGACTGTACCAATTATGACGGAACTATTACTGACAGATATTTAAAGTTATAAGGCTATTTTTAAATACATATTTCCACAGGAATGGCCACTACGTGGGTAAGTTGCGCAGAGTCAGATATATAAAACTACTAGAATACGGCTGCGGCTTCTATTTGGAAACTTTTTTTTTTGCTTTATCAGAAAATATATATACATAGGCCGTGTGAATAAGATAGTAACTAGGTATTCCGGGATAAAAAGTAGCCATACGTCACTTTCCATACCTATGAGTATATCTTAATCTATCGTTCTTTTTTTGAACACGAAATCTCATTAACGTGAAAGAGAGAGAAACAAAGAAAGAGATCAAGTACCTATGTGATACTAAAATGTTATTGTATCAATGGAATAGGTATTGTGAGAACGCGTCGCACACGCCTCAAGAATGTTATTCATAAAGTTTATGTTATATCTTATGGAGAAAAGTTTCTCTTGTACGGTAATAGGATGCTTGTAAAAATGATTTGCGTTTCTTACGACTGCCGTAAGCGAGTACTGACAAACTCGAATACTTTCGAGTTTGTTATTTGATATGCTACAGTATTTTTGAAAGTGCTTTTTGTTATATTTTACTACTAATTGTCATTCCCGTGGGAATATGTTATTGTATTTTTTCCGGAATTAAAGTAGCATATGACTATACCAAACCAGAGTGTATCATGTAAAAGAGCATGTCAATCCATTTTCAAAGACACTTTCGAAAGTAAAATTACGGACAAATAAATAACATGACATAAATGAAATGACATTCTTTGCAAAGCGCCATCTAGCAAAATTAAGTTAATACTAGCATTTGCTATAAGATCTAGGTAACATTAATATAAAATTTATTTATTTTATTTATCCATCACGCCTTATCCCCGAAAGGGTGGCAGAGGCATATTATATGCATATAATATAAAATTAACAAAGTTATTTTTATATACATTTGAAATTCATACATATTATAATGTAGCAAATAAAAAATTCTACGCTTGCTTAAAATGTCTAAATTCGAAACAAATATTGGCGTAATTCACATTACACAAATATTTGTTCCAAATCAATTTTTAAATTCGGAACATCAGCAAAAGCAGTCGCACAAACTTGCCCCTGCCTGCCCCGAGAGAGTCAACCACAAAAATAAACACACTCCACACTTTTTTAATTCGGATTAGGATAACACGTCAAAATGATGTAAGTAGCTGGTTATGCCAGTTAAACTATGGTGACGACCAGTATTAGAAGGCAACTATTATAATCATAATTGCTTTATAACTATAAGTCACTATATAGTTTTTTGTTCTATTTTTTATTTGTTCTTGCGGCGATACTTTTGTTCTAGTTACTCTACACGTCGACATTCCTGAGAGACAGGTGTTTCGTACGCAATAACTGCAAACACATAGTCGAGGAGCTAAGTGACATCTTATATATCAAGAAGGAAATCCATTGCTAAATTGCTTTAGAATCTCGGCCACGTTACTAGTACTATAATAATAAATCATCTTTGACGGTACAGTCATAACATAGGAACTGTATGTAGTAAAAATAAAAATCTATACTAATATATAAAGCTGAAGAGTTTGTTTGTATGGTTGAACTTGCTAACTCCGGAACTACGGATCGGATTTGAAAAATTCTTTTGTGTTGGATTTATCGAGGATGGCTATAGGCTATATATCACGATACTACCCTGGAGATTATATAATATGCATTATATAATCTCATAATCTAATAGGTACGACGGGAGTTCGAAGTATATCGCAGGCGAAAGCCACCTAGTATATTAAAAATTAAAACCTAACCTTACATTAGATAACATTTATTAATCGACAACTATTACTGACAGTAAACTTCAAATCATAACGTATTTTTGTTGTATCTAAAGAATAAGAATTATATTATGTTATCAGTGATCTAAAGTTATGTTATAACGATAAACAAGGTCACCGGTACTGGCTGCAACACAATCCCTTTTTTTTTAAACAAGAAATTGTTGAACCGCGCAAATCGATGCCAGGTAAGAATCCGTTGTACCACAAAAAACATCCTTTTACTCCTAAAGAAAGAGGGCGGTTATTGTATATTCTCTTTTGTAATATCAACGTCACATATAAATCACATAGCGTGTAACGTGGCACAATCAATGGCTGAAAT
Source organism: Thumatha senex (assembly GCA_948477245.1). Lineage (NCBI taxonomy): Eukaryota > Metazoa > Arthropoda > Insecta > Lepidoptera > Erebidae > Thumatha > Thumatha senex. Next base: position 28,263,501 of record OX419728.1, read on the forward strand.
TGATAGACAAATGGTCTTTTTTGATAGTTTGTTACAATCAAAACTGGATTGGACAGAATTTGGAATAAAATTCAACGAATATTATAATGGAACAGTGCGTTTTTGTCCTCCTTTCATCTCGTATAAAATCAAGGTACCTGTACAAGTACAAGGAAATGTAAATAGACTAAGGTCTGGAGTTTTATCCTGGATAAACGTTTTATTCTCATGGGAATACGCGTTTGCTAAACTTACGCGTTATTTATCAATTGCTTGTGTGGCTTTAATAATATAAATTTTTCAGTGTTCATCTACACGTTTAATGGTCTAATCTAAACCAACTGGGATAATGTTAGCTTTAATTTTTTTTCAGGGATACAGCGTGAAGATAGTTAGTTAGTTTTTTTTTAATTATTTTGATATACTTTCTATTTATATTTATCACGCTACGTTAAACATTTATTCAACTTATCTCAAAGATAGAAATAACATATTGTTTGTTTGTCTATCCTGTATACATTCCCACACACAACTGTGCTGCAACGTAAGTTGGTGTGGGAATTCCTGGCAAGGTTTTGATACAAACAAATAAAATATTGCAAGGATATGATACCCATTAATCTTTTAAACCACTACCTTTTGAATTTTATATACCTATATCTACAGCTGTTGTCACTATTGTCATTTTTTTCAACTATGTAGTGTTTTTTTTTTCTACTATGTAGTACATTTCAAATTAATCTGACTTTTGGGTCTCTATCAAATCTGTTTGAATACACACACACAACCGCTTTGAAACTATTAGGGTTAAGGATCACCTAGATCTCAGGAGGACAGTAGGTAGTTGCTCCTAACAACGCCGAAAGTTAAACATAAATACATATTGTCACTGTACTGTGTGTTTATCCCCGAAGGGGTAGGCAGATGCATACTATGTGCCCACATTACAACGTTTGCATTTTTGTCCCACGTAATAGGTGGTGAGCTCATTGCCAAGTTGAAAATAGACAGGCGCAGGTTGTGGCGACCTGCTGTTGAAATTTTTCAAGTCGCCCATAAGGTCTTCAACCTACAGAATCACAGGACAGTACTGACAGTGTATATCATTTACCGAAAGCTTACACAAGACACACTTAAAAAAAAGCTATTACACAAGTCTAAACTTGAATGTTACACCTACGCGTTAAAATTAGATGCCCTACTTTGTGTCTAGTCCGATACTACCTGGGGCCCAATTCTCGACCATACGACTTGAAAGCGTAGACGGAAATTTGCGGATAAAGTGTCATTTCTTTCATATTTATAACCGGTAAAGTAAGAGACAAAAGACATTTCACCAGTAAATTTACGTCTACGCTTTCGAGTCGTATGATCGAGAATTGGGGCCCAGGACTTTAATTGGTCGTGCTAATAAGTGTCTAGTACATAAGACCTTTTAGCCTTTTTGTTACCACCTCACTAAAAAGGCAACGGGTTCAAAATTTCTTCCAAATTTAACATCTAAAATCGACACATTTTATGAAATTTATTCGGCCCTTTAGACCCACCCAGTTTCGTGCTTCGGAAGGCACGTTAAGCCGTTGGTCCCGGTTACCAGTTAAATGGCAGTCGTTAAGCCAAGTTGAAGGCCTTATGGGCGGCTTAAAAAGTTTCCACAGCAGGTCGCCACAGCCTGCGCCTGTCATTTCAACACGGCAATAGGCTCACCACCTGTTACGTGGGACAAAAATGTGGGCATAAGGTGAATTGTGGGTGTTTATTATACCTCTACCTACCCCTTCGGGGATAAAGGCGTGACAATATGCATGCATGCATGCTACTTTGTGCCTCCTGGGGGCTGAGTCTACTATTGACAATCCGTAGAATAGAACCCGAATCGTTGTTTTTAGCTGTCAAAATGTTAGTCGACTACTAACAATGCAACTGACAAGCGGCCACTGGCGCGGTAAGTGTTAGTAGAATTGTATCGGCCGACCGATAGAAGGTTAATAGGAGAACCTACGATTGTAATAGTAGACTACGAAAAACTGTCAAAATTGTACCGGTGGCTTTCTGTTAAGCGACGATTTCGACATGATTGAAAAAGCAGACTCGGCCCCCTTGAATTCAAAAATAAATGATTATTCGAAGATTATTGTAAAAATCAATAGAACACCAGTATTATAATATGATAAATTTCTATAGCTAAATGCTAAATAATCACATTTGCTTAGTGACATTACTGCAATAGCAATGAGTATAATATTTTATGTTTAACAATATTTTACAGCAAATCTATAATTGAATCTACATGATTTACTGCGTCATTTACTGCGAGTATGCAAATATAATATAATTTTGGGGTTTACGATATAAAGTATTACGATTTGCATACATTAGATATGTCTGCTCCTGGCCCTGGGAACAGGAATCTGGGACATATATTATTATACCTTTTTTGGATTTTGTCAATTTACCTTTAGATACTGGTGCTCATAGCCACAAAAAAATGATCACAGGAAACAGGAATCTGAGAAACGTAATATTTTAGGACTTAAGTTTGAAAATTTCCATTTATTTATACTAGCTGGTGCTCGTATACATAAAAAATAAAGGTCTAATTCTCCATTACTGTCAAGACAATTACAGAATTATGCCAAAGTAATTGAAGGTAGATATTCGGTTCACATAAATTCTATAAAATGCTTAAAAATTTCCCCGATTTGTCGACATTTATGATTACTGCTCCGCTCTCCAGGGTAGTAACGTGATGATATATAGCCTATAGCCTTCCTCGATAAATAGGCTATCCAACATAAAAATATTTTTTTAAATCCGACCAGTAGTTCCAGAGATTAGCGCGTTCAACCAAACAAACAAATTCTTAGCTTTATATTAGTATATAGATATATTCATATAGCTATACGAGTATATTCAGCTTAGAAACCGAAAGTTCGCAGTTCACCAATTATAGATAAAACGCAGCTTCACCTAATTGTGAACTACGAACTTCGGTTGTTGTTGGTTGTCTTCGCCCATCTTGGGCAGGCAAAGGAAACTCGGTCCATACAGCCTGGTCTTGAGTATTTATGTTTTCTTAGTATTTAGTCATGTCTAGTCACTATGTCGATGTCAAGTCCTCAGTCCTAGTTCCTGGTCCTTGCCCTCAGTATAATGGTAGTTCTTATACTGAGGTTTTCAGTGAACTTTAGGCGGCAAGATAGAAAATAGCATTTCACTGCTTATATTTTGTCTAGCACTATAGCACGTTAACACAACTTTTATGTCCAAGAAACCACCACTCCCGCACATAGAACAATATAAATGCACTAGTTTTAGAAAACAATATACAGCAAGCATCCGCACTTGTCACTCTTCCCGCCGAAAGTCTACGAACTCAGTTAACAACACAGAAGAAATTATTATGAGAATAGATAATATTAACGGACCACGGTAAATAATATCATAAAACGATAAAATAAGAAACATAACACTTAAGATTCAGATAAAAATACCATTCCGAAAACTACCAAAAGCAGAGCCCATTCCATTCCGAATTTATTTATGAGCGGAATAAAAATATCTATTGTTTTTACTCTCGCCGATTCGATTTTTAAACTGTTCTAAAGGTTTTTATTTCAAGTTTTTTTTTAAATGGACTCTTTACACCCTTAACCCGCTACTCTCGTAAGTAATCTTGTACAATGCCCTGTTTGCCCTCAGGCCCGTTTTTTTAAAGGTGAGCGTGGCTTGAAAGTGCATTTTGGGAAAATACACAAATCCCAGAATGTACTTCCAAGCCCAGTTAATCCAATCACTTCGGCAATTAATTCTCCTAATACTTCTCAAATTCCTTTTTGGCAAATTTTAAGTGAAATGAAAAATTCAATTCCAGTTTTGAAAAGGATTCCGCGTGGTGCGAGGCCTGCTGTGGCTTATAATTTGGCAAGTTGCATAGGCCCGTCGTCCGTGAGAACTCCGTTATGGCCTGGGAGCAATTGCTCACTTCTTCTTACAGAATACTCCATGTGAAAAAAACAGATAGTATTAAAAGATCTTTGACAACCCATCTGAAAGAAAATTGCAATAATCCTCAATTTAAACATATTGAAAACAAAGTAAGGGAAGGTGACATAAGAGGAGCGTCGAGATTGCTTTTTAGTAGCGATGTGGTGGCGTCTTATTCTGCAGACACGCTCGCGGGTTTGCAGAGTAAACATCCACCGCCTTCAGATGATCTCAATTTTCCTGAACCACCCAATGATGATACTGAGTGTCTGAGACCTGTTACTGCCAAGGACGTTTTCACGGCCGTTTGCTCCTTTCGCAGCGGATCCGCTGGCGGTTTGGACGGTTTGTCACCGCAACATCTTAAGGATTTGTTGTGTCAAACTGTGGGCGCAACAGGGGATGCACTGTTGAAGGAGCTAACGGTTTTAGTGAATTTAATGCTGTCTGGCAATGTGGACGTTGGCATCATTGATATCTTATATGGAGCCAATTTATGTGCCTTACTTAAGAAAGATGGTGGCATTCGTCCCATTGCTGTGGGGAGCACTTTAAGACGTTTAGTAGCCAAAATTTGTTGCAAATTTTATAATAGTGAACTTGCACAGAAATTTCAGCCCTACCAACTAGGCTTTGGCTCCAAAGGAGGTTGCGAGGCAGCCTTGCACGCTCTATCCAAGTAACCTTGGCAGTAGTGAGGGAGAGGTCATCCTGAAGGTGGACCTGAGGAACGCCTTCAATTCATTAAACAGGGATACCTTGCTGAACCAAGTAAAATTAGAAACTCCTAAAATTTATAAATTTCTTTGGCAGTGTTATAGATTTCCTACAAAATTAATTTATAAAGATCATCTTTTAGAATTCTCTGTTGGATGTCAGCAAGGTGACCCTCTAGGGCCTGTCATTTTTTCTCTCGCTATACATCCTATTATTGAAGAACTAAATTCAAAATTCAATATATGGTATCTAGACGACGGGACACTTGGAGGCGATGGACAAACAGTATTACAAGATCTAGATTTCATAATAAATAAATTTAAAGCAATTGGACTTCAACTAAATTCGGATAAATGTGAACTTATTATCACTGAAAAGGCGACGATCTTTCGACGATACATAAATTTTGTTCTTTGGCACCAAATATTAAAATTTTAAATAGCGCATCACTCCGCCTCTTGGGTTCCCCGGTTTTAGATGAAGGTTTTAATTCTTTTTTAGAAGAAAAGCTTACAAATTTTAAAAATATTTCAGATCGTTTACTTAAAATTAGGCTTTCACTATACTTCGGTTTTGTCTATTCGTACCAAAATTTACTTATGCAGTTCGTTCATCACAATTTTGGAAACATTTGCCACTTTTGGGAAAAATTTATGACACTATTCGACACACCTTAAGCAAAATTTTAAATGTGGCCTTGAACGACCGAGCTTGGCTCCAAGCGTCTCTTACAGTTCGTATGGAGGGGCTCGGCATTCGCAAAATTTCTGACATTAGCCTACCAGCGTTTCTGTCGTCAGTTCACGGCACTGAAGATTTATACAGAAAAATTTTAATAAACACACTGGTTAATTCTGAAGTATCGTGCAAGACTGACGCCATAAATGCCTGGAAATTGGCGTGCCCTAATACTGCCTTGCCTGTTAACCCATCCTCTCAGAGACTCTGGGATGTGCCGCTCTGTAGCTTGGTAAGAACTGCTTTAATCAATACTTCTCCCAATGTTGCAGAGCGTGCGCGTTTGCTGGCTGTGGGAGAGTGGGAGTCAGGCTTATGGATTCAGGCGCTTCCATCACCCAACATAGGTACTAAGTTGGATGATACTACTTTCCGTCTTGCCACTTGTCTTCGTTTGGGTGCTCCGTGTGTTTCTCCGCATCATTGCCACTGTGGAGAAGTTGTCGATAGTCTTGGACGCCATGGCCTCTCGTGCAGCAGAAGCGCAGGTCGTATATCTCGCCACGCCAATCTCAACGACATTATCCGTCGCGCTCTTGCCAGCGCGGTACCAGCCGTTCGAGAACCAAACGGGTTGGTGCGTGACGACGGTAAGAGACCTGACGGTATGTCTCTGTTGCTTTGGAAGATGGGTCGGCCGTTGGTGTGGGACGCCACATGCGTCGACACTCTGGCGCCATCACATCTTCCAAGCACAGCACGTTGTGCGGGTGCCGCAGCTGCTTCTGCTGAAAACCTCAAGCGGCGCAAATATTGTAATCTAGTAGGGGATTATATGTTTGAGCCGTTTGGGGTTGAGACTTTGGGACCTTGGGGTCCAAGTGCCCGCTTTTTATTTAAAGACTTAGTAAAGCGGCTAATCGACTCTTCGCGCGACCAGAAGGCTGGTTATTTCCTTGCACAAAGGATTAGTATTGCCATTCAACGTGGCAATGCTGCCAGTCTTCTGGGAACGTTCCCGGTCAGTGATGATGCGGAGGAATTTTGTATGTATATTTATTTAAGTTTAGTTAGTTATTTTTTTTATTTTTAGTGTTAGATTATGTTTATAATTTTACCCTTAACTGGTGATTTTCGTCTTGTTTCTCTGGTTGAACGTAATTGTCCTTTTGTTCGTCTAAGCACAATAAGCTCACTCAAAATCGTAATAATTCTATTTCGTAAACCCCAAAATTTTATTATATTTGCATACTTTAACGCAGTAAAGCATGTAGATTCAATTATAGATTTGCTGTAATATATTTTTAAACATAGAATATACATGTTCAATTACTATTGCAGTAATGTTGGTTACTCAAAATCTCCCAGAATCATGTTTACGCGGTTTTCAGAAATGGATGGGAGTAAGATAGGTTGTCAAATTCGGCGAATCAGCCTTTCGTAATCCAAGGACAAAAGCCTCTTTCAACCATTTTGCTTTTGCGGTAGTCGATTGCAAATATTACGGCAGTATGGTTATTAGCTCTTGTGTTGCTTTTATGTAATAATATCACACGCTGCCAGGGTAATCTAAATCAGTCTATGAAACTATTGTACCGGATACTAACTTTTAGATGCGGGATGCGGCAAACGATGAGTCTGTGATCTACATAATACCAGGCGAAGGTATATTTTAAGCTGGCAACAACAATATAAAGGGTTACTGCGAAAACTCATTGGTGATTTAAGCTCAAAAGCTAAAGCATGCAAATACAGGGGTCTAGGCTCCGAATTTGATTTTGTCCCATTCGGTGTCGAGACCCTTGGTCCGTGGGGTCCTAGCGCTATAAGCCTTTTTAAAGAAATAGCAAAAAGGTTAGTCGACATCACAGGAGACCGATGAGCTGGCAGATTCCCCAGACAAAGAATTAGTCTAGCTATTCAAAGGGGGAACGCTGCCAGTATCTTCGGAACCTTGCCTAAAGGGACCTCGTTTAATAATATATTTTAGTTATGTATCATATTTTTAAGGTTATTTAATAATTTGTATTTAAGCTCACAAGTACATAATTATAAAATTTATTTAAAAAATGAAACTGTACTTGTAATTTTGTACTAATTATTGCAATATGTGATAATGTAGCATGGTGGTTTATATAATTATCATTATTTGTTGGTTTGATATATTTTTAAAATAACTTGGATCCAATTGAAAATCAGCGCGGAGTACAGTAATGTATGTGCTCTACATACATCTGAATTGGCTACCTTTTCAATGTCAAGGCATTTTATTATTATAGAAGTATCATATAATTACGTAATGCACTGAATAGATGATTTTACTTTCTTCTTCAATATAAACCCACTGAAAAAATATAAGAAAAAATATAAGTTAAGCCCATCGAAATAATTTCAGTAGAGATAAAAAATACAGAACGATTCGCATCTTTGTCTTGTCTGCCATTCAAACAAATAATAAAAAAAAAACAAGACTGGCATCAATAATGTTCAAAGACTATTGTTGTCAATGCTTACGGATACTCGTACTTTATTCTAGTTTAAAATACCTCCGGACATGAGATGATAGGATAGTAGACGAAGTTAGAAACTCAATATCTTGGGAAACCAGATCAGTACTATACATGCTTCATCATCACTTAAAACAAAGTCGCTTTTCGCTGTCTATGTATGCTTAGATCTTTAAAACTACGCAACGAATTACGATACGGGTTTTTTTTTTATAGTTAAGAAGGAAGATTATTATACAAGGAAGATATTTTTTTTACGTATAATTTGTTAAGTTTTTGTATACATTGACTAAATTATAACGATATTTGTTGGGGATGTCGGAAAAAATAAGCCGTCTGGGAGCTTTTAACGAAAACGCTGCCTAAACCCTTTGAGATATAACAAAATAATGTATGGTGCAATTGTCTATCTAATGTAGATCTACAAAAAAGTCCGCGACGGTATATGTCTATCTTTTAAGAATAACATACTATATCTATTTTAATACTTTAAAAAACCATCAATTATAAAGCGGTAATTGAAAGGCTATTTACACAAATATGCTATTAATCCTTATCATTTTTACTACGTTACTTGGCTTTAGCATTTCATGAAGATTATTTTGACCCTTTAGCAAATTAAATGAACATCTTACGAGTTATAGCAAATTCAAAATAATGCGCAAAGAAATTAATTTCGTGTAACCATAATTCGACCGCACGGCCCGATCGTAGGTAAGGAAGGAAGGGCGTAGGTACTTGAGAGTGGAGATGTAATCAACGAATTTGGAAAATGTTCTAACATTATTGTGCAATTTTATTAATAGACGACGGGATTAAATCGGTGCCATGGGGTTCGAAGTATGTCACGAGCGAAGCCGTGCGGGACAGCTAGTACGACTATAAAATTTACGTCAAAGTTGCGTGTATCTATCACATTGACCAGTGATTTATGATTGAGGTTATCTTATTTGGGAACACAAATATTGACGAACCATATAGTATTGACAAACAGTGATAAACTTTGAAAAAATAATTGGAATACATAACATAAATAGTATTGGTCCCGCATTGGTGTATCTGTGGTTGGAGCAATAGATTAGGGGAGAGATGTTATCATAAAGTACTCGGATACCCGTAGACGAGCATGTATGAAGCGATAAATGCCACCCCTCTTTGACTCTGGTGCTCACCATCTTATGGATATTCGTCTCTCATTTTGATCAACTAATCATGCAGTGTTTTTAACTTTTTTAAACTGCACGTCTCTCTCCACCTTTGGGTGTTACTTACTCCTCCAGTTTGAAGAAGTCGATCACGATGACCGCCAGGACCAATATTCCACGAAAAAGGCCCATAATTGCGTATTGAACTATTCAAATAGAAAATATTTAAAAAATTTCGCGGTTTATACTGATATTTTATATACTACGAGTACCCGGCTAGAAACTAGAAAATTGTTTCGCATGAAGTCCTAAGTAGTATATAAAATATAAATAGAAAATAGTTTGAGGCACTGCGACTGAAATTTGGTCCTACTTTAAATAATTATATCAGGGAACGTTTTAATGTGTTAACAACTATTTAATTCGTAAACCAAATGAGTGTAAAATTAAAAAAAAATAGGATATTGACGAAAATTATTGCCGATGAAAATGGGTTGTAAGTCTAAAGGGCCTAAGTTCAATTCAATTCATTTATTATTGCGAAATACAGGTATATCAGAGTTCCATAAGATTTAGTATTAAATTTTAGTTTCACTATATTTCTGCCAATCTGGCATGCAAAATTATTACATTACAATAAGGCATAGTAACTTATAATAAATTATGATGTAAAATTTAAATGATCCATACAATATTAGTTATAAATGTCAATTCATTAGTATTCCTAATTTAATTAAATAATTTGAATTGGAATTACTGCATGTCAAATGTCAATATTATGAATTATTATAATAATGTCAAGGTTACGAAACCTTTTATACTAACTAGAAGCGCTGGACAGGAACAGGAAGCGCTCGTGGCCCCGCGGTCTCAGTGTTCTGTAAACGATCACTGAGTTACGCAACTTTCACTATGGCTGGTCTTTGGATGGGTGACCACTTTGTGGTATTTACATTTGCGAGCGTTTCCGTGCTTCGGAAGGCACGTTAAGCCGTTGGTCCCGGTTGCCAGTAAAATGGCAGTCGTTAAGGCTGGTTGAAGGCCTTATGGGCGGCTTGAAAATTTCAAGAGCAGGTAGCCACGACCTGCGTCTGTCTATTTCAACATGGCAATGGGCTCACCACCTATTACGTGGGACAGGAATCCACACGGTAAAAAGTGGGCATATAATATGCCTCTGCCACCCCTTCGGGGATAAGGCGTGATGGATATTTATTTATTTTATTTATTTTATATACTAACTACCATTCAAATATTCGTCAACTGAGTAAAAACATTTATTCACTAGTATGAGTTTGACTCTAGCTTTAAACCTATTCAATTCATTTATTTCTAATAAATATCTTGGTAACCTGTTATAAAGGCGAGGGGCCATGCATAAAAAGCTCTTATTTATAAATTCAGTCTTATTTGCATGCTCAATGTTAAGTTATGCCGTTTACTGTTTAAATTTGTAAATAAATGTCTATTTTTCCTAACAAAGAGTACAACTTCTAAAATGTATATAAACGGTAGTGTTAAAACATTTAACAGTTGGAAATATGGCCTGCAACTATCCAAGGGTTTTAAATGGCATATAGACCGGATACATCTCTTCTGAGCCACAAATGCAGCTTCTTTATCAGTGGAATTTCCCCAAAACATGACACCATATCTCAAGAGAGGTGCAACATAGCCGTGATATGCAGTGAGCACAGCTGTTTGACTGGCTGTTTTCCTCAACATGAATAAAGCATATGAAAACGCATTTACTTTATTGCATAATAGTTCAATATGTATTTTCCAACTCAAGTTATAATCGACATTAAGACCTAAAAACTTTATTACAGCTATCTCTAAAATTATTTTATTTGAACTATAAATGTCCATATTAGAAATACTATTTACCCTATTTCTAAATGTCATATTATATGTTTTGTCAGTATTAATAATTAAGTTATTACTTGTCAACCAGTTAATTGTATTAGTCAATGTCAGATTTACCTCACATTCCAAATTTTCTTTATTGTTTACCAGTAAACACAATTGTACTGTCATCCGCAAACAAGACCATTTTATTATGAGTTACCTTAGGTAGATCATTAACATATATTATGAACAGCAATGGACCAAGTACACTGTGCCTTTTGATTTGTGTGACTTGTGTTCTATTGCTTAGATAGGATTTCATTAAAGAGTATACATTTCCTCTGACTCCGTATGCATATAATTTCTTTAGTAATATTTTGTGATCAACATAGTCAAATGCCTTTGTTAGGTCCATATACAACGCACAAACTTATTTACCTCTATCTATATCAGTCAATACAGTAGCTAAGAAGTTATATACTGCCATATAAATAGATTTATTTTTCATAAATCCTATCTGTTCAGTACAAAATAGATTATGACTTTCAAAATAGTTATATAAGGAGTTATGAATAACCATTTCAAAAATTTTAGAGATAATTGGAACAAGTGCTATAGGGCGATAGTTGTGCATATCACTTTTGTCATTGTTCTTGTGTATAGGTTTGATGACAGTGAATTTCAAAAGATCAGGGTAAATGCCATCTTGAATACATAAATTTATTATATGACTTAATACATGTGACAGTGCAACACAAACAAGTTTTATTATTTTTGTTGATATGTGGCCATACCCTTCACTATTAGTATTTTTTAAACTCAAAATTATTTGTATATCGCTAGGCACAGTTGGCCCCATATATAAAGAGTTAAGTTCATAGGGCACCGGTCTTAACAATGGACGTCCTGGAATGGAGTTCCATTTTTATTATTTACGGGAATAACAAAAAAGCGTCCGTTTCGAAATACACTTACCGCATATCTACGTTATCGATGTGTTCGTAAAAATTAAATAGACAGAGGCACTTGGATCCATTCGAATATTGTTAGGCTTGTATTGTTAAGACTGTATTTCGGTAAAGCCCTTATTATCTGAAAGCAGATAATTTTAATTTGAGCAAAAAGTTTGTAAATGTAATAAAAATTGTTACTGAGCAAAATTTTTGTAACTTGTTTACCAGGAAGTCCTTGTTATTACGTAATTATTGATGACACAGTGACTAATTATCCAATCAGATGTGCACATGTCTTCAAATATGTGCTCGGTAATGTATCCGCCATCAAATTAAATTAAACAGGATCATGTGATCAGATTAAATAACCTTGAGAGCGACTTTTCCTTGACCTATCTTTTGAAAATAATCATCATCATCATCCGAGCGTCTGTCCCAGTTGCGTCGTGCGACGCCCGGGGTCCGCTTTCCTACATTTTCTCCTCCACTTCCCACGGTCGTCGGCATCCCCTGTAGTGAGACCATTGGCACGCATGTCATCCCTTACGACGTCAAGCCAGCACTTCTTGGGTCTTCCCCTCTTACCGGGACCCGGCGGGGCTGACATGGCCAGACATTTGTTACCTACGTAGCCTGGCGGTTGCCGCAAGACGTGACCATAACAACGAAGGCGACACTCTTGCAACTTGTCTGCAATGTCACGGACGTGAAGGCCGCCGCGGATGCGAGAGTTCCTTTGGGGTCCATCTTTTGAAAATAATATGAGAGTCAATGTAAAAAAGGGGAGAAAATTTAACTACTATATTCTGGGAATTAACGTAGGTATCTAATACTTAACCCTCTAGATTATCTATTGGTTGGTTGGTACTCAGTGGAGTGAACATTAAAACACGCTTAATGGAATTGTGACTTAATAATTTGAAAAGTTTTCTACACCCACGTTGCAAATAAATTAACGGCCCAATATTGCAGACTCATAGAGTCAAGTACTTTATTAAAAGGAATATTCATCTATCACGCCTTATCCCCGAAGGGGTGGCAGAGGGATACATATTGTACCCACTTTTCACCATGTGTATTGCTATCCCAAGTAATAGGTGGTGAGCTCATTGCCGTGTTGAAATAGACAGACACAGGTTGTGAAATAATAATAATGAATAAAGTGGTTTAATTAAATACTCGTGAAACTGTTCTCATGCACAATCCCACATTGTTTTATTTCTTCTTCACGAAAAGCACACAATAGTTTTTAATATTTTGACATTATTAAAAAATGACCTTAAATGAAAACAAACAACAGCTTTTCCATATCTGTAAATAATTTTACTGACGAGTTATATATTCATCACGCCTTATCCCCGAATGGGTAGCAGAGGCATATTATATGCCCACTTTTCACCGTGTGGATTCCTGTCCCACGTAATAGGTGGTGAACACATTGCCGTGTTGAAATAGACAGACGCAGGTTGTGGCTACCTGCTGTTGAAATCGACGTTAGAATTAACAGGCTTAACGACTGCCATTTTACTGGCAACCGGGACCAACGGCTTAACGTGCCTTCCGAAGCACGGAAACGCTCGCAAATGTAAATGCCACAAAGTGGTCACCCATCCGAGGACCAGCCATAGTGAAAGTTGCGTAACTCAGTGATCGTTTACAGAGCACTGAGACCGCGGGGCACGAGCGGCGCTTCAACTCAACTGACGACTTAATAAAGAAAAATCAATAAAACACCAAGTTTAAATCTTAATTGTTCTGCACATGGTAGAAAAAGAACATGACATACAGATGTGTTGGATGACGATCACATATATCTGTATAAAGTAGTTTTAAAAAAAGATTCGAATGTTTTAATATTTATCACTACTTCAAACTGGCCATTTCTCCCGAACACGTTTTAAATTTATTACAAAATGGCGCTACAAATTCAACATTAATACCGAAAGAATAATGCAATTCATCTGAAATAATTTCCATTCTGTTTATTACCTACAGTAAAGTCTTGCACCTGGTAAAATGAAAATACAATAAGATAAAATCAGTCTGGTTAAAAATAAATAAATATAACTTCGTTTAAATTACTGGAGAAGTGAACGAATGATACGAAAGTTGCATTGCATGGCTACATTTTGCAGATTCAATGCAAATGGATAGGGACTATTAATGATTCCATAATCCTCAATGGAAGCAGGTACAGCCCTATATAATATTTTAAAACTTATGTGGTACTTGTATATTTTCATACCTTATTTATTTTCCGAAACTATTCGCAATATGTAAAAATGTAACACTTATTTAATCTTATCAAAGTTTCGAACGTTGCAACGCTAGTTTTCAGGGCTGGACAAATAAGTAAATGTTGCATTTGGCGAACAAAGTAGTTTTGTTAGTTCCACGTACCTAATAGGGGACAAACCTACACTGCCACCATGCACTATTATACAGGGGCAAACATATAACAATGCTGTAAACTGTACCAAAAAATTTGTTTCAGAGTGTGTGAATACAATCTCTGCAGTCCTAGTTTATTTACAAATAGAAAAACCTAATCATCGTGGTAAATGGGAAAAAAATGGAAAGTAAGACAACAACTTCCGCCTCCTTCATTGTACACAGTACATAATAAACAGTAAGGAAGCTAGGCCTAAATCTAAAATTACGTACCTATTCTACACGGGCCGCGTATCGCCCTCACGGGCCTTGTCGGTTTCGATTTGTCGCTGCCGGCCGTGGTGCAAGACATGGTCGGCAGCCAACAGTGCTGGGCCGCCGTCGCCTCGTTTGCTTCCGAGATGATGGCGGTAAAACGCGAGAAATTGCGGGTGCGGGAGCGTAGGGGACAGACGCTCCCGCACCGCCGTCGTGTTCGGGGGCGTCGTCGTGAACAATTCATGCGCGCCCCCGAATAGTATCTGGAAGTGGGCGGAAGGTCGGGGACCCCGCCCAACTGGCCACTTGGCGACGGGCACCCTCTCTGTGTTCCAGGGGGTGCCCACTTTTAGCGCACGCCCGTACCGGCCGCTCTTACCTCCTCTGCTTACAGAGGTGCGCTCGAGAGCGGTGGAGGTGCGGGCTAGTTCTTCATCTCCTTAGGGAGCTCCGGGATGGTCGCTAATCGACCGCCCCGAGACGAACCCCTCCATTCTGGGGTGCCCCTTGCCGGCTCGCAGTGATTTAACCTCAGGCCTACCCTGCGAGTCGGTTTAAGGTGAGGCGGAACACCGCGAGGTTTAGTGGATAGGACGGCCTCTCTCTCACGGGCCGGGAGCCCCACACATCGTTCTAGCTGCCCCCGCAGCAGGGATGACGGTGCGTAAATGCATTCCCCGCGAAAAAAAAAACACTCACGTCTTATGGTTGTCTGTGTAATAATTAGATAATATAAAATTGTATTTCACATTTAATTAGAAGTGTTTATTGATCTATATGTACTGTGTTAGTGGTCATAAAAGTAAAACGTCCACTCCCAAATTGGGGCTTTGGATGAAACCACAGAACACATTAAAATACTTATTATTATGTGTTCTGAGGATGAAGCAGTCATCATATCTATACTAATATTATAAAGCTGAAGAGTTTGTTTGTTTGATTTAACGCAGTAATCTCAGCAACTACTGATCGGATTTGAAAAAATCTTTTTGTGTTGGATGGCCCATTTATCTAGGAAGGCTATAGGCTATATACCATCACGCTACTGTCCTGGAGAGCGGAGCAGTAGTCATAAATATGGACAAATCGGGCAAATTTTTATGCATTATTGTAGACTTTAGCGACGAGATATAATAGGTGCGACGGGATTTCGATGTATGTCACGGGCGAAGCCGGGTTGTCACCTAGGCACCGATATAGGAGGACAACGAATGGCTCAATGGCAAAATCTTAATGATTCCTTAATTCTATGTATTTGTGAGGTTTAATTTACTTATTTCCTATTTCTTAAACCGGTTTATAGTTCGTTTGAGAGAGTATTAATCATAAGTTATGTAACAGCTGTTTATAGGTATTAAATGTAACTACTAGCTCAGGATAACTGGCTGCATAACTGTTATAATCTTACGCCGGTTGTTAGGACCGTCCACCTGCTCACCCTTATTAACAGGATTTGATTATAGGCACGGAGTCAAGCTACGTTAGAAATACCACAAAATAAAGGCAAAATAAGATTTTTTGTGCTTGTATTCATATATTTCTCTATTATTACTGTTAAAAATACAATAATAACCGGTCTAAAAGCAAGCGAGCTCCCATTTATAAAGTTCTTACGCGTGGTGAAATTTTCCCGTTCCCGTTTCCCACAGGAAGTTGTTCCCGGGATAAAAATTAGCCTATGTGTTATTCTGATGTGTAAGCTATATTTTTGTAAAGTTTCATCAAAATCCAATCAGTGGATTTTGCGTGAAAGGGTAACAAACATCCATACTTACAAACTTTCACTTTTATAATATTAGTAGGACTAGGTGACCCTCACGACTTCGCCCGTGACATACTTCGAACTCTCGTCGCACCTATTTAATCCCGTGTCTTATAAATTCTATTACAAGGCATAAAAAATTGTCCGATTTGTCGACATAAATGATTCCTGCTGTGCTCTCTAGGGTAGTAGCGTGATGATATATAGCCTTTATTTGGAATTTAGAATTTGATGACTTTTTCATTTTACCATTACCGGAGGGCTGTTCAATGACCGGATACGCCGATGACGGTATGTTGCTCGTTCAGTCAAATACTCGTGCGGGACTCGAGAGCTTGGCCCACACGTGCTTGCTCGTCGTTGCGGAGTGGGGCGTACGAAACATGTTATTTTTTGCTCCCCAACAAAACATTTCAGCTGCTTTTAAAATGAAGTTTGAAAGTACCACCGCGCATTAAATTCAAAAACGTTTACATTAAAAATAAAACTTCGGTTTGCTATTTAGGATTGATTTTAGAGAGAAATTTTGCAGTCATTGAGCACATAAAAACTGTAGGTGAAAAGGCTAAAAATAGCTTTTACGCGTTGTCTAGAATATATAAAAAAAAAAGCCTTCCTAAGTTTCTTGCCGGTTCTTCTCAGGTGGGCCGCGTTCCGAACCGGTGGTCACTTTAAATATTTTAAATAGTGTATAACATTTTGTAAGCGCCGTTAAAATGGTCTATGCAAAATAAAGTTTTTTTTTTTTATTGTACCGCTACGGACTTTCGTTCAAAACATTGAAGGTCGTTTACGGGGCCACTTATCTAGGCTGTATGTGTAATGGGGCGCCGGTATGGGCCGATAAGGCTACTATTGGTGCTGCACGTTTAAAGTTACTGCAAAGTCAACGCCTTGCCTTGATATTTTTATGCAAGGCCTACAGGACGGTTAGCACGGAGGCTCTGCCGGTGATGGCTTTATACTATTCGGCTAAAGATGGCATGGATGATACGTTTTTGTTAGCAAGAGATCGCCTAAGAATTGCCAGACTGTATCGTGATAATGTGCGTGAAGAACTTTTAGACGAATGGCAGCTGTGTTGGAACACTTCCATCAAAGGGCGCCACCTCTACCAGTTTTTCCTAGACGTTCGTGAACGCCTGGGAATGTCCTGGCTGGAGGTTGATCACTGTGTTGCTCAATTTCTTACGGGACATGGTAACTTTTGGCGCAAATTACACTCGTTTAAGCTGGTGGAGTCACTGTTCTGTCAATGTTCAACTGCTGATGACAAATATGATCAGACCGCCCATCATATACTTTGGGAGATCATCATATACATTACCACACAAGATTTTTTTTAAATCCGATCAGTATTTCCTGAGATTAGCTCGTTCAATTCATCAAACAAACTTATTAGTACGTATAGATATAGATGGGGTATTGTTTCAATGATAAGAGTTGTTGGCAGGGTTGAATCTCAGAATCAAATATTAACCATTTATTATTTGTTCTTAGAATTGAATAGATTTTGATGTTTACTTATTACGGATGGTACATATTACTGTAATAAAATATAAGTAAGCGGCGCGCGTCCGCCAGTAAATTATAATTACTGAAAACTTTATATTTATTATACATACGTGAAAATTGATTTACATCTAAAAAGTTTCAACACAATCGCTTATTTTCATTAATTTCACTATAATTGGGCACCATATTTGAGTTACCTTGTGAACGGACATTCTCAAATTCCATTTGCTAGCTTTCTACAATTGAAGTTTCCAGCAAATATCTGTCAACTTGAAGTAAATATTGTAACTAATTTTGAACTTCGTGAGAAATATTAAAATTTATTAATATAATAATGGAATCAGACGTTGCAATTTGACAGTTGATGTTATTCTTTTCTGTTGCTAGAATTGAAGATTTAAGAGTGTTTGGTGGATTCTTCGTATCTTCTCTCGTCTTCTCTGAATTATCATCGTAAAATAATAGTTTAAACCACCATAAAGCACAAAGAGTAAGTAGTAATGCACTAATGCCTATTTAGATTAAAGATTTTTTTTTGCTGATTTTCCGAAAGGCATTTAAAAGGATCACATCACTGTGATCGAATTTAAATTACTTATTCATACTTTTAAATCTGAAAATTTAATTAAAAAATAAAGAAAAATATATAAAAGTATTAAAATAGGTTTCCAAAATAACCTATATTAAATAAGAAAGAAATCTACATTAGAGGAAAGAATCTTCTAATCAAATCAGGCATCACATTGGGGAAATCACAAAGCAGCTGCCAAGCAGTCGTGATAATGCCTCGTGTGTAGGCGAGGCGAATCACGTTTCGACATCATACCACAATTTAGGAGCGGAATATTGCAATATTAAAGTTTAAGA
This sequence comes from Thumatha senex, assembly GCA_948477245.1. NCBI lineage: Eukaryota > Metazoa > Arthropoda > Insecta > Lepidoptera > Erebidae > Thumatha > Thumatha senex. The sequence goes on from OX419728.1 coordinate 28,282,108, forward strand.
ACAAAAAAAAGTAATTTAAAAATAATCTTTACCAAATATGTTTAGGTGTTTTTTTATTTTTTCGTTTGGAAATCCTAATGGATGCTATGCCGGACTCTTACCGACTAAAACCACACGTATGCCTTCCATCTGTCTATAGCCGGGAGTCCCGGGTGAGCCCTCGGAATGATAGCCCCAGGGATATGTTTAGGTGTAGTATTTTTTTTTAACATATATCATTAGAATAATAAATTCTTTGGAATTAATAATACCTAAAACTTAATATATTTACATAAAACAGTAAAAAGGGGAGGGGACGGGGATTATTACAAGACTGACAATGATGTCCCGACTAGGTGTCGAAGAATTCCTCCCCATCAAAATCAACCGGTAAGGTTCCCATATGGCTGGCCGCATTGCCACATTGTATGGCGTTTATTTTGTTGTATTTTTTTTTGTGTAGGTTAGTTTATTTCTACAAAAACATACAGGAACTTACCCATAAATAGCGGCTGCGCCTGCGATGGCACCGCCGCACTGCGCGGCGACATACAACGCTGCTCGTAGCGGAGAGACGCGTCTACGCACACATAAGGCTGCAGACACGGCGGGGTTGATGTGAGCACCTGCCAAAGAAGAACGATTAGTTTTTTTTCAATTAAAACCCTCATTAATGCAACAGGTTTGTGTCGGCAACCGTTCTATTTATTCTAGCGCTCACATTGACGAAATTAAATAAATGGTCGTCCACTCGTCCAAGATCCTTGGTCAAGAATTTTCGCTAGCGATTAAAAATAATTTTACTCTGTCGAACCATAAATCTTGGAAAGATTTACCAGAGCACGTGTTTCTCTCTTACAACCCCAGAACTTTCCTCCTTCCTACCTCTTTGCACAACTTGAGGGCCACTGTCTATAGTCTTATGAACTCTGACATGGTCCTCAATTCACTGGATGTGGTCATGGCTTTCCATCAGGTGGATGGTGAAAGAATAGGATCTCGGAATAATCTTAATTCTACCAAAAAGCTAAATGTGCGAACTAGGGCCTGCGAACCGAGGCGTCGCCCGCAACATATTTTAAACCACATTTACTTTTACAGAAATGTATGAAAAATTATGCCCGATTTGTTGACATTTATGATTACTGCTCCGCTCTCCTGGGTAATAGTGTGACTACTAGACGTGGCACTGCGGGCAACTAACTCTACTCACTGTGTTACTGTACCGGCATATCCTATGTTTGAAATTCAACTGAAATGTTTCTGCTAACTGCTTAAACAGATTCGAACACATATCTCACGATACAGTATGACCGATAACTACCTATACACTACGTGCACTTGCCGTCCCTGGTAAGTCTAATTGGAAGAAAGCGTTTTGCCGTCACCATTTCTAAACACCAAGTAACGGGCATACACTCGCTGGCTGATTATTCCTCTGTGGTATGTCCGATTTTCGATTTTCTATACCATCTATGGCTAGATGTCGTGTTCTGGGTCAAATTTCATCAATGTTGAGTAGTTTGGGAGGAGTTCGAAGACAAAGCAAAAATCCGAATCGGGGAAGAATGGAGCTACGCTCACTTCGTTCACTTCACTCCAATAATGAACCCGTGAAAGATAGAAATAGGAGTAACCGTTATATTAAGGGAGTATTTACTTAGTACCTGGTACTTAGTACGCCAACAACCATTTACTTAGGGCCTTACAACCAAAAAAACATGTGAATTGTCTACACCAGTCTAGATACGCACTTGATGGTTCCACATTCAAAAAATATGTCCAACCTAATGTTTAGCTTACATTTGGTTTTATAAAAATCGAATAACAAATTCTGAAAAGGATAAGATGTCAACTTAGTATTCTTGTTGGATAGTCGAAACCCGTGACGTGAAACGAAATCGCCACCGCAGCTATTCGATAATGGCAACACGGATGTTTACCTGCGTTTAGGGATTACATAGAATATGCAGGAGATATATTGCGTTGCCGGGAGTCAGGTACATGTTCGGTACGATATTGTTAGTTATAGCCCAGCGAGCTTTGCACCGACTCAGAATCATATTTTCCATAAAATTTTGACTAAAATAACGTTTTATTTTATTTGACTTCTAAACCCTGAAAAGTTAAGAAAAGTTAATAATACCTAAAATCTATATATATAAAAGAAAGTCGTATTAGTTACACTATTTATATCTCAACAACGGCTGTACCGATTTGGCTGAAAATTGGTGGGGAGATAGATTAGAGCCAGGAGACGGACATAGGCTTTCCTTTGGGAAACGGGAACGGGAAAACTTCTCTACGCGGGCGAAGCCGCGGGCTTCAACTAATTTAACATATTTACAGAAAACGGTAAAAAGAAAGGAAGGGATGGGGATTATTACAAGACTGACAATGATGCTCCGACTAGGTGTCGAAGAATTCCTCCCCATCAAAATTAACCGGTAAGGTTCCCATATGGCTGGCCGCATTGCCACATTGTCGGCCACGGCTCAGTCTATCTGTATGCATCTATTTCTCAGGAACCTTATAAAATTAAGACAAACGGATTGCGATATTCGATTCAGGCATGCATACGTGCGTAGGCCATTTTGTAATTTATACCACTACCAATTTTAAAACTGGTTTATTAAGTCGTCTGATTCCTTTGCTACGATAGTATAGGGCGCGTAACATCATAATCATAATAAATCATTTAAGTTATTCTGCTGTTCGTGGTAGAGATAAATTCAACAAATCTTGACATATAAATGGTGTAACTTTACATGTTGATAAATAAATTATACGTTACACGATCCAATACTACTCATTATGTATAAAATAGTCGGTCATTTTACATGTTCAATTGCAGAGTACAAGGAACTCCGTAGGATAAAACAATGGCGTCTGAAACCTGAACTAAATCTTATTCAGAGAACTGTTACAAGCATATATGAATTAACTATGAGTAGAAATCGTTTGGATTTGGTAAATGGATGGTGTAATGCAGAAGTTATTAATTGGTATTTAATTACGATTTAAACGTACTGTCGAAATTATATACACTACAGCACGGTAAGTTAAAAATAAATGGGTTAAGTAACACGAAAATTTTTTAAAAGACTATTTTGCATTTCATCTTAAAGCAGACAAATAATCGGAATATTTAAATATGTCAGACAATTTACAAAGGATTCTCCGTTGACAAAACAGCTCACGCCCGGCTACTTCCTGAGTACGCATTGACAAATGAATACAACATCAAGCGAAGGAATGAAATAGTACGCTCGAAACGAAAATATAATGTTGTAATGAGAACGATAATGAAAAGGATCCTTCACAATGGTGCCTGTGCCTCTCAAAAACTTTGACAATCACATTCATTCATTCATTCAATTGCATTTACTTTTTAAAAACAATAAAATTAAGAACGTAGTTATAAACTCTTTAGTACCCAAGCTTAAATAAAACCTTAATATTGTGCTGCTCTTTTAAACGTGTTCCATTTAGGGATGTGCACTTGTCCAACCATTAGTGAAAATTAGGGCACAACTCGGGAACATTATTTCGTTCTAAAATTAGTGCCTGATTGTGTGAGAGCCGGGAGCTTTCTCCGCTTCATTGTTATTATGATATAATTTAAAAAGCCATTGTCCCGGCATCATGTGATAGCTATTATAAATTTATAACTGGGGTACGAAGGTTGAAGGGTGCACGTGTTAGTTTATAATAATCCCGCCTAATGTCATGTTTATTGAAAGTGACGCCTAGCTTATATTCTTTCATAATTTAAATATAAACATTTAATTTCTCTTTTATTGCATTTATTAGGTAATAAAGCGTTGTCTATTATGTATATCTCCAAAATAAGATATTCTAGAAAATTATTACCTAATATAGCATAATATAACCTAAATCATTGTGGCCCAAGTGACTTGGAGACAGCAATGGGACATTACTTTTTTTAAATTATTTGTTTACAGATGTTATTTTATCGACCGTATGCGACCAATACCTCGTAAGTGCTTTGTGGTGAAGTTTACAGGAGATAATCAAAACTGAATATTTATAAAAGTACTAAAGATATTTATAAACGCAAAGTCCAAGTTTATTAAATTTACGCCAGCTTTACTAAAGAATATTGATATCTCGTTCCTATAGGAATATAGATAGATAGATAGATACTATGCTTTATTGTACTAACATCATCACAGTTCAAATCAACAGTAAAATAAAACAAAATGTACAGGAATACAATGGCTTCTTAAAGGTAAGTTAAAAAATATTTCCATAAAAAAAGTTGGGCACTAAAGTCAGTTAGGTGTTTATTTCTTCTTCTTTTTAATTATATTTTTAATATAAACCTGAAATTTGACTTCTAAAATTATTATTATAATAATAAAAATTTTAATATCTTTGGATGAATTATTACTATTGGTAGTTAAACTACTTAAAATAATGCAAATAAACATAAAAGAATGATAGAGTGGAACTGGAAAACAAATAAAATACTAACTTTAGTTGAAAGGTGAACTATAAACTCGTCACTTCAAAATCACCGGTCAGACTGTAGATAGTAGGTATTGTGGCTCAATTTTTTTTATAGATGATAGATATTTCTAAAACGGTTTTTTGCACTTTTAGGGCCGTATTTTAGAACATTACTCAATACTCAAGAAACGCTTGAGGCTAGTTTTGCCATACAAATACTACTCTCAAGTGTTTCTTGAGTATTGAGTAACGTTTTAAAATACGGCCCTTAATGTGTTTTTTCAGTTACAATCGTAAAATAGGTACAGAATAACAGATGGCGCAAAAATCTGTATTTGGGTAAAAATGTTAGTTTAGTATTGGCAGCATACATTCGATATAGTTATTATCGTAAGGTATTTAAAAAATAACAATTTATAAAGAACTGTCTGTTTGTTCCAGCTAATCTCTGAAACAGCTGAACCGATTTAATAGGAACTTTTACTGGCAGATAGCTGATGTTATTAGGAGTAATTTAGGCTACATTATATCCCTGTATTCCCACGCCACGGGTACGAAAAACTATACGGGCGAAACCGCGGGGCGTCCGCTAGGTCGTTATAAATATAAAACTTACTATTAATGTCTAGGTAAGAAAATATTATAAATGTTAATAATAAATTTGGATTATTTATAAGTTATTAAATTTTAACTAACAATTTGAATATCAAAGAACTTGTTTCATCCGTGACCTCGAACTTCAAATAAAGGTATACCTCTAATACTTATACATCACTATGTACGATGAAACCTTAATTTATTACAATGTGATAAAACTACAAAATATAAAGGAGCTATATATGACATGTTGAAAAAAGAACTTTCGCCTCAGAGCCGTCGACGTCTTTTGAAAAAAAAAGTGGATAATTGAGAACATCTGCACGTTACGGGCTTGGGCAACAACATATCAAGAGTGTATCCGAACGGTCGGCTGCGTTATCAAATGGGTAATAAATTACTCAACAACGAAGGCGAGATAATTGTACCCCCTAGACAAACTATTCATTAATGCACCTGAAGAAGGGAGATATATATTATATCATCGAAGGATTCGAGTTGGAAAAGGCCTATGACAGAGTGGTGAGGAATGTAAGCAGCAACTTGATACGAGCACTGAAATCTCTCTATGAGGGTTCCAGTGCTTGTGTCAGGATCAACGGAGCTTGCTTAGACTTTTTTCACATTCAAAAAGGTGTTGAGACAGTGTTGTGTAGCGTCGCCGTGTCTGTTTAACCTATACATTGACAGTTGCTTGAAAGAACTGCAAGAGAATGCGTATGGTTTGAAAATGAATAAATTAAAAGCCTCTTATTCGCTGATGATCAGGTAATAGTGGCATCATCGGCGGGGGAGTTGCAGTTGATGGTTAACATTATGCATGATACGTTAAAAAGGAAAGGAATGAAAGTGAATGTAAACAAGACGAAAGTAATGGTTTTTGAAAAAGAGGAAAGCATGACGGAATGCTCGATTTTTGTGGAAGAAAAAAGAGTGGAACAGGTAAAAGAATTTGTATATTTGGGTTCAAAATTTACAAGAGATGGAAAGTGCGACTATGACATTGAGAGATGAGTTTTGGCATCCTGCCAAAAATCAAGTGGATGGAGCCATGTACACCTTTATTATATGAGCAGCAAGAACGTGTCTAAGAAAGCAAGACTTATTGTACATAGAGGAGTGGTTGTCCCTACTCTTATGTATGGCAGTGAAAGCTGGGTATGGCAGAAGCAGCATAGAAGTAAAATAAATGCAGTGGAAATGAGAAGTCTACAAGGCACAGCTGGAGTGAAGTTGATATATAAAGAAAGAAACAGCGTGATAAGGGAACATTGCGGTATGACTGAAGATGTAGTGACTAAGATAGAAAATGTAATGCTTAGATGGTTCGGACACGTGGAGAATGGATGAAAAGAGACTGACTAAGCAGATTTACGTAGCGAGAATGAACGGGCAAACGGGTAGGGGTCGAGCTCGCCGTACGAATGTCAATCAAATCGATGACATTTTGGAAAAAGGCCAGGTCAAGAGTACCCTTAACCGGCGGGCGTGTATGAAAACACTTATGAAATTAGGTGAAGCGAAACTTGTATGCCAGGATCGTAGAAAGTGGAAATCCAGAGTTTCTGCCTACCCCAATGGGAAACAGGTAAGGATATGAAGCATTCGATTTTCCCGGTTTAAATCCACGTTCTCGATCTGGATCCCTCGTTCCTCTCTTTTCTATTAGGTAGGTATATACGTTCCTTTATTACGTTTCTATTTCTCTCTCCCTTTAGAACACCCGCTAATAAAGTCATTGGCATCTATTCAAACCAGGACTAAAAATAAGAAGACAAAAGACCTGTTATTTTTTGAAGTTCTGCAAAGATCTGTGCCAAAAATTAATGTTGCAAAATTTTGTACAACCATTTATTAGTGGGTGCCTACGTTACAAGGGAAGCTTACCTACCTACATACATACATATTGTCACGCCTTTATCCCCGAAGGGGTAGGCAGAGGAAAATTAAACGCCCACAAGACTGCCTCTGTGGCGCGGTGGGAGTGCATCCGACTGCTAGGCTAGAGGTCGTGGGTTCGATTCCCACCCAGGATAAAACTTTGTGTACTTTTGTCTGGGTATTATTTATCTATAATATGGATGTATTTAGAAATACATAAGTATAAACTTTTAATGTTTATCTTTAGATGTTTATCAGTTATCTAGATCCCATAACACAAGCTAATATTAGCTTACTTTGGGCTAGATGGCGCTGTATGAAAAGTGACCCACAATTAAAAAAAAAACAAAAAAAAATCATTTCACCGTTTGCATTTTTACCCCACGCACAGGTGGTGAGCCCATTGCCGTGTTGAAAAGGGCATTCGCAGGCTGTGGTGACCTGCTGTTGAAATTTTTTAAGCCGTCCAATAACCTTGCTTAACGACTGCCATTTTATTGGCAACCGGGACCAACGGCTTAACGTGCCTTCCGAAGAACGGAACTGGGGTGGGTCTAAAGGGCCGAATAAATTTAAAAAAATAAAATAAAATGTGTCTATTTTAGATGTTAAATTTGTAAGAAATATTGAACCCGCATACTTACCTTAAAAAATCATGTTTCATGTTGTAAGGTTTTCGGCTGAGCGTTGATAGATGAGTAATTTTATTAATACTGACGGATGCTTCTAGAATATTATTATACATCTAATGGAGGGCATAATATTCATATTAAGATTGGTATAAGCTATATTCATTTTCAATATAAAAATGTTTTCCACTGTAATGCGAAAATAATATAGGTTTTCAAACTCATTCATAACATTCAGTGTTTGATAATATTCATAAAACCAGAAACTTGAAGACTTGTTTTTAAACGTAAGATACTTTTGAATCGCAATGGCCCAAAGAAATGACAAATACCTAACTGGCAACTAAAAATATGGAAGTTGCTCTCAGACTAATAATCTGCAGTGAATAATATATTAAAGCAATTTTTTTTTATATAGATAGAAGTATATTGACTTTATCACAGAGTATTTTAGTAATTTAACTTATTAAAATTTAACATATTTACTGAACCTAGTACCTACAAAAAATATAAAGAGGAGGTGGGGATTATTACAAGACTGACAATGATGCCCCGACTAAGGTTCGAAGAATTCCTCCCCATCAAAATCAACCGGTAAGGTTCCCATAAGACTGGCCGCATTGCCACGTTGTATGGCAATGCTTATTCTCTTAGCGAGGAAGAGGCCAGCCCTATGGTCACGAGAAGAGTCGACCAGTCGCTTTGCGATATCACTGTATAGCGAACGAGCACTTGGGCCCCACGAGCCCAGTGTCTCGACCCCAAACGGCTCAAAAATATAATTACCTATTAAATTATTATATTTGCGCCGCTTGAGAGTCTCGGCAGATGCAGCAGCAGCACAAGCGCAACCCGCCGTGCTTTGAAGATGAGAAGGAGCCAGGGTGTCAACACAAGCTGCATCCCAAACTAAAGACTTTCCCATCTTCCATGGCACCAATGACATACAGTCCGGTCTCTTGCCATCGTCACGCGCCAAACCGTTAGGTTCTAGTACGGCTGGAACACCGGCAGTATCAAGAGCCCGACGGATAATGTCATTAAGATAAGCATGACGTGACCTGCAACCTGCGCTCCTGCTGCATGAGAGACCGTGATGCCCAAGGCTGTCGACTGCTTCACCACATTGACAGCAATGCGAAGAAACGCAGGGAGCACCTAAACCAAGACAGACAGCAATTCTGAATGTAGTGTCGTCTAACATTGTACCTATGTTGGGCGACGGAAGGGCCTGAAGCCAAACACCTGATTCCCACTCTCCCACAGCCAATAGGCGAGCACGTTCTGCAACATTCAAACACGTATTTAATAATGTTGTCTAACCCCGATGCAGAGCGGCTTATCACACTGCCAAATTAAAATAAATTTAAATAAAATAAAATAAATGATTAATAAAAATTAATTTAAATAAATTAATAAATTAATCAATTTAAATAAATTTAATATAATTTAAAGCAATTATTATGCTAACTTTCACATATTTTTTTATTAAAGTGAAAAAACGGTTCGGGTAGTTCAGTGGCTAGAACATTGCCCTGGTTAGGCAAAGGTCACGGGTTCAATCCCCATCTCGAACCTGTAATGTATGATTGTTTACTTACGTTAAATCTTTAATTATTTCGTTCTCTCAAATTATCTGCATGGCCATAATCTGTAGCATTCCTAGGCCTTTATATTTCGAAATACTTAGATTTTCTAGTTCTCTCATAATGTTTGTTTACCTTTTGTTATTTGTAATGTCAGATAGTGACAAGTTTTGGTTTTATTTTTAATTTATTGCTAGAGCTGCCAGTAGGTTAGGTTGTATAGGTATTAGACCTTGTTATAAATTTATATTCATGTTTAGAATAATATTGTTTAAATTTTGAAATGCTCTGTAAAAGAAGGAAGCCGGGGCCGTCAGTTCAGTCTACTTTTGGTGCTCACCTTGTCAGGAGGTGCTGATGTATAAGTGCTGAGTGAGAGGGTTGTGCCCTCCAAAAATAATAAAGTGATTGTCTGCAGTGGCATGTGACGCCGACGGCTCGTTATTTTCAGCCCTCTGCCGGCCTTACTTGAGGCTCCTTCCTAGCAACGTGGAGGCCTACTCGAGGCCCCTTCTTGGCGACGTGTGCCGATAACCGGCTCTTTTAAAGAAACAATCAAGACCATAATTTACCCCCGGCTTTCCCTGGTTTTATTTTTAACATTTTTAACTTGTATTAAATTAACTTTACCTTTTCTCCTTTTTTTTACTTTTCCTTTTAAGCTGGGACTCCTCCAGTTCCGGCTATTTTAAAGAAACAATCAAGACCTTAATTTACCCCCGGCTTTCCCTGGTTTTATTTTTAACATTTTTAACTTGTATTAAATTAACTTTACCTTTTCTCCTTTTTCTTTTACTTTTCCTTTTAAGCTGGGACTCCTCCAGTTGTGGTGATAGTTTTCTCCTAAACTTTACTTATTTCCCCTCCCGGAAAATAGAAACGTTACAAACCAACTTGTCGTTTTTAAATTTAATAAAATATATATGGAATAATCTTCATTTGCATTGCAACCTGCTTATTTGTGTACTAAATTTAAATTGCATTGGAAAGGTTTATCAATATGAACAAGGCCTTGATGCGGTCTTCAAGGTTCACGCACGTGGACATCAAAACAACAACATCACATCAGTGTTTTTGTATCTCGCTAATTAAGTATTATGTACCTATGGTATGGTTGCGCATTCCTCGTACCTACATAATTTAATTTCAATTTGCTTTTTTAATTTTATTGCTATAAATGCTATTTTAAGACGTTAGAGCGAATAGGTAAGGTACGTGGCTTACCACAATTATTATAGATTTCATAAGACTTTTTTAATAGGTAGGAATACCTAAGTGCTACGGATATTTAGCCCATGTTTCTAATATTTTAGACGCAGTTAATTTAGAACAACAATCGGTTCTATTGTATTTAAGTAGACGAAGTAAAGTCGCTTACCAGATATATTAGCAAAACACATAGTGAGGGTTGCTATAGCGCAACCGGAAGCAAGTGCTGTAGAGAGAAGCACAGCTGAAGCGGACGCTCCTACGCCCGCTCCGCCTGCCGCTCCGCACACGATGAACACATAAAGAAAAGAAGCCGCACACTCTGCTAACACTGCTTTCCACAAAGACAAAGTCCGTAACTCCAACCTCGCCGGAACTCTGCCTGACAGACCTCCGTCACTGTGCGAACTCGCATCCTTCCGTAAACACTCCAATTTTTCAAACAAAGTTACAATGTGCTGTTCTAAATTCTCATCCGAAATGTGAAACGTTTGCTCACCCATTTTTAAAAAAAAACACTACCTTTATTTAAACTATGCGCTTCCCAATATTAGGGCGAGAAAAAAATTAAGTCTCAAAGCATTTTTTAAATTTCGAAGAGCGCGCGAGTTTCACTGACGAAGAGTGACCGGCACGCAAGGACGAGCGACACAGTTCACGCGGCCGTCGCGTCGGCCGTCGGGCTCACAATGTGGCGGCAAATGAGTGAATGAATGAAGAACGAGTGAATGAGCGGGGGTGCCGCACATGTTCTGAGAGCGGGGTGTAACAAGTCCCCGACACTTGTTACACCCCGCCCCAGGGACTCGACATGCACTTTCAGCGAGAGGGTGTAATCTAGTAGTGTAATCAAATCACTAGCTTGGTGCTTCACAACATAATACCCTTTAATCAGATGTTCATAACATTCATAACGTTATTGTATTGTGATTTTTTAAAGTTTGGTCCCAAAAATAACGTAGGCTATATTCTTTTAGAATGATAGGTCGTTTACGAAATCATAAAATATGTAACATATTTTTCGGACAATGTATCTTCTCAATCATCCAGAAAAAGAATCTCCATTTAGGTATTAAGACAATTCCAATGTGTATTAGCTCAACAAACCCTCTGCTTCAGAATTGACAAGGTAACTAATAATCTCATGATTCTGTCAAATCTATATTTCTATCTTCACGCTGTATCCCTGACGGGGTAGACAGAGGGGAAAGATCCATCCATGCCAGGCTTCGCGATCCATGCATACTTCTTTCCCCTCTTTGTAGATTCATGCTTAGTGTGGAATCAGACAGCGTTGTGTGAGTTGTCCCAACAATATTTATTAATTATTTATTATTCATCAATCGTTTCTTACACGCACGTCTGGGTATCCGAGTACTTTTGACTTTTCCTTTTTTGAGCAATCTGCTTACGTGGTCTTCGTGTGTAAGTTTCGGACTACCCTGCCTCCTTCTACCCTCTAGTTTCGCACAATATATATTCTTCGTCAATCGTTGGACGTGTCCAAACCAACGGAGCACGCCCTTTTCCAGCTTAACGCTGATACTTTAATTATATAATATTATAATATTAAACTGTAGTTTTGTATTTTAAAATAACTGAAACAACAAAATATAAATAAATAAAATAAATAAATATCCATCACGCCTTATCCCCGAAGAGGTGGCAGAGGCATATTATATGCCCACTTTTCACCGTGTGGATTCCTGTCCCACGTAATAGGTGGTGAGCCCATTGCCGTGTTGAAATAGACAGACGCAGGTTGTGGCGACCTGCTGTTGAAGGTTTTCAAGCCGCCCATAAGGCCTTCAACCAGGCTTAACGACTGCCATTTTACTGGCAACCAGGACCAACGGCTTAACGTGCCTTCCGAAGCACGGAAACGCTCGCAAATATAAATGCCACAAAGTGGTCACAAAATATAAATATGTTGTATAAAACTACTACACCGATTTATTTGATGATTTCTAAAATGTATATAGTTCTTGTTCTCGAGGAAAGTTTTAGTATATAATTTTGTGAAGTTTCCGTATCATCATCATCCGAGCGTATGTCCCAGTTGCATCTCGCGACGCCCGGGGTCAGCTTTCCAACATTTTCTCCTCCACTTCGCACGGTCGTCGGCATCCCCTGTAGTGAGACCATTGGCACCCATGTCATCCCTTACGACGTCAAGCCAGCACTTCTTGGGTCTTCCCCTCTTACCGGGACCCGGCGGGGCTGACATGGCCAGACATTTGTTACCTAGTAGCCCGGCGGTTGCCGCAAGACGTGACCATACCAACGAAGGCGACACTCTTGCAACTTGTCTACAATGTCACGGACATGAAGGCTGCCGCGGATGCGAGAGTTCCTCACGCGGTCCATCCGCGTGACTCCACACATCCACCGCAGCATCTTCATTTCCGTGACAAGCAGCTCCTGCTTGTGTCGCTCCAATATCGGCCACGTCTCACTGCCATGTAAAAAGACAGGTCTAATAATGGTTTTGTAGACCTGTCCCTTCAACCGGATCGCCATTTGGCCCACGCGGCAGCAATGCGTGACTTGACATCGCAATCGATGTCACTGGACGTGTGAAAAATAGATCCCAGGTATTTAATCTGGTCCGTGCGCTCGACTAAATCACCGCCTATGCGGACGGATGTGGGATCTGTCGAGTTTAGTGCCAAGTACTCGGTCTTCGCCACATTTAGTTTCAGACCGCCGTTCTCAAGCGTCTCCTTCCACGCCTTTACACGTCGCACCAATCTGCCCCTGTCCGCGTCTGCCAGCGCAATATCGTCAGCATACATGAGCAACCATGGAGGCTGCTCATGTGAGTTTCTGATGCTGTCCGACAATTCGTCTAATATTACACTGAACAGAAGCGGACTAAGGACCGAACCCTGGTGTACCCCGACGGTGATGGGGAAGGGTTTCGTGTCGCCAACAGCAGTCCGAACCATTGAATCGGAGTCACAGTACATGTGCCGGATAGTGTCAATATAGACCTCTGGAACCCCTTTGGACCGCAGTGCCCACCAGATCATCGCACGAGGAACACAGTCGAAGGCCTTCTGCATGTCTAGAAACAAACAGTGCAGAGGCATGTTCTTTTTTTTTTTTTTTAAATCATAAATCATTTATTTGCTCACAAAGAATATGGTTTAAAATAAACATTTGGTGGTAATCAGTTGTTTGCATCCTCATATTCACTGTATCTGGTATGTGTGTATATATATATATATATATATATATATATATATATATATATACACATACCACCACTATAGAACACATGCCAAAAAAGTTCCTTAGACCCACACAAGAGTCTATAATCCTCTCGAAGATCTTCATGGTGTGGGACATCATCTTTATACCGCGGTAGCTCCCGCACTCCTGCACTGACCCCTTACCTTTGAAGACTGGAGAAATAATACTCAGTCTCCATTGGTTTGGGATCTGCCCGCTGAGGAGTATGCAGTTAAAAAGGTTTACTGAGATGCCCACACCGCGAGGACCCATCGCCTTCCAGGCTTCGATGTTCGACAGCTTTCCGGTTCTTCATGCGGCGAAGCGCAGTCAGGACTTCTCCAGGCGTTACCGGTGGCACTAGTCCCTTATTCGGAGGGAGGCCCGGAGGCTGCACCTGTTTGTGCTGTTTATTAAGCAGCTCGTGGAAGTACGAGCGCCATCTCTTCTTTACCGCGCGGTCTTCGCTTAACAGTTTGCCCTCAGGGTCTTTTACACAGCGACACTTGGATATCCTGTGCCGCTTTGACCCTGGAGCGCGCCAGCTTATAGATGAGCTTCTACCCCTCAGACGATTCCAGCTTATCATACAGAGGTTGTAATTGGTCTCGTCTGGCTCTGGCTACAGCTCTCTTTGTGCCGCGCTTGGCAGCCCTGTACGCGTCCGGTCCGGTCCGGTCGCTTGCCACTTTTTAAAGGGGGCTTTCTTCTCCCTATTCTCCCTCTGGACTGCGTCGTTCCACCACCAAGTTTCCTTGTCACATTTGCGTCCACCCTTAGACTCACCGAGTACCACCTTCGCCGCTCCAAGGATGGCCGCCTGAACTTTGTCCCAGTAATCTCGAACTCGCTCGCCCTCAATGTCGGTGCACTTGTCACCGACAGCTGAGACGAACTCCTGGTACCCTGTTTCATCAAGTAGCCACCATTTTGGGCTTCAGGCAGAGGTCCATGACAAGGAGACGGTGTTGTGCAGTAAGACTCTCTCCGGGTAAGACCTTGCAGTTGGCCACCTTGCCGATGCTGTGTCGCCTAGTGAGTAGGAAATCGATCTGAGTTGTACGCCTCCCGCTCTTGTAGGTGATGAGATGTTCGGATTTATTTTTGAAATGCGTGTTCACAATGGCCAGATCGGCAGCCGCATACGTTCTGAGGATAGTTTCTCCTTCAGCGTTGCGGGTGCCGTATTCAAAACCACCATAGACACGCTCAAACTCCTCACACCTCTTACCCACATGACCGTTTAGGTCGCCGCCCAAAACGATTTCCTGTGACAACGGAATGCTGCGAAGCACTCCATCGAGTTGGCCCCAAAACGACATCTTATCGGCGTCGCTACAACCGGCCTGTGGCGCGTAGAAACATATCAGGTGGGTAAAAATCCCATCGATAAGCACCCTCACCATCATAAGCCGGTCGCTACAGCGTTTTACCTCCAAGATGCCCCTCTGCAGCCCCTCGGAGAGCACCACGGCCACCCCGTTCTCCCCACCAGGCGCACCTGTGTAATACAGCTTGTAGCCTTTCTGCCGGGCTCTGTAACCCTTCCACCGAGTCTCCTGCAGGAACGCCACGTCCACCCTCCGCCTGGAGAGTACTTCGGCCAACTCTACCGCACGCCCAGTCAGTGTGCCAATGTTCCACGATGCGAAGCGGATTCGGGTTGGGGCTAACTTCTTTAGCCGTGCTGGCCCGACACACGGCAGCCCTAGCCCACTTGCCACAGGAGTCGGGCGGGGCTCCTGCGCGCCGTTTTGCGGCGGCGCCCTATCCCTAGCAGCATTCCTATAGTACTTTTCCATTTTTGTTTCGGCGGGTGGCTTCTATGGGAGCGACGCCCTCAGACCTCCCAACCCCAGAAGGGAAAGCCAGCGCCAGAGCCTCGTCCGGTAATCAACTGGTGCACGCACTAGCACGCGAGGTTGACTTGGGCCCCGAAGATCTTGGTGGGCCCCTTACACCTAAGTTTCCGTATATATTGTTTAAAATATAACGATATTTGTTGAAAGTGGAGGATAAAATATACCATCTGAGAGCTTTCAACGAAAACGCTGCCTAAGCCTTTATAACTAAACTAGGTGAACCCCCACCCCCACTCCCTAGCTTCGCCCGTGACATAGGTACTTCGAAGTTCGAACTCCTGTCGTACCTATTTAATCCCGTCACTTTTAATTCTACAATAATGCATTAAAAATATATTTTCTAATCCGTCCAGTAGTTCCTGAGATAATCTCGTTCAACCAAACAAACAAACTCTTCAGGTTTATAAAATACATACATACATATTGTCACGCCTTTATAGGCGTAGGTAGAGGCATATTAAACACCCTCACTTTACCGTATGCATTTCTGTCCCCCGTAACAGGTGGTGAGACCATTGCCGTGTTGAAATGGACAGGCGCAGGCTGCGGCGACCTGCTGTTGAAATTTTTTAAGCCGCCCATAAGTCCTTCAACTTGGCTTAACGACTGCCATTTTATTGGCAACCGAGACTAACGGTTTAACGTGCCTTTCGAAGGACGGAACTAGGGTGGGTCTAAAGGGCCGAATAAATTTAATAAAATGTATCTATTTTAGATGTGAAATTTGGAAGAAATTTTGAACCCGTTACCCTTTTGAGTGAGGTGGTAACAAAAAGACATCATCAGCTTCTTATTTGCTAGACGCTAATTAGCACGACCAATTAGAGTTCTGGTAGTCTCGGACTATGGTATACTCGGTTTAAAATATACTAGCTGACCCGCCCGGCTTCGCCCGTGACATACTTCGAACCCCGTGGCACCCATTTAATGACAATGTATGAACATTATCCAAATTACTTGATTACCTCTCCGCTCTCAAGTACAACGCCCGCGCCCGGAAGGCAAGTTGTCGCTAAAAAAAATTTTGCAAAGTGTAAAGGGACAAAATAATCTTCATAAAATGCTGAAGCCAACTAACATATTAAAAATTATAAGCATTAATAATGTGTTTGTATAAATAGCCTTTAAATTACCGCTTTATTATTGCTGTTTTTTTTAAGTATTAAAACGGATATCCTTAAGAGATAGACATATACCGTCGCGGACTTTTTTGTAGACTAAATCCACCATACATTATTTTGTTATATAATATATTACTAAATGTACGTGACGTATATTATCACATAAATACTTAACTTAACTTAATATTAACATTAAATATAACCTTAAAAATATGATACATTACTAAAATATATTATGTAAACAGGTCCCTTTTGTCAAGGTTCCGAAGATACTGGCAGCGTTCCCCCTTTGAATAGCTAGACTAATTCTTTGTCCAAGGTAGCTGCCAGCTCTACGGTCTCCTGTGATGTCGACTAACCTTTTCGGTATTTCTTTAAAAAGCCTTATAGCGCTAGGACCCCACGGAACAAGAGTCTCGGCACCGAATGGGACAAAATCATATTCGGAGCCTAGACCCCTGTATTTGCCTGCTTTAGCTTTTTCAGCTGCTTCACAAGCCGCAGCAGCTCTGTGGTTGGTTCCATGTAGATGGGAAGGGGACAGCGTGTCTGAACAGGTTGCATCCCATACCAGCACCCGGCCCCTCTTCCATGGAATCAAAGTCTTACTGTCCGGTCTCCTGCCATCGTCTCTTGCAATACCAGTCGGCTCAAATAGACTTGGCACGTTGACGGTGGCAAGGGACCGGCGTATGATAACGTTAAGTGCGGCATGCCTCGAGAAGCGGCCCGCACTTTTTTGGGCATGATAGTCCGTGATGTCCTAACTTGTCGACATCACTGCCACAGGGACATTTATGAGGAGCGCCGACCGGAACCCCAAACCGTAGACAGGTTGCGATTCGGAGCGTGTCAGGAACAAGAAAAGTTCCTGTATTTGACGAAGGGTACGCGTGAAGCCAGTAGCCGGCCTCATGCGTACCCACAGCCAAAAGCCTAGCACGCGCCGAACCTGTACTACAGCTCAAAAGATTGTCATAAGTCAATTTGCAGTTTATGTCGTCCCAGTTCCTATGTGAATTTAGAGACACTGGAAAATTTTAACCTGGGCATGCAATTAAGAAAGCGTTTCTAGCTTCTTCCAAGCCAGCAATCTCAAAGTTTGAACGGGATACCCTTAAAATTTTACTTATGAGATTTGCTGAACTATGGGCAGAAGATAGAAAGGCTGGTAAAGCGACACTGGAAATTTATCGAATCCCTAAACCACCATAACGGATCGGTAGGGATGCTTGGGTCCAAGAATGCTCGTTCAGCTGCATATTAAGAATCGATTCTAAGCTAATTTTGATTGAGTCGTCTACTTGTGTCAAAAGATCTGGTTGATTCCAAAAGGAGCAGCAACGGAGCACATAAGTAAATTTTGGGACGAAAAGTCAGAATTTTAAGATACAAAGTGCATCATCATCATCCGAGCGCCTGTCCCAGTTGCGTCTCGCGACGCCCGGGGTCCGCTTTCCTACATTTTCTCCTCCACTTCGCACGGTCGTCGGCATCCCCTGTAGTGAGACCATTGGCACGCATGTCATCCCTTACGACGTCAAGCCAGCACTTCTTGGGTCTTCCCCTCTTACCGGGACCCGGCGGGGCTGACATGGCCAGACATTTGTTACCTACGTAGCCCGGCGGTTGCCGCAATACGTGACCATACCAACGAAGGCGACACTCTTGCAACTTGTCTACAATGTCACGGACGTGAAGGCTGCCGCGGATGCGAGAGTTTCTCACGCGGTCCATCCGCGTGACCCCACACATCCACCGCAGCATCTTCATTTCCGTGACACGCAGCTCCTGCTTGTGTCGCTCCAATATCGGCCACGTCTCACTGCCATGTAAAAGGACAGGTCTAATAATGGTTTTGTAGACCTGTCCCTTCAACCGGATCGCCATTTGGCCCACGCGGCAGCAATGCGTGACTTGACATCGCAATCGATGTCACTGGACGTGTGAAAAATAGATCCCAGGTATTTAATCTGGTCCGTGCGCTCGACTAAATCACCGCCTATGCGGACGGATGTGGGATCTGTCGAGTTTAGTGCCAAGTACTCGGTCTTCGCCACATTTAGTTTCAGACCGCCGTTCTCAAGCGTCTCCTTCCACGCCTTTACACGTCGCACCAATCTGCCCCTGTCCGCGTCTGCCAGCGCAATATCGTCAGCATACATGAGCAACCATGGAGGCTGCTCATGTGAGTTTCTGATGCTGTCCGACAATTCGTCTAATATTACACTGAACAGAAGCGGACTAAGGACCGAACCCTGGTGTACCCCGACGGTGATGGGGAAGGGTTTCGTGTCGCCAACAGCAGTCCGAACCATTGAATCGGAGTCACAGTACATGTCCCGAAGGAGACGATCAACAGAATTTTGAAATTTAGTAATTGAATTATTAATATATTCTGAAACAGATTCATTAAAAATTGGAGAGCCTAAAAGGTAAAGGAAATTACTGTTAACTATTTTAATATTTGGAGTCAAAATATGAAATTGTTGTAAAACGTCATTGAATTTTAAGTCGCAGTTATTTATAAAAAGTTCGCATTTGCTAAAATTCAGCTCCAAACCAATGGCTTCAAATTTATTATTGATTAAAAAAACGCTCGAAAACACAGTATCCACATCTCCTCTTAGGGTTCAGTCGTCCAAATACCAAACGTTGAATTTAGAATTTAATTCTTTATTTTTTTATATTATTTTTGATATATCTCAAAGGGTTTAGGCAGCGTTTTCGTTAAAATCTCCCAGACGGTTCATTTTTTTTCCACGCTTCCAAAATATATCGTTATAATTTAGTTATATAATATACAAAAACATAACAAAATATATATAAAAACCTTCTATAAGAATTACTCTATCTATTTAAAAAAAACTGCATCGAAATTCGTTGCGAAGTTTTAAAGATCTAAGCATACATAGGGACAGACAGCGATAAACGACTTTGTTTTATAATATGTAGTGAAGTGTCAATATACGATCTTACATAAAAAAACGATTTATTAATTTTTGCTCTGTCTGTTTGCTTGTTCCGGCAAATCTCTTAAACGGCGGGACCGATTTTAATGAGTCTTCACTAGCAGATAAGTTATGTTATAAGGATTATATTTTATAAGATAAGTATACATTTTATCCCCGTATTCTCAGAGGAACGGGCACTACGCGACCGCGATGCTGCGGGGCGTCTGCTAATGTACGAATAGATTTACTATAAGTTGTTAGTTGCAGTACAATAACTAGATGGCGGTGTGCACTCTTGTTTAATCGCGATATGGTTTCGTTATAAAAAGTCAGATATGTTAGGTTGGTGTTCCTTTCTTCAGCAATACAGCTTCTTGTCCTGTATAGTCGTGACGTTACGACTTCTTTTTTGATTTGCCGTGGTTTAAACGCATTGAGTCGAACACCAGAAAGTGTAGCAATATTCAAGAAACACTCAAGTGTTAATCGTTTTGTTAGTGTCAGTGTTCTGTTCTGGAATACGGACCTCTTCGAATTTGAAACAATTATAATTAAACTAGTTAAGACGTTTTCCCATTTCCGTTTCCCACAGGAACTTGTTCCCGCATAAAAAGTAGCCTATGTCCATCTCCTGGCTCTAAGCCACCAATGTTCAGCCAAATTGGTTTAGTGGTTTAGGCGTAAAAGCGTAACAGACAGACAGAGTTACCTTCGCATTTATAATATTAGTAGGGATAATATTACATGGGGCACACTAAAGTTGTCACACTAGTTTTGCACTTCTAGCTAATCGGAACTATTTGAATTTCGAATGTTAAGTTTTCGAAAAACTTAACGTTCGAAATTCAACCTTCTTAGTAATAAGAAAAAAACAATTGGTGGGGTAAATCATTTGTCAATTGTTTTTTATCATACATCGAAAAAAGACAATTCGATTTGAGACGGTGATTGAACCCGTGACGTTTGCCTAACCAGGGCAATGTTCTAGCTGAACTACCCGAACCGTATCGAATCAGGTTCAAATTCTCCACCATATTTTAACCGTCATTTTAAGAGTATGACCAGATTCATCTATCGAGCTAATGAACAACTCGATACCAATGAACAGTTTATCAACCATTTTAAAACATTGAAGCGCGGATCCACTATGGTGGGCACGATGGGCATGCCCACAACTCAAATTGGCCTGAGACGCTACACTTTAACGGTCAATTGTCTATGGACTTGTGATATTATATATTACATTCAAAGCCTAAAAAAACCGGCCAAGCGCGAGTACGCCGAAGGTTCACGTACCTACCCGTTATACAGCCATAATAAAATTGGTATCTTATTTAAGGTAAATAAAAATAAAATAAATAAATATCCATCACGCCTTATCCCCGAAGGGGTGGCAGAGGCATATTATATGCCCACTTTTCACCGTGTGGATTCCTGTCCCACGTAATAGGTGGTGAGCCCCTTGCCGTGTTGAAATAGACAGACGCAGGTTGTGGCTACCTGCTGTTGAAATTTTCAAGCCGCCCATAAGGCTTTCAACCAGGCTTAACGACTGCCATTTTACTGGCAACCGGGACCAACGGCTTAACGTGTCTTCCGAAGCACGGAAACGCTCGCAAATGTAAATGCCACAAAGTGGTCACCCATCCGAGGACCAGCCAGAGTGAAAGTTGCGTAACTCAGTGATCGTTTACAAAACACTGAGACCGCGAGGCCACGAGCGCTTCTCATATTCATCTCTTATTTAAGGTGAGTTCCAATTAAGCTAAACCTCTAATTGTACAAGCGTCCGTTCAACTTAGAAGTCTATGTTAATTGGATTATCTATGTATGTCTATACTTAGGGGGTAAAATTAAGGGGACCCCTTAATTTTCATTTTATTTTACTTTATTGGAATTTTTCCTTTATCTGGGATCTACTATATATGTTTTCGACCCCAAACCTATAGGGTACGAATTTTTGGTACTTACAAGTCAAATCAAAATTTTCCCATATCTTATTTATTTATTTTATTTATCTTATTTATTTTATCGTGTTGACTGAACGACCTTGATTTTTATAGGTACACCTGATTGGGACATTGCCTCATGAACTGGTATCTGGTATAAAATCCCTCCCCCTGGCTACGCCCATGGTGTAACACACGGACAGACGGACTGTCCTTGTGTCACTATCGATTCTCTCAGAAACGGGTCGACTCAGCAAATTGAAATTAATACCAAATACTAAGGTCTATAGTCCCTATTAAGTGTATACACATGAAGATCTTGAGTCAATACGATAAAATGATATGGGCCAATGTATGTTTTCCAAAAACTTGTAAGTACCAAATTTTACCTTAATTTTTATTTCTTGAATTTTTACCTTTACTTTTGCTAAAAAATAAAACATTGCTTTTAACCAAAATAGACAGTTGTAGGTCAACCGGAAGTACCCAATAGGTTTTGGGTCGAAAACCTTAATTCCCGTTGACCTGAATCACGAAAAGTTGAAAATTTAGTGGTGTATATACATAAGTACATACATAATAATTTTTTTTTATTTATATTTATTTTAGCATGGACCTCTGATTTATATACAATTTGGAGGTCTAGCTTAATTGGTCCTACACCTATTTTTTAACAGAACCCTCGGCGCACGCGTTCGACTCGTGCTTGACCGGTTTTTTTTTAGTTTAGTTAATTGTTTACAACTTTTGCAATATTGTGAGGGGAAATTCAATTTTCATTTTAAATTCGGT
Organism: Thumatha senex; assembly: GCA_948477245.1. Taxonomy (NCBI): domain Eukaryota; kingdom Metazoa; phylum Arthropoda; class Insecta; order Lepidoptera; family Erebidae; genus Thumatha; species Thumatha senex. The sequence goes on from OX419728.1 coordinate 28,304,374, forward strand.
CACTGAAACAAAAGTCTTACTTAAAATCACTTGTTCGCTAGACTATTGTTGTAGGAATGCATACACCTTCAGTCCATGTCGACTTGTAGTTGGATGATTTTCCGGGTGGCTGTGTCCACAACCTTTTTAGAAGGTTGGATCCGCGCCTGATGGACTCCACTTAGTCTATGGATAAATATTTAAATCGTTTAGATCATAGAGACAAAGGTCAAGGGTTCAATCCCCGTCTCAAATCGAAAACTTTTACCAACTCCGAAGAGGCAGTGATAGCGTTCAATCAGCACGTAGAAACCATGCCTTCAGATCTGTGGTCCTCCTGTTTTAAAAAATGGTTCGTACGCATAAAAAAATGTTTAAAATGTAAAGGAGAGTATTTTGAAAGGCAATAAACAAAATATTTTGGTTATAACATGTTGTTTTTTTAAGTTACGCAAAACTTATAGTGTGACCTACGTAGTGCAAATAAAATTTGTACAATGTTTTGCGTATATGGTTTTATACGTCTAACTAAAGCTATAAAAATAATAATATAAACACATCAACACGGTCTAGGGATATTTTTAAAAAAGCGAATTATTATCAATGTGTTAATTATTTATATGACATGTATATATTTAAAAGATACGTTATTTAATATTCTACCATTTTTTAATAATGGTTAAGGTACTTCGATTAAAATTTCAGGATTTTATAGAAAAAAATGAAGCATAGACGGAAACCGTACATGAATTAACTTTTAATTTATGAGTAAAAACTGAAAAAAATAGAAAAATCATTTAATTTGTGTTTATAAACTTGAAGTTAGTAGTCTGAGAAAGCGCCCATGATGTTCATAACACATCGGCAACGATTCGGCATGCTCAGAACAAGGTTGTCAATGTCTTGCTGCGGAATATTGTCCCATGTCCTTCTGAGGTGCGCAAAAAGTTGATCTTCTGTAGCCAGATTTTCAGGAACTTCCTTCAGAGCTCTTCTTTGCAGCATATCCCACGCATGCTCAATGAGATTTAGATCTGGCGATTGAGCAGGCCAGTCTAAGGCCCTAACATTGTGTGTATGTAACCAAGCTGCTACCGTTCTCGCCGTGTGTGCCCGGGCATTGTCGTGCATGAGCAGGAAATCTTGCCCCATTTGTGTTCTGTGGGGCAAGATTACGGGCCCCAGCACCTGTTGGACGTATCGTTCTGCCGTCATATTGCCCCGCACCCAAACGAGATCCGTCCGTCCTCCAAGACGAATTCCTGCCCAAACCATAATTGTTCCTCCTTGGTATGGGTGAACTTCCTGAGGGTTCTGAAGACGGCTCCATCGTCCAGGAACTCGCCAAACACACGTCCTTCGTGAATCTGGATGAAAGCCGAACCTGGATTCATCCGTGAACAGCACATTGGACCATTGCTCACGGCCCTAGTCCACGTGGTTCCGAACCCATTCTAATCGTCGTCCACGATTGCCTCTCCGTAAAGGTGGGACCCGGAGTGGTCTACGAGAGCGTAGATTGCTTTCATGCAGTCGCCTTCTTACAGTTTGGTCACTCACAAGCACTTGGTGTTCCACTCGCAGCCTTTGGACCAATTGAGTTGCCGTTGCATTTGGTTGAGCTCGCGCAGTAATTTGCATCGGTTGCAATCGGTCTTGTCTGGGGGTAGTGATGCGACTTGGCCCCCGGTGCCTCTCCGCTACTTCACCTGTGGCACGATAGCGTAATCTTGAAATTACATTTTGGTGGGTCCCTATGGCCTCAGCAACATCGCTGAACAGACCCAGCTTCCAGCATTCCCACAGCTCGTAACATCTCCGCCCTCGTCAAATGTTGGCGTTGCATGGCTACAATACCTCAATTTTAACTTTATCTTTCGTTTAAAAATGAAAAAAAACTGTAACTAAACGTAATTCGTATTGTTTTCTAAATTTCGCACAAATGAAAATTCCCTCTCCTACACATCAAGACATTTTTATGCCACCGAAACAAAAGAATTTTCAAAAATTTGAATTTGGAATTAGTCTGAGATAAATTACAAATAAATCGGTGTATAAAAGATCCCAATGCGGCCAGTACTTTTCGAGTTATTTAATTGAGTATGAAATATCCCTAGACCGTGTTGATATGTGTATTTAAAATTATATAACCTAATAAAATATATTTAATTAATTTTGACTGCCTCGGTGGCGCAGTGGTAGTGCATGCGACTGCCGCGCGACTGAGGTCCCGGGCTCGATTCCAGGGTCGGATCAAATGTTTGTGTGATCCACAATTGTTTGTTTCGGAGTTTGGGTGTTTCCTATGTATAATATGTATATATTTTGAAATATATAAGTATGTTTATCAGTTGTCTAGATCCCATAACACAAGCTTATATTAGCTTAATTTGGGCTAGAAGGCGCCGTGTAAAAAAAAAATTCCCACAATATTTATTCATTATATTATTATAATTTTTAATTTAATATAATTATAAAAAATAAATATTAATAAAATCTCTAAATGGTCCAAGTGGAGTGGTACTACACGCTTAGATTATCCTGATTCTGATGATCATGTTTTTAACAATAATTAAGTACTTTAAGGGGCCACGAGCTTTATTATTGATGGTTTTTTAAAGTATTATAAATAAAGTGTCTTGCAGGTAAACTCAGCTCGGCAGCCTTTGCCGTAGGAAAAGTCAGGCAGCTCACTGATGCGGAAACTGCCAGGCTAGTATACTTTAATAATTTTCATAGTGTCATGTATTACTTATTTTGCTGTGGGGCAAAGCAGCTTATATACAAGTAATTTTTGTAATCCAGAAGAGAGCCATACGTGCAATATATAAATTGAGTGCTAGAGTGTCTTTTAGAGAAATTTAAAGAAATTGGCATTTTAACGGTTGCATCACAGTAAATATTTGCAAATATCATGTTAGTTAAACAGAACATACATTTATACAATAGACACAGTGACATACATTCGATAAATACTATAAATAAGCATAAATCATCGTTTACAAAAGGTTCACGACTCTTTTGCAGGAATTGGCGTACGCCTATATAATAAAATTCCTTTAGACATTATGAACCTGCTTTTCCATACATTTAAGGCGGAAATTAAGACGCACCTCTTGAAAAGGGCTTATTACAGAATTAATGATTATTTAAATGATAAAAATAAATGGAAATGAGTTGCTTGCTCTTCGCTCGAGCTATTTAGGATTCGAATGAATCTTGTGTTATTTTGTACTTGTCTTGAAGCTGCATATATGTTGTATTTTTACATTTCTACATTGTGAATGATTTGAAACGTCAGACAACTAAAAGTTTCTAAATTGGCTACATTTAGTTCCGGTAATAACTAATATACAAATGTACTGTGTAAATGTAATTTGAGTTTGTTATTGTGTGAGCACCAAGTAGACTTATTTATTATTTTGAAATTGACATGATAGTTGCTGTGCAGTTTTGGGTATGTCATGCTAGCCTAAGTGTCTTGGCAGTTGTGGCGTATGTATCGGGTCGCCTTATTCCCTATAATACGTTAACCGTATGGTCGTCGTAGGGCGATGGCTGATATATACGTCATACCCGTGAATGGCTACTGTCTGTTGGGACTGATCAGCTCATAGCTGTTATAGCAATTATTACAAATAATATTATTTAAATTTAAGGCAAACCAAGTTTAGTCGACTGTTCTCACATAAATCTAAAGGAACAATGTAAGTGTAATTTTAATGTTGTAAGCCACACATACATTTTAAAAGAGCATCCATTACTTTCTTGCTAGATTCTTCTTAAAGTGTAGGCTGCCCTTAGAACTGGCAACTAGAATAGCTCTAATTTTGATATGATTTTAAACATAATGTTACGTTCGTAGGGTGGGTACTAATAGGACTTGCACTAATACCACAAATTAGAAAACTTACACTTTAATAACTCTAAATAAAAACAATAACACCACAATTAATAAACGCTACTAAACACACTAAACACAAACTCTTCGCTTTGATAATCTTACTGTAACAGTATCGCACTATTTAGCTTCGATCACTTCGATTCGCTTTGATTCGCACTGTTCGCTTCCTCAAAGGAGACTGTCTAGTAATGTTCTGGAATATTCGGGAGAATTCGTGCGGTACCTACAATCGGGTACATCTCTAGAATGTTCCACACGATACTAGTTGCTCCTTCGGTATGTGCCGGAAGGTTCTCGACCTATTGCTGTCCCTTCTGGTGCTATCTCTATCACATAGTTCTAGAATGTTCTTAGTGTAGCTATCTCTTTTTAATAGTGCTATCCCTGTCTAATAGCTCTAGAATATTCTGAATGTAGCTCTCTCTTTCTGATACTGCTATCCTTGTCACTCTTTCATGAAATTACGTTATATACTGAAGTGGGCTTCAAAGGCCCATAACGGGTCCTGAAAATGCTTGAAAAAGGTTTTCAGGTTATGATGGCATGTGATAGGGGGTGGCCTGAAACGAACTGAAAACATGTTCCAGGCGCCTGAAAACAACGGCAACTGGGGTGAAATTTGGATAATTTGGTATGTGATAGAGTTTCCTCGGAAACGACCTGAAACCGCTTTTCAGCCTGCTGAAAACGTTCCCAAGGCCCAGAAAATGACGTTTAAAGTTGTTCACTAGTCCGCCGGCGTACCAAAAACATTGATTTTATTTTTGTTTTGTATAAATTCATTACTATATTATTGGTCAAACATCATGTCATCATCAAACTAATGTAATTACTGGCGGTTAAAAAAGAGTGGCCATGAGTTTTATTGCCAGGTTCTTCCTCAGGCTCTACCTATTGCTTTGCGAATCTGGCAGGAACCCCCACATAAGCAGGTGACAAGAAGTTTCGAGAACAGATTATAATTCGGACTGTGTACTACAACACAACAGTCAGTTTGACATGAATTGCAAATTTTATAATTAAATTTGTAGTCTTATAAAGTACTTTTATAAAAAAAATTATACATAATTTTTTTTTGGGACTAAGCCCACCCACATTCCCTACTACTGTGACTTCTGTAAACCAGGATCTACAGCAATGACCAAAACACCAGAAAAGTTACACCGAGCTCGATCTCGGTGATGTCCCAGGAGAAGTTAGCATGTCTTGGAACCCGCAACGAAATTAATCAGAAGATAATGTGAGGAAGTAAGAAAAGAACGTAATGCCTCTTCCCTCCTTTGCAAAGCGGGAGACCTAGAAAGCAACTAGGTGTAAATCCTATAGAAATAGGGAAGCACCACGGTAATAGTATATTACGGGTCCTATGTGAGCTATGTTTGATTCCAGAAGCACGAAAATTTACCCTCGATGCCACGAGATCCGCATAGTAAACTACTCCCGATGTTACTTGTAAACAATTAAGCATATTATATCGCTCATTTTGCCAAATGCTTCACTCCCAAAGTATATGATGGGCGGTCTGATCATATTTGGAGTCAGCAGTTGAACACTGACAGAACGGTGACTCAACCAATGTAATTTGCTCCTAAAGTTACCATGTACCGTAAGAAATTGAGCAACACAGTGATCAACCTCCAGCCAGGACACTCCCAGGCATTCACGAACGTCTGGGAAAAACTGGTAGAGGTGGCGCCCTTTGATGGAAGTGTTCCAACGCAGCTGCCATTCGTCTAAAAGTTCTTCACGTACATTATCACGATACAGTCCGGCAATTCTATGGCGATCTCTTTCTAACAAAAACCTATCATCCATGCCATCCTTAGCCGAATAGTATAAAGCCGCGCGTCTCTGAATTTCGAGATCAACCGGGAGGACCCCTGCCATCACCGGCAGAGCCTCCGAGCTAACCGTCCTGTAGGCCTTGCATAAAACTATCAATGCAAGGCGTTGACTTTGCAGTAACTTTAAACGTGCAGCACCAATAGTAGCCTTATCTGCCCATACCGGCGCCCCGTAACACATACAGCCTAGATAAGTGGCCCCGTAAACGACCTTCAGTGTTTTGAACGAAAGTCCCCATGTAGCAGTAGATATTCTCGACAACGCATAAAAGCTATTTTTAGCCTTTTCACCTACAGTTTTTATGTGCTCAACGAATGCAAAATTTCTCTCTAAAATCAATCCTAAATAGCAAATCGAAGTTTTATTTTTAATGTAAACGTTATGGAATTGAATGCGCGGTGGTACTTTCAAACTTCCTTTTAAAAGCAACTGAAATGTTTTATTGGGTGCAAAAAATAACCTGTTTCGTACGCCCCACTCCGCAACGACGCGCAAACACGTGTGGACCAAGCTCTCGAGTCCCGCACGAGTATTCGACTGGACGAGCAACATACCGTCATCGGCGTATCCTGTCATTGAACAGCACTCAGGTGATAAAAAAAAATATATTCCACACAAAAAAAAAAGAAACAATAACAAGCCACATCTTAAAATCCTAGACACTGTGCGGAATTTGGCCTCCTCTCAGCGTAATGCTGTCTCCACTGGAGACCCAGTTTTACAGCGCTGATTTTCAGAGGTAGCCAATGACGGCGTGCATAAGATGGCGCCACTACCCTTTCGCCTTCAACTAAATATACCAAGTATTAAAAAAAATAGAAAAAATAAAATAGAAAATAAGAAAAATATAAAATCGTAAACTGAAAAAGTCATCAAATCCTAAGTTCCACAAGTGTGGGCCTAGCACAGACCCCTGAGGACAGCCTATTGTTAACGTTTTGGTAGCAGAATAATTACCTAATTTTAAAGTTGTTGTACCTTTTCAAAAATATGAATAAATAAGAGAGTAAATATTTCTATAGCAACCGCGAAACTTTAATTTCATTAATAGCATTGGCCACCAAGCGTTATCGAAAGCCCCGGAAATATCTAGGAAGATGGCCAGCACATATTGAGAAACCGATGAAGTGACAGTCTTTCGCAGTGATATCGATGCGTCAATATTTGATAAATTCATTTCTGCATTGAATTCTTCGACGGCACAGCGCCGGTCCCTATCGAATACACGTAGTTTGCCATACCATAATGTCGAAGAGGCATTGACATCAGCGCCTATGATTATTCTTTGACCCGCAAGAGACTGCAGGACGTGACGAAGATGGTGTAAGTGAGGATCGATATGATATGAATATTGAAAGTAGCAGCTCACAACAAACACCCTATAGGCCGAGGAAGTAACCTCAGCAACAGCACAATGAGATGTCTGTTACGCAGGTGGGCGCTCTGATATTGTTCCTGTAAAAGGACAATGTCTAGTTTGTTCTCTATTAATAGGCGGTCCAGTTCCGCCGTGGCTGCCCTATCGTTGTGTAAATTAAGCTGTCCTATAATTAGATTTTTCATGTTCCAAGATTATTATTTTTTTATTAAATGAAACAACTACAGGTAGTTTGTGCTCAGAATGAGCTGCTGCAGCCTATGCTTATAGGTATGACACTCCCGAGAGCCGCAACGGTGGTCATGGGGCTTTTTAAACCTTTTGCAGGTTATACAGATGGGTTTAAAATCAGGACTGTCTTTATGTGGACATGCTCGTGTATCATGTTCCTCGCCGCAATTAGCACAGCTGGGTGACTTGCTGGTACAAAATTTGTGAACATGACCGTATTGTTGACAGTTCTTATCACGCACTACCTCGAGGTCATCGATAAATCTACAAGTGGCCCAATCAATAAATAATTTATCCTTCGTGGCCACCAAATGATTTCGGATTTTCGGCTCCAGCTCCATACCCACCCACGAACGACCGTTAGCTAAACGACGCCTACGAACTAGTTTGGAATTCTTAATAAAGTCCTCCTCGCTAATTTTTTATTCGTCCTTAATGTTTTGGCGATATAAGGCTCAAATAAAGTCACTGGGCTTGATAGCTTTCATAAATGCCTGTTTAGTCGCGGACGCCGTTGTGAACTCGGTCAGGTCAGGTCAACGATCAGGCGCGGGCTAAGCCACCACACAGGGTCGGGCTGGAAGAGCCTTCACTGCTGGGGCGGGGGCCGATTTAGCTGGCAAACGTAACCTTAGTTTATCCGCATATGACATTTTTGGTTGCTGACATTTAAGTGCTTGCAGTTCTTTGGCCATATTTGCCACCTTAGTTTCGTTGCATGACGATTTTAATGCCAGAATAGAAATAATGCCGGTCAAGCGCTGGTTTAAATCCATGATAGAAGTTTTATTAGACAGAGTGATTCGCGATCCCTGATCGTTGATTATATTATTTATTGTAGCAATATAACAGTTTGTCTGCTCGACTAACGTGCAATATTCGCCTTGATTATGGTACTCCGACAAGTCACTATTGACCAAATTAACTGATTGTACCCGTTTGTTTACATCTCCGGGTGTTTGGAAAACCGGAGACATTTCACTAAAAAGTCGCTTTGCCGGTGGCGACCTTATAGTAGCACTTACGCGTTTACGTCCCCCTCTATCGGGAGGTTCATCTCGGAAGGGCATTATTTTTTAACACTAATTAAAACACATAAAAAAAGTGTCTTAATAAAGTGTAAACAATAAAATTATCGGCGCAACTTAATTCACTGATACCCTCACTTTAGAATGAAAATCAAAAAACTTATCGATTAACGACAATAAAACCAAGTTTCAATTACGTGTTACCGAAACACAATCACTAAAATATCACATAAACCACTTCACGAGCTGGGAATACAAAGTTAAACCAAACATATGTAAGATTTACCGCCTCTCCAGCCAACCTGGGCTTGAGGAGAGACTGGAAGCCTTTTAGGTTTCCGGCTGAGGTTCTTACCCCAGGCTTCTGTCTTCCAGGGTCCATTGTTACGATTAAACGTTTACGGTTCCACTACCACGGTTCCTATTTGCTACTACTACCTGTTGGCTGAGAGCTGCTTCGAGGTCCCTTCTGGTCGTGCCTAGACGGGGAGTGGAAGCCGTCGCCCAGCCGGAGAACCCTACGACTGCGAGAGGAGCAACGTCCGACCCGTCGAAGATCACCTGGCCCCATTCAGATAAGTCCAGATTCCGCGGCCTCTCGTGGATGAACTCACCTTACTATATTTGTCACCCGCGAGTCTACTACTTTTGGCCCTATCGGAAAATATATTTTATATTAAATTTACTACCCTTTCATTTATCTCCCGTAAGGTCCTGTAGAACCTGCAGGTTTACAAGGGTTTTCGTTAAAAGCTCTCAGACGGTTTATTTTTTCCGACATCCCCAACAAATATCGTTATCATTTAGTCAATATATATAAAAACTTAACAATTTATACATAAAAACCTTCCTTATGAATCACTCTAACTATTAAAAAACCGCATCGTAATTCGTTGCATAGTTTTAAAGATCGAAAGCATACATAGGGACATACAACGAAAAGCGACTTTGTTTATTAATATGTAGTGATGATTATAATTTATGGTGGAATTGTGTACCTACATATTATAGGTTTACAAAAAGTCTGCGATGGCATATGTCTATCTCTAAAGGATAGCTTACTGTAACACTAAGGGGAATCGGATAGGGGGCAACTTAATCACGCGGGCAAATCTGCGGGCATCAGCTAGTTAAATATATTTTCAAATACGAATACACAAAAACATCCGAACTCCGAAACTAACATACAAGGATAACAAACAACTATTTGTTCTGAACCAGGATTCTAATCCTAAACCTCAGCAACGGTAATCTGGGTCATCGATGCAGTCAACTTTGATTCATTCATTTCATTCTTTTATCACATAAATGCCCTCTGTAAAGGAAGCCCAAGAAAAAAGGCGCTTATTCTCCAATTATGATAGAGTTTCTTGAAACAGCTTTCTCTATTAATAACGTAAACTCTAAACAATATCTATATTACCTACCTAATAAATTCCTAGTATAAAATGAAGTGGTTTGTGTCTGATGTATGTACGCTAGATCTTTTAAACTAATGTGGTTTTAAACATTAGACAGGATGATTTCAGGATGTTTATACATTTAGATTAAAATTGTACCAAGGTATTTGTATTGTGTAAAAAATAGCGATAGTTATGTTTTTAAACTCACATGATTTATACTATGCATTATAGGTTTCGGGTCTTTTAGTAATATCGTAACTTTTGCTCACATCTTGACGTTTTAGCTATATTGCAATACTAGTTGACGCCCGCGACTTCGCCCCCGTAGAGAAGTTTTGCCGTTCCCGTTTCCCACAGGAACTTGTTCCCGGGATTAAAAGTAGCCTATGTCCGTCTCCTGGCTCTAAGCTACCTCCCCACCAATTTTCAGACAAATCGGTACAGCCGTTGTTGAGTTATAAATAGTGTAACTAACACATTTCCTTTTTATACATCTAAAGATAAGTCCGGGGCGCATGTCTATCTTTAAAGATTAGCTAACGATACCCTGTGGGGTACACGAAAACTTCAACAAACATCATTTCGGATATCTTTTCTCTTCTTGCACTTTTAAAAAAGAAAAAGTGCGATATCAGCCCTTCTACCAAGAAACAGACACATAAATACCGTATTTGTAATTATTTACATAGTAGTCATTATTACTGAGAATCACTAATTTGCTTAGCACGTCACTGAAATAATTCGAAACATATTTAAATAAATAAATATATAATATATATATATTAAGTAAATATTTGACTTTAATATATTCTATTCTAAATAAATATCCATCACGCCTTATCCCCGAAGGGGTTGGCAGAGGCATATTATATGCCCACTTTTCACCGTGTGGATTCCTGTCCCACGTAATAGGTGGTGAGCCCAATGCCGTGTTGAAATAGACAGACGCAGGTTGTGGCTACCTGCTGTTGAAATTTTTTAAGCCGCCTATAAGGCCTTCAACCAGGCTTAACGACCGCCATTTTACTGGCCACCGGGACCAACGGCTTAACGTGCCTTCCGAAGCACGGAAACGCTCGCAAATGTAAATGCCACAAAGTGGTCACCCATCCGACGACCAGCCATAGTGAAAGTTGCGTACCTCAGTGATCGTTTACCGAACACTGAGACCGCGGGGCCACGAGCGCTTCATCATTTTATTCTACTATATTTACTACGCTTGAGGTTCCACGGCTTGGTATATATCTACTACCTACCTACCTATATTCAGCTATTATCCCTCCTGGAATAAAAGCATGACAAGATAAAAGGTACCTACTTAAGAGAAGTGCTTCTACTTCCATTACACTTCAGTTAAAGGCTTCTAGTTAGCGAAACTTGACGAGATGCTCAGCCTCTAAGTTTGTTACAACTTTAATACAAGTAAGTACAGAGTGAAACTGTACCTTCTAACTTAAATAAGATAATCCACAATAAGCGTATCCCGCTGTAGGTACCTACTCTTTGTTACTGTTAAATCCAGCTGTACTTAACATTCAAGATTTAAATAAATATGAGAAACGAGATTACGAACTGAAACCCAAATTGAATTGCCTAAATATATTATGTCTCATTGTTCTCATTTACTACACAAGCAAAACAATAAAAGCTTATCATTAAACGCTTCTTGGTATTTTTACAGGATATCCACCGAAATTTATTATTGAACGTTTTTGCTAAAGTTATAAAGAGATATAGCGAAGACCATCAATAAAGGCTTCAAGATGTGAATGTGGAGGCTCTCCAGCTGGTCTAGCAGCTGGAGAGCCTCCACATTCACATCTTGAAGCCTTTCGCCATCGGACATGTAGTAAGAAAGGTTAAGAAGGTCTAAACCATTTGGGTTAGTATTGTTGAGTTAATACTCGTAATATTGCAGTAAGTGCTACAAGAAAAAGTGAGTGGCCAAAGAACACAATACACGAAGAACGACCTTAAGACAACAAGAAGAGTCCAAATGGACTCATTCTAAACATTTAAGTGAAAGTTAAACGAGGTAACTTTTTAGATTTACATAAGGGTAGGCAGAGGCATACTATACGCCCACATTTCACCGTATGCATTTTGGACTTAGGACATAGGACTAAACTGCCAAACTGCACTAGCGTGATTTCATGAAAAATTCTTAAAAACACTTAGATCTCTATTTTAGTGACTAGGCAATGTTCAACAGTCCAGCAGGTATTTTACTGTGTCAAATCAATTGCTATACAGAATGGTCCGTCATGTTGTCAGAAACGAGGTCACAGGCCAATCAAGTCTAGTTCTTTGTATCCGCAGATCTCAATTTGATAAGTTTAACCGCCTCGTCGTTCTGACCCGCTCGTAAATCCATTAATCTTTTATATAAACTAAATCTTTATGAAATTTATCATCATCAACTTGCCGCTCACGACTCAGCAGCAGCAAACCTCCACAAAGACCGTCACAATATTATTTCTTTGTCTCCTCATTGTAACTAATCGTCTGAATTCATAGCACGATATTATTTAGGACTATTTCTATTTTACTTTTAAAATAAATGCAGTTGAAATGAGAGGTCTGCAAAGTATAGCTGGAGTGAAGTGAAGTCGATAGATAAAGAAAGGAACAGCGCGATAAGGGAACATTGCGGTATGACAGAAGATGTAGTGACTAAGGTAGAAAAAGGGATGCTTAGATGGTTCGGACACGTGGGGAGTAAGAGGATGGATGAAACTATACTGACAAAGCAGATTTATGTGGCTAGAGTGAATGGGCAAACTGGTAGGGGTCGAACTCGGCGTACGTATGTCAGGATCGTAGCAAGAAGAAAGCCATTGTCTATGCCTACTCCGATGGTAGACAGACGTGATAATATGTATGTATGTATTTATTGTACCTTACTATTTTTAATATAACATGTTTTCAATTTTTCAATGTGAATTCCTAGGAGTTCATTCTGTGGGCACCTAGAAATTTAAAAATCTCTTTCTATATATTTTAGCTTGGAGTTAAAGGGTGGAAAGTCTCTCGGACGAACTTGGATATTGTTTATTTTGGTTTATTGTGATGACAATCTCTAAGTAACTTTAATTTGTCTTTGTATGTTTAACTAGAAGCTCATAGCCTGCTAACTCAGTATTTTGTAAACAATCACTACGTTAAGCATCTTTCGCTATGACTGGTCCTCAGATGGGTGACAGCTTTATGGCATTTCCGTTTATGAGCGTTTCCGTGCTTTGTTAAGCCGTCGATTGTGGTTGCCTGTAACATTGCAGTCGCAAAGTTTTTAAATCGTTTTCAAAGCAACTCGGTGATATTGCCGAAAGCGGTTGCTAAAGAATCGCGTATATGAAGTTTTGATGAAAAGCAACTATTATGCGGTTAATATAAAAATGGTTAATAGCCTATGACTATGAAACAAATAAATTTTGATGTAGGTACTTGTAATTTGATGATATAATATCCTTAGTAGTAGACAAAGGACATTGGATTTGCTGGCAGTAGATCACAGTTGAATGCCGTAGGTCCAGATTGGTTTGATGACCGAGCTGTACACTCTGAGTTTGTCGCTTAGAGATAGAGTTGACTGCCTCCCCAGAAGCCACAGAAGATTTCTAAATCAGTTGTTGACATCATCTCGCTTTTATTTAATATTATGTTTCCAGGTCATGCGCTGGTCTAAATAAAACCCCAGGTATTTCACACAAGTGGACTGCGGAAGAGGAACCTGGCCGAGGGAGGTAGTAGGGCACAGCTTCTTTCTGAGTGTGAATGTGATGTGGTGAGATTTCGGGGCGCTAGCTTTGACGCGCCACCTTTGCAGCCAGTCAAAGGTTACATTTAGTTGAGTTTGCAGTATGCTGCTAGCTTCTTCTGGATCACTATTGGATGATAGAAATGCAGCATCATCTGCGAATGTTGCCACAGTCATGTTAGGAGCCTGCGGCAAGTCATGTGTAAATATGTTGTAGAGAACTGGTCCGAGAACTGAGCCCTGGGGGACTCCAGCCTGGCATATGTGGAATGAAGATTTGGCGCTTCTTTGCTTTACTTGGAATATTCTCTGATCAAGGTGTAAAAACATCAGGTGGTAAAACTGGTATGGGAGAGTCTTCTTTATTTTACATAGTAGTCCTTTATGCCATACCCGATCAAAGGCCTGCTGGATGTCCAGAAATGCTGCAGAGGCCTTCTTAAGGCCTAATCTTATAGCATTGTAGACTCTGTGTACTTGTTCCACCGTGGAGTGTTTTTTGCGGAAGCCGAACTGATGGTCAGGTATAATATTGCTATTGTCAAGGTGGGGTTTCAGTCTGGACAACACTAATCTTTCCCAGAGTTTTGACAGTATTGGAGTAAGGCTGATGGGTCGATAGGTAGTAACTTCATTTGCCGGTTTCCCAGGTTTATGGATCATTACTGTTTGCGACACTTTCCAGGGGGTTGGGAAGTAAAGTGTTCGTAGAGTGGCATTAAACAGATTTGTTAGGAAAACAATGCATTTCCTTGGCAGTTCTTTTAGTAGCTTTGGTGTTATCAAGTCGAATCCAGGGGATTTATTTAATTTAAGAGCTGATATTTCGTTACGCAATTCGCCAGGATATATTGGACGTAATGGAGCGCTAAGCTGGAAGCTTTATTACGCGACAGCTGCCAAACTCTGCGCTGTCTTCGCTTTTCAGATATCTTTTTGCGAATCTCAATTGGGATTGCGGTTATGTTAGAGGGCGCAAGCAGTTCAGGGGTGTTAATCCATGCTGCTTTTTGTATGAAGTTAGTGATGTATAGCCAAGCGTCGTCAATGTCTTCGGGAGATTTTAGTGGTTGAATGATATTAATGATTAGCTCAAGATAATCATGAAAGTTGACCCAATCAATTCTAGCATATGAAGGTTGTCATTATTTTTCTCACGGTGAGTGACTGTTGTGCTTAACGTCATCATTACTGGGGTGTGATCAGACGATCCATCCAAACTAGAATCCATGTTGATGTACAGATGGTTTATATTCTTGGTTATAAAGAAGTCCAAAAGGTCAGGGATCTTATGATTATCTGTTGGCCAGTACGTTGGTTCACCAGTTGAAAAGGGAGTCAATCTATTGGCGTCTATGCTCTTTTTTAATTCACGACCTCTTGTTAAAGTGGTTCTTGAAACCCAGTAGGAATGTTTTGCATTTGAGTCTCCACCGGCATGAAGCGGTTTCCTAGGGTTAAAAAGAATTCTGTAAACATGGATTCTTTTATTGTGTGGCGTGGTGGACAATATATTGCGGAGACGTTATTGTGGCCGCAGCGATCTTCTATTTTCACTGGGGTAGCTTGTAGGTGATCAATAGAGTACTGTTGTAATAGGCAGTGATTTACACTACTTTTAATAGCAATCGCTGAGCCGTGCTCCACCATCAGGATTGTAGCCCTGTTTATTTTGATAACTTCTGAATAAGAGTTATGATAAGCTCAAGCATTGAGCTTATTTGTTGTAGTAGGAGATCAATCTTCTCGCTTTGTCTAAGGAAAATAGTTGTTGACTGTAGTAGAGGGGTCTTTCTCTCGGCCTAGAGTTATTTAGTCTTCGTGCAAGAAGCTCTCGATACACTTGGCAGCCTTTGTAGTTTGCTGGATGATCACAAGAGCAAAGAGCACATTTTGCAGGGAAGTTACGATCTTTATTGGCACAATCTGAGGTTTTGTGATTTTCTCCACACTTGACACATCTGAAAGGTCTCATACAGTTGTTTTTTGAATGACCGTATTCTTGGCATCGTTGGCATTGTACTATGGTCTTTGATTTTCGGGGATCTTCTATCTTACCTATAAATAATTGTGATGTTTTTTTGCGGCTGGGTTGCATTGCCTGGTTCGAGATTAACAAAGAAAAGTAGATGAGGGCTTCTTTTCAGGTCCATAACGGGCATTGATAATTGCACCTGAGACCTGGTATCCAGTAGCTTCGATAGCATCAATAATCGCTTTATGAAGAGTGGTGTGATGCAAGTTTTTGATGACTATCCGGTCGCTCTTTTTGTCCTTTGGAGTAAATGTTTTAAAAATATATATATATTGTGGGACACTTTTCACACAGCGCCATCTAGCCCAAAGTAAGCTAATATTAGCTTGTGTTATGGGAACTGATAAACATACTTATATATTTCTAAATACATACATATTATAGATAAATAACACCCAGACACAGAATAAACCATCGTGCTCATCACACTAAGTTTTATCCTGAGTGGGAATCGAACCGAACGACCTCTTGCGTAGCAGTCGGATGCACTCCCACCGCGCCACAGAGGCAGTCAAAGTATAGCCAATAAGTCCATTTTCTCTTATGATCGTTATGATTTTCTTGTATTCTTCTGTTGTAGAGGCTAAACTGGTCTTTGTTGCACACCGATTTTATCAGTTTTGTGAGCTCCTTGACATCTTGTATGCCATACCATACGATTGGTGGAGGTTTGATCGATTTTTTAGGGCGGTTGGTGAGTGGGAGTTTGTCGGGTGAGTCTAGTAGCAGGATTTGAAACCTATTGCTAGTTGTGGTGTTCTCCACTTGAGGAGGTGAGTTGCTTATTTTCTCTTTTTATTATAACGAGGAGATGGAGCTCTCTGCCATGATGGGGGTGAGCGGATTTGGGAGATTGATTCTAGTTCCTGATTTAGGATCACCTCGTGCCTTTTAATCTGTTGGGGTCTGTCTTTTGTGGTATTGTCACTCAAAGATTGGCTTCGTTGTCTAACGTCAAATATTCCTTTGTAAAGGTTTGTTGAGTGAACACCTTCTTGGTAGGTGCTGGATTTGCTTTTGTTTCTTTACAATTTTTTGATATCTGATCAGTTGGGTTTTAAGGTTTTGTAGGAGCATCATTCATGTTGAGTCCCACGAGTGAGGTCGAAAACTTCAGTCGCTAGGAGGGTGACGCCTATTCCTCCTAGAAGGCTTCTACAACGACGTTTGCCAAATCCGCCGAGGTTGGTCGTTAAAGACTGATCATTCCACCAGCCACGCATCCTGTTGGCACGTAACCCACCGTAGGATTGAAGTAAATTTTTATTGAGGCTTTCTTCCTCTTGGTCCAGGCATTGAAGCCAAGGCCCCCGGCCTCGTGAGACATGACCATAAGATAACGAGTTGTGTTGATCATTTCCTATCAACACTTGACAGGTTTTTTAGGCCTGGTTGTCTGGCTTTATACAGCTGCCTGACACTCGGCGTCATTGCTCATTTTGCACCACCCGGGGGGCACGTGTAAGGTGGGCCTAGGAAAATGTGGTAAATCCTACGGACGCGAGCAACTGCACCCCCCAATAAGTATTTCAAATTTGACAAAACCAAGTCATCTTTCTTACGTCTGTCGTTTATTATACCATTTTTTTTACTTTTACTTTAATATACCTATTACCATTGTCGATACGTATTATTTTATTTTTGGAAATTTTCATATATTTGTATCATACTATGTACATACACATAGTATGATACAAAAATATGAAAATGTTAAAGTCAAGTACCTAAATACCTGACTATATACAATTCGGACACTTCGTCTTCTGCATTGTTTTTTCCTGTATAAATTCTTAATACAAATACAAATCTCTTCAAAAAATACAATAGCATTCGGATTCCAAACATTTCTTAAGGTTTTTAAATTTGCCGCAAGTAGCCAACCGTAGACAGATTCTCTGTCTACGTAGCCAACATTCCATAAATTCTCGGTGTCTATCAACTGTAAACCGTTCACGTTAAAATGTTTGTGAACTAAATGCGAGATTAGGGTAAACCAGGAACGTCTAGAGCAAGTGAATGAAATTGTGTATTTAGGAAGTATGTTTAGCGCGGATGGAAGATGTGATTCGGATGTGGAACGGCGAGTAGCTGCCGGAAACAAAGTTAACAGTGCTTTGTCCCAGTTAGTAAAGCGACAAAGCATCGTAAAAGAAGCACGACTGGCGATTCATAACGCAGTGCTAGTGCCAACTTTGCTTTACGGTAGTGAAACCTGGGTATGTCAGCAGATGCATGAAAGTAAATTGAATGCTGTGGAGATGCGATCACTTCGAAAGTTGTGCGGCGTTACCTTGGCTGGCCGAATACGTAACGAAGTGATACGCAATTTGGCAGGTTTGAATGAAAGTGTCAGCGTTAAGCTGGAAAAGGGCGTGCTCCGTTGGTTTGGACACGTCCAACGAATGAGTGAGGAACGATTGACGAAGAATATATATTGTTCAAAAGTAGAGGGTAGAAGGAGTCAGGGTAGGCCGAGACTTACATATGAAGACCACGTGAGCAGATTGCTCAAAAACGGAAAGGTCAAAAGTACTCGGATACCCAGACGTGCGTGTATGAAGCGATTGATGAATCTCGAAGAAGCGAAAGAAGTATGCATGGATCGCGAAGCCTGGCGATCTGTCCTCTCTGACTACCCCGTCAGGGATACAGCGTGAAGATAGTTAGTTAGTTAGGCTGAAAGCCACTGTGCCTCAGTCGCTTTGAATTGTAATACGTTTCAAAGCGTGGTGGCTATCGAACTAACCAAAGCGACATGAACTGTCAAAGTTACATACAATAATAGCACTGCTGTCTATTGTCTTTGTCACGTCTAGTCCTTTGTCTCCGTCAAGTCCAGTCCATTGCCTTCATCAAGTCCAGTTCTAAGTCTGGTGTCACCACAGATATAGAAGAGTAAGCAGATCAAACATTTGCGAAAAATAGCGTAGCCTATTTCACACATATAAACAGGTAGCTTAATCCAGGGTCGCATTCAGCCACAGATATAGAAGAGTAAGCAG
Organism: Thumatha senex; assembly: GCA_948477245.1. NCBI lineage: Eukaryota > Metazoa > Arthropoda > Insecta > Lepidoptera > Erebidae > Thumatha > Thumatha senex. The sequence continues at coordinate 28,322,936 of OX419728.1, forward strand.
ATCAAACATTTGCGAAAAATAGCGTAGCCTATTTCACACATATAAACAGGAAGCTTAATCCAGGGTCGCATTCAGCCACAGATATAGAAGAGTAAGCAGATCAAACATTTGCGAAAAATAGCGTAGCCTATTTCACACATATAAACACGAAGCTTAATCCAGGGTCGCATTCAGCTATCATATCATGTCATTTTAATATCTTTCATAATTTATGTTTATTAACCAAACATCTTGTTTAATGGTATCCTTAGGAAACCTAAGACACTTTTCACACAGCGCTATCTAGCCCACAGTAAGCTAATAATAGCTTGTGTTATGGGATCTAGATAACTGATAAACATACTTATATATTTCTAAATACATACATATTATAGATAAATAAATTTTACACAACTAGTCTATAATTCGTAATTTTGTGTTGAATAATAATAAAATATAAATACTGAAGACAAGGCTGTATGGGCTAAGTTTCCTTTTCCTGCCCAAGATGGGCGAAGACAACTAACAACAATATCTAATCTATGGGACTTCGCGCGGGATCATTGACAAGTACGGACACTTACTGTATTTTATTTTCTAAAACTAGTGCATTTATCTTGTTTTATGTGCAGGAGTGATGGTTTAATGGACATGAAAGTTGTGTTAACGTGCTATAGTGAAAGACAAGTGTCAATGCAGTGAAATGCTATATTCTATCTTGCCGCGTCAAGTCTACTGTAAACCTCAGTATAAGAACTACCATTATACTGAGGGCAAGGACCAGGACCGACAAAGACTGGAAGAATATCACATTTCTTCAATTAGATTTGGCTATAAGGTCTTCTTAACCAGGCCATAAAATAATTATAAAAAAATCTAATCTATGGTGATTCTCCAATATAAAGACTGATCGCTAATCGCTTCTATTTTTATTTGTATTTTCTAATTAGATAGTGTTTTAATCGTAATATTAGTTTAGTGGCTGGGGCCATATCATGCTTTCTTATGTCGGGATTAGCTAGAACGGCAGTTTCGGCCGACGACGGCTGTAATAATCAGAATAGAAAACGTTCTCAGCATACTAGCGAACAGTGCAATAATAAAAGAACAAAATCTGACGATATGAGTGCCAACGAGAAGAAATCGAACTTTTCCTTGTTAACCCCAAACTCTAACGGGTCTATAAAGGTGACATCGTCATCGATGAACAAACCTGGTGCGACGACGAAGAAATTGGTTATAAAGAATTTTAAAAGTGTGTTTATGCCTGTCGTATATGGTCATCGTCACAATAATTATAACCTATTTGACGTTTGTTGAGATAACATTGGTATACTTTCAGGTAAACCCAACCTTCCAGAAAATTACCAAGAGACGACATGGAGCAAGCTTCGAGAGGCTGTGATAGCAATTCAAACATCCAAAGCGATTGCTTACTCACTCGAGGAATTGTATCAAGCTGTCGAGAACATGTGTAGTCACAAGGTAAACAAATATTTAAATAGGAAATCATTTATGTACTCATATATAATTAACAGTAAATTTGTAACAAATAATCTAACTTCATCCTCTGATATTATATCCTAAGAATATTAGCCACATGATCCTAATTTTTATTGTGATGTGATGATGTGTTAAAGTTTGTGAAAAAAAAATTCACCATCCTTTTCTTTTTGGTATGGAATTTTAAATCTAGCTATGTTTCACCACATGTTTGATTACTTCCAGTAATAAGGTTCTTTATTACAGAAATATCTCCAAAAATACTCTCCCTGTCTGGTATGAAGAAGTCTATCTCCACTGCATGTCTTTTTAAAAGAACTTTTACAACTCGAGAAAGTTAACAACCATAAATCCCCTATCATTCCTGCGTCTAAAGCCAAGAGGACTGATAAACGTTTCTCAACATTCTTGACCTCCCACTTGGCATTAGTCTCCCATACATTGTGTAATAGCAATCTTGCGTTATGCAGCCCTCAAAAAGAGTATATTAATAGCTATTTTCTCAACAGATGGCCTCTCAACTTTATGTAAACCTCACAAACCTAGTGGAAGCTCATGTGAAAGCGAACATTGACCAGTTCCTATCTGAGAGTATGGACAGACAAGTGTTTCTTAAGAGAATGGACGACTGTTGGCGTGCGCACTGCCACCAGATGATCATGATTCGCAGCATCTTCCTATATTTAGACCGTACTTATGTTCTACAAAATCCTAGTATACATTCTATTTGGTGAGTTCATCTTATCATAGTCCAAGTTGCTTTCAAGTTCCACCAGGAATGAAATCCTGCAGTTTGGTTTAACTGGCTGCTAGGAGGGGCTATAATTTGACTTCAGCATTGTGGAGAGCCAACAACTCATTTGTTGGTGCTGACCAATTTGTGGGTGCACTGCATTATTGGGTGCATTAGCTTGGGCCCCTGAGCACTACTGACACCTAGACTTTAAAGAGTACCTATGCTAAACCTGCTATGTGGAATGGATGATTTTATCTAATCAGATTTATTTAACTATGCCAAAATGACAAGTCCAAATGAAACAATGATCACAAAATATACAGGTGTTTTAATCAGCATTGAATATTATCAATCCTATTGGATTTACCAGTAAAGAATATGATTCAACATAGTTCAGGATCTAACTGTATTTAAGAATCCTAGATCTTTTACCAGCAGCAGTGAGTTTGCACTGTGAGAAGAATAACAAAAACACATTTACATTTTATTGATAAGGTTATTGAATGTTCCAGGGACATGGGACTAGATTTGTTCCGACACCACATAGCAATGAATACTTTAGTTCAGACACGCACAGTAGACGGTCTACTACTGCTTATTGAGCGGGAACGAGAAGGGGATGCAGTAGATAGATCTTTGCTTAAAAGTTTACTAAGGATGTTGTCTGATCTGCAAATTTATGAAGATGCCTTCGAACACAAGTATGTTGATTTTTTTATCAAAGTCAGTTCAACTTGTAAGTGTGTCATATTTTCATAATTTGTGATTATTCATCGAGGATCGCAGATTAATCAATAAAAGAATTGTGTTTATTGCGCTTAGATTTCGAAAATGTTCTACATAAAATTAAGCTTTGGGCTTTTTTAATGCAGGGAATGCGAGAATCTCTGCTGGCGCACGTTTGGCCCTCCTCTTACAATCCTGGGTTCTTTAAGAGAAGGTGAAAACGCCACTTTCTGAGCCCTAAATCACGAATCGAGGGTCTCTGTTTTCCATCTGTAGGGTGGTGCCATTTGGACGTGCCAAATATATAAAAAAACGGTGTCTGTTGGGGAGACAGAGGACTTCCCAATAAATTCACTAAAGACCGCTCGTAGCCCACTACCTTACTAATCTGTAAACACTCACTGCATTTAAGTTTCTTAGGCCCACTTGCACGATCTTGGGTTAACGAGTATAACTCGAAGGTATGGACTAACCCCGAGTTAAATCATAAATTTGTTATGCATCACCCCGGGTTAAGGGTAAACCAAGGGTTAAATAGCAAAATTTTAAATCATCGATTTCGGAGGGTTATTTCGTCTAACCTTGGGTTAGCACCTGGCAGACAATGCAGTGGCACGTGACACGGACTCCTCAAAGTGACACACAGCGCAATCATAATATAATAAAATTAAAATGGAAAAATATGTGACTATTTGTATGTAATCGTCCTATCTACAGATTCCTGCAAGCAACAGAGAGATTATATGCGGCTGAAGGGCAGCGTCTGATGGGCGAACTCACAGAACTGGGTGTGCCTGAGTACTTAGCGCATGTTGAGAAACGATTGCGGGAAGAGAATGAACGACTGCTACACTATTTAGATCCTTCTACCAAGTAAGTGTTTCTACCCTATTACTGCGTTGAGAGACATTTATTATGTTAAATGCCTATGTACAGTGTCTTATTCTAATAATTTGAAATATTTGTCGTTTCATTATCACCCCATTTCTCCTCCTTGTCTTTATTTCTTGTAAGATACAGAATCAGTCCTATTCTGAGATTTTTTATTTGTTCCTATATGTTTACATGCTGGAACCCTTTTAATACTACTATAAACGTTTTCGTCAAGAATACTAATTTTGTATCAAAACCAAACGAAAAAGAGATGTAACCCATTATTGACTACGCTAATGCTTGCTATTTGGACGTCACTGAGGAGCTTCTAGATAAACTTGAGAGGTTGCAAAATTTATGTATACGCTTTATTTTCAATCTTAGAAAGAATGATGTGTGAGTGGGCATATAATATGCCTCTGCCACCCCTTCGGGGATAAGGTGTGATGGATATTTATTTATTTTTTATAGAAAGAATGATCACGCTTCTCATCTTCGCAAAGAACTCAAGTGGCTCCCGATCCGTCTTAGCCGGAACACTCGAATTCTCAGCCTCCTTTTTAATATACTTTACAATCCATCTTCACCTTCGTATCTGAGCGAGCGGTTCTCGTTTGTTCGTTCTCCTGACGCTCCCTGCAGATCAAACCTACGCACGAATCTCAAATTTCCTAAACACAAAACCGATTTCTACTCCTACTCCTTCACAGTACATGCGGTCAGATTGTGGAACTCTCTTTCGCCTGCTATCAGAGACAGTAAAACTATTACTACGTTTAAAAGGAAAGTCCATGAACACTATATATCTTCACTGTAAACCTAATTATTTACATATGTAAGTTTATTGATGTTTTAAATATTTGTAAGTATGTAATTTTATTGATATTTTATGTATTTGTAAGTATGTAAGTTTATTGATAAATTATTTATTTATACTACGCTCTTGGGTATGTGTGTTAATTGAATCCTATCCTACTCTTCTATTTACACACTTTTACTTGACTTTTTTTTTTATATCTTCACGTTCTCCTCTCGCCGGTCTGCTGGGTGATATTCTTTATTATTAGTGTGTACATGAACAAATAAATAAAATGTAATACACTGTCAGTTCAAACCACAGATAAATGAAGTTACCCGCGATACTGTAGGTACGTAATTTGATTTGCCTGTAGTATGATAGATAGACCACTAACAAACAAAATTAATTGGTCCAACATCATGGTCAACAAAGAAAAATAAAGGCCTCTCTAATTTACTTATTCACTTTTCTTCACAGATGGCAATTAATTCACACGATAGAACGCCAACTTCTTAGCGAGCACCTGTCGGGTATTCTAGACAAGGGACTGAAGGCACTTATGGATGGACCCCGGCTTGCTGATCTCACCACATTGTACAGTTTGTTCAGTCGCGTCAAAGATGGACTTAGTGAGCTGTGTAAACATTTTAATGGTTATATTAAAGTAAGTATGACACAACTTTTGTATCCGACAATTATTTGAACCGGCAGAATTTATTTTATTTTTCTTTTTGGTCTCTCTCTGCTAAATCAATGTTGAAATCAAGTAATTTAAGTTTTTGTTGTTATGTAAACTTCGTTTTCATGTCGAAAGTACAAATATTCTTCAATAAGAGTACATTCATGTAAATAGCAGCATATTCATGTATAGGATTGTTCAAAATTCTAGTCCCATAAAGCAATGGTAACTTACTGCAGCTATATGTGGAGTTTGGAAGGTCACAGAAAATATCGTGTTCCACTTAGTCTTCCAATTTCGTGCTCATCGAAGCTTTTACACTTAAAAAGTTCACACCAGAAAAACACTAGTTTTGAAAAATTAATAACGGAGCGGCGACTATATCTTTCGCTGTTCCCGCGCAAATCCATACTGGCCAAATTCCAGTAGTAAGCCAACTTTAAAAAGTAAATTTCCTATCGAAAGTATAATATCTTGGACAAGGTGCATACTGGAGCCCAATCCAAGACAAGAAGGTTAAGGCAGCATTGCCCTCCCCATAGTGTTGAACATACAAAGCCAAGTCATAGCTGCTTCTAGCGCCCAATCAAAGTGGACCCCAGGCTCTACATCCAGGTAGGGTTTAGAAACAGAAAAATATTTAGTTGAAGAATATCTTTTTCAATCCCTAAATCTGGTTTGGACGTCTCTTCTCATATTGGTTTTCTCAACTTATTAAACCCAGACTGTACGTCAATATATCTGGATGTGAAGTGAAAATATTGTGATACTGTATTATATTTTTTTACACTTCTAAACGGCTCAGTTTATCCGTCCGGTCGTCTGAACGCATCCATTTCTCAGGAACCATAAGATATAGAGACAAACGGTTTATGGCATTCAATCCAGGGCACAATGATATGGCAAAGCTAAACTCAAGCCAAGCGGAAGGCTCAGCTCAGCCCCTGCTGTACTACGAATTCGTCTGATTCCTTTGCTATGCATAGTGAAGGGCGCTTTATTTGTTCTGGCATAATGCCGCTGGACGAAACAAACATCATCATCATCCTCTTGCCCTTGTCCCAATTTACTTGGGGTCGGCGCAGTATGTAAAAATTCCATACTGCAAAATGTTTTGGCTTGGTTTTTATGGTCGGCCGCCATCCTGACACTAACCCTCCTTGGGAATGCTATCGTTTGGTGGTTTGCCCGCCACCACACGGGTGCCTTTCCAAGCCTTTCAGTACTCCGAACCTTTACAAGGGGCAGGTTGCAACAAAACAAACGAAACAATCATAACAATCTTAAAACTTCCTTTCAAATTGTTCTAGAAAAAAGGTCGTACGATAGTAATCGAGCCAGAGCGCGACAAAACCATGGTGGCGGAACTTCTGGAGTTCAAAGAGCAGCTAGACCACATTGTTTCCACATGCTTCCAGCGAAATGACAAGTTCCTATACTCCATGCGGGAGGCCTTTGAGTACTTTATCAACCAGCGACAGAACAAGCCTGCTGAACTTATTGGTAAGTAGCTTGCCTTTTTAGTTAAACTATTCAAGGCAGGTTATGGGCACACCTCATAGCTACAAGTGTGATGGCTGTGGTCCTGAGCAGTAAATGTTCAAAGGGACAAAGCTATTGTCATTTATTATCTACCTGCTGCCTCTAGCTACTCAACACAACCATAAATGTGCTACAAATAATTCACTCGCAATGCAGTGTTTATTGATGTGTTTTCGATGATTATATTATTTTATCTTTTCCCACTTATTTGATTAAAACGCTACAATATTAACCTGCCAAAATTGCCTTGCAAAATAAATAATTAATATTTTTATATCTTAAAGTAAGCTAATATAACTTGTGGAATCTAATACTGTATAGATATATATTTCTATGCATATGCACTGGGCGACCCCCGTGGCTTCGCCCGTTACATAATTCCAACTCCCGTTGCACCTATTTAATCCCGTCGCTTATAAATCAAACGTTTCTCGCTGTCTGTCCCTATGTATGGTTAGATATTTAAAAGTACGCAACGAATTTCGATGCGGTTTTTTTAATAGATAGAGTGACTCATAAGAAAGATTTTTATGCATATTTTTTTAAGTTTTTGTAAACATTGACTAAATTATAACGATATTTGTTGCGGTGTTGGAAAAAAATTAGCCGTCTGGGAGCTTTCCATGAAAACCCTTTGAGATTAAAATAATGTATGGTTGAATTGTGTATCTAATATAGGTCTACAAAAAAGTCCGCGAAGGTGTATGTCCATCTTTTAAGGATAACATACAATATCCATTTTAATACTTCAAAAAACAGCAATTATAAAGCGGTAGTTTTAAGGGTATTTACACAACTACGTTATCTTACCTACCTTTGCACTTTGCAAATTAAAAAGAATATCTTAGACGATATAGGGAAATCAAAGTAATGCGCAAAGAAATTAAATTCGTTTAACCATAATTCGACAGGGCCATGCAGGCAAGCATAATGGAGAGCGAAGAAGTAATCAACTAATTTTGAAAATGTTCTTACGTTATTGTGAAATCAATAAACGACGGGATTAAATAGGTGCCACGGGGTTCGAAGTATGTCACGTGCGAAGCTGTGGGATCATCTAGTTCCATAATAATGCATAATAATTTGCACGATTTGTCTACATTTATGATTACTGCTCGGTAGAAGCGTGATGACCTTCCTCGATAAATGCGCTATCCAACACATAAAGAATTATTCAATCCGTAGTACAGTAATTCCTTCAGCTTTATAATATTAAGTATAGATAGGAAACACCCAAACTTAGAAATAAACATTTGTCCTAGTGTGTAGGTGCTCGCACAAGTTTTCGTCGGTAAATACGTTCTGAAGTCTAATCTAATAGGCCACACCTGTTATAAAACATGTACAACACTATTTTGCACTCTTTTTTGCCAAACTGTTTGCATTTCTCCCTCCAAGACAAACAAAGACAAAACTAACTAACTAACTATCTTCACGCTGTATCCCTGACGGGGTAGTCAGAGAGGACAGATCGCCAGGCTTCGCGATCCCTGCATACTTCTTTCGCTTCTTCAAGATTCATCAATCGCTTCATACACGCAAGTCTGGGTATCCGAGTACTTTTGACCTTTCCGTTTTTGAGCAATCTGCTCACGTGGTCTTCATATGTAAGTCTCGGCCTACCCTGACTTCTTCTAACCTCATACTATCGCACAATATATATTCTTCGTCAATCGTTCCTCACTCATTCGTTGGACGTGTCCAAACCAACGGAGCACGCCCTTTACCAGCTTAACGCTGACACTTTCATTCAAACCTGCCATATTGCGTATCACTTCGTTACGTATTCGGTCGGCCAAGGTAACGCCGCACAACTTTCGAAGTGATCGCATCTCCACAGCATTCAATTTACTTTCATGCATCTGCTGACATACCCAGGTTTCGCTACCGTAAAGCAAAGTTGGCACTAGCACTGCGTTATGAATCGCCAGTCGTGCTTCTTTTACGATGCTTTGTCGCTTTACTAATTGGGACAAAGCACCGTTAACTTTGTTTCCGGCAGCTACTCGCCGTTCTACATCCGAATCACATCTTCCATCCGCGCTAAACATACTCCCTAAATACACAATTTCATTCACTTGCTCTAGACGTTCCTGGTTTACCCTATTCTCGCATTTAGTTCTAAAACAAAAAAAGACAAACATTCACAATTTTCTTTTTAGTCTATGATTCTTATAAACTACTAGCTGACCCGCGCAACTTCGTTAGCGCCACCAAAAATGTGATAAATGAAGAACAGCTCGACCGATTTTGTGCAAACTTCACATAAACCATCTACTAAAGAGTCAATACAAAACTTTAAAAAAATTAGTTTGGATAGGTGAGCCCGTTCTTGAGTTATAAAATTACAACGAAATGTGGCATTGATTTTTATTACACAAACTATTCCACAGCCAAATTTGTAGACGTGAAACTCCGCGCCGGTAACAAGGAAGCTACGGAAGAGGAATTAGAACGATTGCTAGACAAAATAATGGTCCTATTCAGATTTATACACGGCAAGGACGTGTTCGAGGCTTTCTACAAGAAGGACCTGGCTAAACGACTGTTGGTGGGGAAATCGGCCTCTGTAGACGCTGAGAAGTCTATGTTAAGTAAATTAAAGCAAGAGTGTGGAGGTGGCTTCACGCTGAAGTTGGAAGGAATGTTTAAGGATATGGAGCTATCAAAGGATATCAATATTACATATAAGCAAGTATGTATTTTTTGGATATATGTATTCCTAGAGTAATTATACTCACGATATTAAGTGCTATTACATCAAGTTAGTCATCTCTATTCTATACATTTAAATGGATAATAACGAGTAATAAGACATTTTTATTTCCTAGATTCGATACGTAAATATTATTCAGGTACGAAATCAATATCCTGCCATCATCATCCGAGCGTCTGTCCCAGTTGCGTCTCGCGACGCCCGGGGTCCGCTTTCCTACATTTTCTCCTCCACTTCGCACGGTCGTCGGCATCCCCTGTGGTGAGACCATTGGCACGCATGTCATCCCTTACGACGTCAAGCCAGCACTTCTTGGGTCTTCCCCTCTTACCGGGACCCGGCGGGGCTGACATGGCCAGACATTTGTTACCTACGTAGCCCGGCGGTTGCCGCAAGACGTGACCATACCAACGAAGGCGACACTCTTGCAACTTGTCTGCAATGTCACGGACGTGAAGGCTGCCGCGGATGCGAGAGTTCCTCACGCGGTCCATCCGCGTGACTCCACACATCCACCGCAGCATCTTCATTTCCGTGACACGCAGCTCCTGCTTGTGTCGCTCCAATATCGGCCACGTCTCACTGCCATGTAAAAGGACAGGTCTAATAATGGTTTTGTAGACCTGTCCCTTCAACCGGATCGGCATTTTAGGGTCACAAATGACACCGGTCATCTCCCGCCATTTGGCCCACGCGGCAGCAATGCGTGACTTGACATCGCAATCGATGTCAAGTCACGCATTGAAATCAATATCCTGCATTTATGATAATCTTTATCTTTATTAAGAATTCCTTCAATTTTCGGGGTAACAGATATGTGATCACCAATCTTCGTAGATTGTAGAATAATGTCAGACTCGTCCGCTTTCAAACCAGCGTCAATGTTGGACCATCAAATTGGTAGTAGTCTATACAAATAAATACAATTGAAGTGTTTGTTTGTAATTCCAAATTAACACCTTTTCACTAAATGCACATGAAATTATAGCAAATTTAAAAGAAAAATGGCTAAACCAATTTTATTGAGAGTTTCATTGGCAGATAGCTTATGTTATAAGGAGTAACTCAGGCAGACAAGCATACGGCCCACCTGATGGAAAGTGGTCACTGTAGCCTATTGATTTTGTATTTTTTTATACCATTGAGGTGGCAGTACGTATACGGCCCCACCTGATAGATAGTGGTCACCATAGCCTATCGATTTAGTATTTTTTTTATCCCCGTAATAGTACTGGAACGGGATCCACCTGAAATTAAAAAGTTAGTATAGCGGAGCCTGAGTTGGTCCTCTTGTTGCAGCACCAGGCGGGCACGGCGGCGGCGGCGGAGAGCTGCGGCCTGGAGCTGTCGGTGTACATCCTCACCATGGGCTTCTGGCCCACCTACCCGCCCGTCGAGGTGCGCCTGCCGGGCGAGCTCACGCGCCACCAGGAGCACTTCTCCAAGTTCTACCTGGCCAAGCACTCGGGCCGCAAGCTGCAGTGGCAGGCCACGCTCGGCCACTGCGTGCTGCGCGCGCACTTCACGCAGGTACCCACTCGCCCACCTGCCACAATACGGATATAAACACTTGTCCAAGTTCTACCTGGCCAAGCACTCGGGCCGCAAGCTGCAGTGGCAGGCCACGCTCGGCCACTGCGTGCTGCGCGCGCACTTCACGCAGGTACCCACTCGCCCACCTGCCACAATACGGATATAAACACTTGTCCAAGTTCTACCTGGCCAAGCACTCGGGCCGCAAGCTGCAGTGGCAGGCCACGCTCGGCCACTGCGTGCTGCGCGCGCACTTCACGCAGGTACCCACTCGCCCACCTGCCACAATACGGATATAAACACTTGTCCAAGTTCTACCTGGCCAAGCACTCGGGCCGCAAGCTGCAGTGGCAGGCCACGCTCGGCCACTGCGTGCTGCGCGCGCACTTCACGCAGGTACCCACTCGCCCACCTGCCACAATACGGATATAAACACTTGTCCAAGTTCTACCTGGCCAAGCACTCGGGCCGCAAGCTGCAGTGGCAGGCCACGCTCGGCCACTGCGTGCTGCGCGCGCACTTCACGCAGGTACCCACTCGCCCACCTGCCACAATACGGATATAAACACTTGTCCAAGTTCTACCTGGCCAAGCACTCGGGCCGCAAGCTGCAGTGGCAGGCCACGCTCGGCCACTGCGTGCTGCGCGCGCACTTCACGCAGGTACCCACTCGCCCACCTGCCACAATACGGATATAAACACTTGTCCAAGTTCTACCTGGCCAAGCACTCGGGCCGCAAGCTGCAGTGGCAGGCCACGCTCGGCCATTGCGTACTGCGCGCGCACTTCACGCAGATACCCACTCTCCCACTTGCCAAAATACAGATATCAACACTTGTCACAAATAAAATAAAAAAAATTAGAACAACTATTTATAAGCCTATTTTGATCACATTTCATGCAGTTGTAGATGATTTGAAACTATAATTATAAATGCATGTGTTCCAGGGTAAAAAAGAGTTGCAAGTGTCGTTGTTCCAAGCGCTCGTGCTGATGCTCTTCAACGACGGAGACAACCTCTCCTTTGAGGAAATCAAGGTCACTACAAATATAGAGGTAACGTATCGCTCGTAATATACCTTATTACTTGTAATATTGTATAATATAGTGACCCCAGCGAGCTTGCATCGCCTTAGCTGCTTCTAAGGATAGTGTATCTAATATACTAAAAACATATAACAATAAAATATCCAGACGCACCAAACGACAACATCAAAAATAGCAAACTCACTTTTTGTGTAGGGAAGGTGCCTTATAAAATATTACTGGAACTTTTTTACCGTTTTGTGGTAATGAGTATATCTATTATATATATATGAGTTTGAGAGTAGCACCAGTTTTGAGTGTGGTGAAAAAATGAGAGTGAACCGTCTGATATGAGCATGTGATGAGTGTTTTGGGTTGGTAAATGATAATCAGTCTTCTTCTAAATGTATTTTATTATGTAGTCCAGTTACTATACAATAATCATATTCAGAAGGAGGCACATCAGACTCGTGCCATTGACACAATAGTAAGTGCTGTCTAGAGATGTGGCACACCTTATAGTTGAGTCAGTATAATAGGCCACATTTGACACTTCGTTAAAAATCACCAGCGTAACTTTGTAACGGCGGGCATAAAATATTATTAATTTTTTCAACGTCAGAACTACACAATTTTTGAACTATTCTCAGTTACAATACATATTTTATTGCCTAAATGGCGAAAGAAGCCAATTTTATCATTTACTTTCACTAATAAACCATTGTAAAGAAAATAAACAATGTCTGTTCTAAAGAACTGAACGTCATTACAACGTAATATCAGTGAACCCTTTTCCTTTTAAACACTAGGGAGGTTACCAAAAATCGAAAATTGATTAATAAAATCGAATGCATGAGACTTACTTAGTTACTTGTAATGTTCCACACTTTAGAAAAATGTTTTAATTATACTCATCTTCATAAATTCGTCATTCTGTATTAGGCTCCGCCTAACCAAAAGCACAACTAAGCACCGCTAAGGAAACGATCCCGTTCCAATTTTTCTCTCTATAAAAACCGTAGACTTCAAGTAATATATAAAAAAATTACTCGCATTAGTCCAGCCTTCTATGAGTTGTGCGCTTAGCAACATATTTTGCTATTGATTTTTATTTATATAGATTTTCATGTTTGTTTAACATAATTTTCTTTGACTTGAATAATTCTCCTATTTTGTCAGGTTTTTTTTATTTATCTATCACGCCTTATCCCCGAAGGGGTGGCAGAGGCATATTATATGCCCACTTTTTACCATGTGTATTTCTGTCCCACGTAATAGGTGGTGAGCCCATTGCCATGTTGAAATAGACAGATACAGGTTGTAGCTACCTGCTGTTGAAATTTTTCAAGCTGCCCATAAGGCCTTCAACTGGAACTCACTATGAAGCTGAAAGTGACACTTGTGAAATGTGGCTTTTTAAAATGACTCAACTATAGTAACTAACCGTAACTAAATAGTGATGTAAAAATGAGAAGGGATGAAAATCATGGAAGTAAAAGAACAATGAATATGATATTGAAAGATGAAGAGCCGGAGGTAGACCAAAAAAAAAGATGGGTGAATTGTAAGGTGCGATATGAATATGAAAGGAGGCAAGATCAGATGACGAATAACGGGAATGAATGGAAGATGAAAATATTCTGCACTGACCCCAAATAAATAATAACAAGGGCTAGATGATGAAGATTTTACCGTTTTGTGAAATAACCTGAGCTTGACCATATACGAGGGCGGCACTGAAAATTTCGGGAATAAAGGAAGTGACACAACATTACTATTTAAAAATGTATTTATTGTTTTTCGAAGTATTCTCCGCGAAATTTGACACATTTTTCCATACGATTGAACCAATCATTGAAGCAACCATTCCATTCGGAAGTTGGGGTATCCAAAATGACCGTTTTGTGGGTGTCCACAGCTTCTTCAGGTGATGAAAATCTCTGACCACGCAATTTATTCTTTATTTTAGGCAAAGTATAGAAATCATTAGGGCTTAGATCGGGGCTGTACGGCGGATGGTCTAATAATTCTATGTTTTCTTGCTCTAAAAACTCTTTTGTTCTGTGCGCGGTGTGAGAACTCGCATTGTCGTGATGGAGGATGATGCGGCGGTTGCAGGTCTCTTTACGGAGTTCAGAAACGACCTGTGGCAAACAAATGCTAGCATACTATTCTGCATTAACCGTTCTTTGTCCCTCAAGAGGAATAGTCGCAACATGGCCGGTTTTGGAGACAAACGTGGCCACCATTTTTTTTGCAACACTCCGTGAACGAACCATTTTTGTTGGCTTTAACTCATTTTCGAACACCCAAACTCGTGACTGGTTTTTTGTATCGGGTTCGTACGCGTATATCCAGGATTTGTCACCTGATACGATGTTGTATACAGCATTTGAGGATCCTGCGTGGAATCTTTCAAGAGTTCTGACGCAACAAGTAACGCGAGCCGCTTTTTGCTCTTCACAGAGCGAATGCGGTGCGGTATCCATCGGGAAAACAACTTTTTTACACCTAATTGTTCATGCAAGATTATTTGTATTTGACTCATGCCAATGTCTAAAATTGCCTGAATTTCGCGGTATGTCACATGTCGATCTTCCTCAATCAGCCCACGCACAGCATCAACGTTTTCTTAGGTGACTGCAGTTTTTGGATGACCTTGACGGGGATCATCACTGAGCTTGACACGTCCACCTTGAAATTCAGCAAACCAGCGATAAATTGTGGTTTTAGATGGGGCTTCATCACCAAATGCAGAAATCATCCGGTCAACACACTGTTTTTGTGTTAAACCACTTTCTAAAGTCATAATAAATCATTGCTCTTGAATTTTCTCGAGTCAATTCCATTTTCTCAACGACTAAACAAGTTTTACAAAACCTTGTGACAAGACCGAGAATCTTTTTTTTTTATAAATAAATGGTATTCGATTTTTAAAAACAAGGAGTTTTCAATTAAAAAGATTTTAATGTGACAGGAACAGTGGAAATGTTCCATTCCCGATACTTTTAGTGCAGCCCTCGTATATGTAATCCTAGTAATATCATAAATGCGAAAGTTTGTAAGTATAGATGGTTGTTACTCTTTCACGTAAAAACTACCGAATGGATTTTAATGAAACTACAATAATATAATACATCAGAATAATACATTTTTATCATTTTATCCCGGGAACAAGTTCCTGTGGAAAACAGGAACAGGAAAATTTCTTTACGCAGTTGAAGTACAGTACAGCCATATGTGTGAGACAGGTATGGTTTTAGCTGGCTCGAGACTGACTTACCTAGTGGTAAGACAGATGGGGGAAAGGGTGACAATTTAAAAGGTGTCGTAGAAAAATCCAGATTTTTCTTCTCTTTAGACTTTCTTGGCTTGAGCAATGCCAGAATCAAGTAATTTGAATCTTTCTTGATGTAAATTTTGTTTTCATGTCAAAAGTATAAATCTTATAAAATAAGGGTATGTTCTTTTAGATAGCAGCGTATTCGCATATAACTTTTTTCAAAGTTCCGCTTCAGTAAAACGATGGTAGATATATATGTAGATTTTGGTAGGCAACAGAAATTATCCAATTTCACAACAATTGTGCACGTTGTTGAAGCTTATATCTAAAAAACCACAATTTTTACACATCAAACTGAACATAAACACTCAAATACACTAGTTTTAAAACATTAATAACAAAATGGCGACCGCGTCCTTCGCTGTTTCACGCCAAAAATCCTTGAATCAAGTTGAGGTTTGATCCAGGCTGGCGAGCTTCGCCGTACGCTGCAGTCGCTGGCTTGTGGCAAGGCGCGAGTCCTGACCAAGTCGCCGCGCGGCCGCGAGGTGGCCGACGCGGACCAGTTCTCCTTCAACGCAGACTTCACCAACAAGCTGTTCCGTATCAAGATCAACCAGATACAGATGAAGGAGACGGTGAGTACACTATACAGCAGTTTCCATATCAATCTCATCTCCATTTCAGCACTATCTTGACTTGACGATTTTGCCGGAGTCAAGTATTTGGATTTTAATCAAGGAAGATTGCAAAATATATGTATGTTTGTTCGGGTGAAATCTTGCAACTCAATTTTGAAGCTGATATATTCGACCGATTTAGTTTGAATCATAATACATGGTTAGCTGTGTTTAATTCTAATTCCAGCGTGGCTGAACATCCAAGATGGTGTACTATTTGTTTTTAATGCACTGTTGCAATATGGTTAGCAAATTAAAGAATTTTCTGAGAATTGATTTTTAACTCATTTAAAACACTTATTTTCAAAAAGTTTTTAGCTATTAATTTATTATTGACCTAACACTTAAAAAAATATAATTATTCATTTATAGAGACGCATGATAGAGAGCTTTGTGGCATTTACATTTGCGAACGTTTCCGCGCTTCGGATGGCACGTTAAGCCGTTGATCCCGGTTGCCAGTAACATGGCAGTAGTTGAGTCACGTTGAAGGCCTATAAGCGGTTTGAAAAATTTCAACAGCAGGTAGCCACAACCTGCGTCTGTCTATTTCAACACGGCAATGGGCTCACTACCTATTAAGTGGGACAGGAATACACATGGTGAAAATTGGGCATATAATATGACTCTGCCACCCCTTTGGGGATAAGGCGTGAAAGATAAATAAAGTATTTATGAAATGTGTATTTTACCACCCGTATTATATAAATAGTAGGCGTTATATGGTGTGGGTAGTAACGGAACGAGAATGGTTTGGCTTGCAGAGCGAGGAGCAGAAGGCGACGGAGGAGCGCGTGTTCCAAGACCGGCAGTACCAGATCGACGCCGCCATCGTGCGCGTCATGAAGATGCGCAAGGCGCTGTCGCACACCATCCTCATCACAGAGCTCTACAACCAGCTCAAGTTCCCCGTCAAGGTAACTACACACTATAATAACAATATAATGTGCGAAAGTAGAGGGTAGAAGGAGTCAGGGTAGGCCGAGATTTACATATGAAGACCACGTGAGCAGATTGCTCAAAAACGGGAAGGTCAAAAGTACTCGGATACCCCGACGTGCCTGTATGAAGTGATTGATGAATCTTGAAGAAGCAAATGAAATATGCATGCGTCGTGAAGCCTGGCTATTTGTTCTCTCTGACTACTCCGTTAGGGATTACAACGTAAATATAGATAGTTCTGTTTTGCTAAATGTATTAAACTGCAGTTAATCACAATAATATTATTTTCTTTTTATCAATTAGTGTAGTCTTATATTTCGATCCGATATAAATATAATTGGATCTTAAACTTCAGACCCAGGAGCCTGAACTCTGGCCTTATAGGCCTTGTTTTATTTATATTATTGTATTATTTATTTATCTTGAACTAAAACACTTGTACTGTTCCACTTATTTATTACTTAAACCTGATCGGCTTCGCCTAACGGCATTTTCAAAGGTAAGCACATACTGGTGCTAATTCTGTTGTTGAAACCACTAAACTAAATAATTCTAAAATTTTCTTTTTTTTTTATTAAGAGTTTGCCAAATGCTTATACTGTTATTCCGTCGAACTTAACTTGGTGATATTATAAACAGCACTAAATTTGTATCTGACATCACTAAAATTCCTTTTATGTGATAAAATTCAACAAAACATGTATTTAGATGCCGACTAACTTATTGATTGAACTGTCTATGTACATTTTTAACTTTTTGTTGAATTTTATCACATAAAATGAATTTTAGTGATGTCAGATACAAATTTAACGTCACACAAAATTTAGACGTTTTAGAAAAAAAGACTAATTTTAGAGGGAAATTTATTAATTTTAGTAACCGTTTGAAACCTGAAAACGTTTAAAACGTTGTAATGTGAAAAATGTACATAGGCATTTCAATCACAAGTTAGTCGGCATGTATTTACGACTGTCTATGTACATTTTGCACGTCTTGTTCAATTTTATCACATAAAATAAATTTTAGTTCAGTCAGATACAAATTAAGTGCTATTTATGATATCACCAACTTTAATTCGACTTAATAACAGAATAGCATTTGGCAAACTCTTAATAAAAATTAGAAAAATTTAGAGAAATTTAGTTTAGTGATCTCAACAACAGAATAAGCACCACTGTATGTATTTCGAATGTCATTGAGTACAATATGATAGGTTACAACAACAATGGTTTGACCGAGGGTAAATAAGGAAGTCATGATACCACTTAATAATTTTTCCCCAAAATTAGAGAGAATCTGCGAAACCGGTCAGGTTTAAGTAATAAATAAGTGGAACAGTACAAGTATTTTAGTTCAAGATGTGTAGCAAGTTCCACCAAGTGCCATCAATCAACAGTGTAAACAGTTATTTATTCATATTTTCTTTATTTAATATTTTCTTTGACATTTTTTTTTATGTTAGACTTAATTATAAGAAGTACTTTCCCCGTCTGGTGACCAACCCAGACAGCAGAACCACCTCCTCATATGCTTATTGCCTATTATATGGTAAATGACATTGGATCTTTTTCCAGCCAGCGGACTTAAAGAAGCGCATCGAGTCCCTCATCGATCGCGACTACATGGAGCGCGACAAGGACAACCCCAACCAGTACAACTACGTCGCGTAACGACCTTCCACGGGAACTATCCTCCTCGCTGCAGACCATAGTGCTCTAACCGCCATTGTATCAGGCAACTGTGATATCACCCATGATATTATGAGTAAAAAGGTGTACAAACTTGGCTTTATAGAATACAAAAAATTGAAGGCACCACTGTGTTGTTTATATGACTACCCTCTAGAGTTTATATTCGGCAGCGCGAGTTTTTTTGATAATTATTTTAGGCCTGGTTACGAAGACCTTTTAGCCAAATCTTATTTTCTAATTCAAATTTCTTCAATCTTATCTTCTAATTTAGTCCTGTCCAGTCTTTGTCGATGTCGAGTCCTCAGTCCTAGGTCCTGGTCCTTGCCCTCGGTATAATGGTGGTTCTAATACTGAGGTTTTCGTGGACTTTACGCGGCACGATAGAAAATAGCATTTCACTGCATATATATAATTGTCTTTCACTATAGCACGTCAACACAACTTTTATGTCCAAGAAACCACCACTCCCGCACGTAAAACAAGATAAATGCACTAGTTTTATAAAATAATATACAGCAAGCGTCCGCACTTGTCAATGATCCCGCGCAATGTCCGGCAGCGCGAGTGCTGCACCTCTGGTGTTGCAAACGTCCATAGTGGTTACCGTAGTAACCACTTTCCATCAAGTGGACCGTATGCTTGTCTGTAACCTCAAAGGTTAATAAAAAAAAAAGTATTATGTGCACTCATAAAAATAATTCGGCTTACATGTGAAACCACAATAACGTTGGTTATTGATACATCAACATTTATTATGGGCCGTATTCCAGAACGTTTATCAATACTCAAGAAACACTTGAGTAGTATTTATATGGTAAAAACTAGCCTCAAGCGTCGATTGCGTATTGAGAAACGTTCTGGAAAACGGCCATATGTGATGTGGCTTACAAACTGAGCTATTTTTTTCAGTGTACCTACCTGTATCTTATTTTATTTTTTACTTTATTATACGTTATAAAACCACCAATATTATTGTGGTGTGGTTTGCAAACCGAACTATTTTGTTGATTGTATATTTTGCTGTCGTACTTTGTTTATTCGATGACATAAGCTAAAATACTTAGATACATTTGCAAGTATTTTTAAAGAGGTTGATTGAGTTCGTAAAAAAGATCATCATGAAAACAGCTCACTAGGGGTCGTATGAACTCTTCTCATAACTCAACAAACATTTGATCATAGTTTTATAAGGCGAAAATAAACCTCTAGTGTCTCTTGAGTTTTCAGTAACTTTTTGTCACACTACATGAAATGAGACATAAAAGGACCTATTGAATCCATTAGAAGCTTGTGATGCATAAAAAAATATATATGAAGAAAACTCCTTACTAATAAATTGTCAGTGTTTACCATATTTGATCATGCTGCCACGTTTCCAAGCTTTATAACCTGTTTACACCTTTTTACTTATAATATCTTTGACTGCAGTGTACAGAACATTTCCTCAATATGGAAATTCTACGTTGCACTGCAGAGCATTCCCATCTATACTAATATTATAAAGCTGAAGAGTTTGTTTGTTTGGTTGAACTCGCTAATCTCAGGAACTACTGGTCGGATTTGAAAAATTCTTTTTGTGTTAAATAGCCCATTTATCGAAGAAGGCTATAGGCTATATATCATTACGCTACTACACTGGGGAGCACAGCAGTAGTCATAAATGTCGACAAATCGGGCAATGGGATTAATAGGTGCAACGGGAGGTTGAAATATTCCACGGGCGAAGCTGTGGGGGTCATCTAGTCGTTTCTAAGATTCAACAACAACGGTAACGCACATCAGTTTAATATTATAGCCTCAGTGTTCACTCAATCCATATACTATGCTTTTAGATAGAGTTCGTGCATCAAAAAACATCTAAAACAATAGTGACAGATTTATAATTTCAACTCTATCTCAATGTAATAAATGACTTTATTACATTGAGATCTGATACTATAATACAAAGATTATAAAACTGATAACAAAATTCTTATGACAAACATTACGTACAGGCCAAAAATAATAAAAAAAAAGTTTTATTTACGATGCAGGTCTTGTATGGACACCTGTATCATAATATAACTTTTTAATCATAACGATACACCTATACAACCTCCAGCTGGAGCAAGGCGGTAGAGCGACGCTCACTGCCGCCCTGCCCGCCGCCGACACCCCGCGCGCCCGCTCGCCTCCGTCACACAATAACACGCAGATACGACACTCTAATGCATTTACATCTCTCATATTAAGGCGCAAACATTTGACATTTAAAAAATAAATTTGTTGTTATATTCATCATTTTATTTGCAATATTGTTTTACGTATTATAGTATGAGAGTAGATAAAGTAGTGTATGACACTGTACATAACTTGGTCTTATAACACTCGTGTGATACTATAAAAAAACTCGCCTACGGCTCGTTTTTTTAAAACACACTCATGTTATAAGAACCCTTATTATGCAACAGTATCATAAACTACTATTATGATTTCTATAAACTCTAACTTAGCTTATGCCGATCTGGTAGCACTATAAATAATAAATTATGAGGGCGCTACTGTGCTCTTCCTATTGCAACCCGCTAGAATGTATCGTATTTGTTTTTTGATTCAAAGTTCCAAATTTATTTAATGTAGCCAGCACGAAAATCATGTTAGTTTTATATTATTGCCAAGATCCAAAATAACGTGAGCAACGGGACATGTAGATGACATGATATTCTTTATGGGACTGCGACTTGAATGCATATTTTCTGCCCTCAATAATTCCCTCAAAAACTTGTTCAAAAAGTATAACTAACTAACTAACTATCTTCACGCTGTATCCCTGACGGGGTAGTCAGAGAGGACAGATCGCCAGGCTTCGCGATCCATGCATACTTCTTTCGCTTCTTCGAGATTCATCAAACGCTTCATACACGCACGTCTGGGTATCCGAGTACTTTTGACCTTTCCGTTTTTGAGCAATCTGCTCACGTGGTCTTCATATGTAAGTCTCGGCCTTCCCTGACTCCTACCCTCTACTTTTGAACAATATATATTCTTCGTCAATCGTTCCTCACTCATTCGTTGGACGTGTCCAAACCAACGGAGCACGCCCTTTTCCAGCTTAACGCTGACACTTTCATTCAAACCTGCCATATTGCGTATCACTTCGTTACGTATTCGGTCGGCCAAGGTAACGCCGCACAATTTTCGAAGTGATCGCATCTCCACAGCATTCAATTTACTTTCATGCATCTGCTGACATACCCAGGTTTCACTACCGTAAAGCAAAGTTGGCACTAGCACTGCGTTATGAATCGCCATTCGTGCTTATTTTACGATGCTTTGTCGCTTTACTAACTGGGACAAAGCACCGTTAACTTTGTTTCCGGCAGCTACTCGCCGTTCTACATCCGAATCACATCTTCCATCCGCGCTAAACATACTTCCTAAATACACGATTTCATTCACTTGCTCTAGACGTTCCTGGTTTACCCTAATCTCGCATTTAGTTCTTACGTCACCTCTTTCAAATACTAGAACCTTAGTTTTACTTGCATTCAAGCGGAGACCCTTACTTTCACACCCCTCTTTCATAATTCATTAAAAAAGTATGTGTGTACTTATGTACGCAAGAAGTTATACTTATTTAGTCTCACAAGATTTCATCACGTATACCACAACTCTTTGTTTGTAAAAGGAATGATTAATCAATAAAAGAATAAAATCCTCTCTAAATGTAGTTATAAGTTGTCATGAAAACCATTATCAGCTAACTTCTGCATGTAACAGTTAACAGCTAACTTCAGGGTGTTGAATTTGGATGTCGGTGCATCGTAAAAATACAATCTGATATTTTTTCTCTAACGCGACAAAAGAACTTCAAAGAAATGCTATGGCTAATACAATTGTTGTAAAATTTAAAACAGCAAAATAATATTATAAATTTATTATCGAATGATAATTATAATAATTTTGTAGGTAAATAAGGCACTAATATCCAATTGTTGTTACTAAAAAGGCGTAACTTCACCAGTCCATTTGGTGACGGAAGCTACAGGTATCTGTTATACTACTTGGACTATATATATATGTACATGTAAATATAGTTATTTATAGACATTATATTACGTGTGATATTAGAGAATCGAGTACCCTCCTCGAGAAACAAATAAATATGACGTCACGGAAATGCGTACGTTGCAATACTTGTAAGTACTGCTTGATAACATAAGCATAGGACTTCTCTGTTGTTATAATGGGTAACACAAAAGGGTCATAATATTACTGTCAAATACAGCTAAAATTGGAGCGTAGCTAATTGTCACTTCATTAGTTTTTATTTCACTTCTATACATGCAGTATTTCCGAAGTTATAACGACAATGAGTTCTAGCCCTTTTTTAATTTTCGAGATTAGGTGCGCTAATTATGACGTCAC
This sequence comes from Thumatha senex, assembly GCA_948477245.1. NCBI lineage: Eukaryota > Metazoa > Arthropoda > Insecta > Lepidoptera > Erebidae > Thumatha > Thumatha senex. The sequence continues at coordinate 28,346,051 of OX419728.1, forward strand.
AACCTCGCACAGACTGCGACAAGGCGCGGCGCGGCGTTCGGGTGCAAACGAGTTTAATGAGCAGTGTTGTGACGTATGCGGTCACCCGCGTTAACGCCGGTTACCGCGTCACGCACTTTGATCGTAAATATTTCAGCCATTTTTTTGAATATAAAAAAGTAAAAACACCGTTTTAATCGTATTTTTTTTAGATTTATTTGGCATTTAAAGTAAAAAACGTTTGTCAGACCCATTATTCTGATGTTTTAATATTAATATCAACACACCGGCCTGTACATTTCATCACGGCTATGGGCTCTTTTTAACCTGACCGGTTTCGCCTTACAAAGAAAAGTATAAATGTTTTTATTCAAAATGTGTAGCAAGTTCCACCAAGTGCCATCGATCAACAGTATAAAGAGTTTATATAAACTATATATTGTGCAGCGCACCATAATAGTAATGAGAACATGGTCTGTAGTCTTAATTTCTACAATATGAATTAGCTTATTGTGCCTTTGTTATCAAGCATTACCGATACGGAGCTTAATAAATAAGCGATTATATAGTCATGTCACTCGCACAAACGTTGCACCCACAAGTGTGCGAGTAACATGACAATATAATTAATTGTACAGGAGTGACATGGCTATGTTTTGTCGCTGATCTCTATTCCAAAGCTGTATATTACCTAAGATATGAGCTTTTTGTGCTGAATCAAAGTACTTTGCTGTACGACCCAGGTTTTACATTTTTTTAGTTATTATTTGTATTTTAAAAAACTTCTTATTAAAATATAAATGTAAAACATAAAAAATAGTTCTATGGCCGTACACACTGTGGTCTGCGCCAAATGGCAAAAACAACTGGGTCGAGCTTTAACATCGACCGTAGTAAGTCCATATAATGAGGACATTGGTACAAACTTCTAGACTCTCAACAACGACGATACGACATGTTTATTTTACACGTACAATAAGGGGGTTGCTATGAAACATGAATTTAATTGTAATTTTACATGTGAATGATTCAAATTGTCAATGTTTGATGTATGTGTATTTGGTGTAATAATTAATGTATTTTGTGTATTAGTTGTAATCTTGGCTTAACGTCAACAACATTTAAATAGAGAAAAAAAAAGAAAATGTTTTTGTTTTCAAATAGATTTTACTTCAAGACAAATTCCTTACGACCGACACGGTTGTATTATGGTAGCTACACACGTTTTTGAAAAATCATTACGATTACCGTTTAAACTGTATTTGATTTAAATGGATCGCGAACCTCTCCGACTACCCCGTCAGGGATACAGCTTGATAATAGTTTAAACTGAACCGATAATCGGATAGCCAGACGGCCGTATAGGCAGAACTAAAAAAGTACAGTAATATCAAACAATTTCTCGGGGCGTGTGTAGTTACCATTTCGCTGATATCTAACACACGAAGAGTTTAAGAGGGTAGACGTAAAACTTAAGTTTGCTAACTCATGACTACTTTAAATAGCATTAGTTCTATGCAATGTTCGGTTAGACCACTATGCGTGATTGTTGCTGCGGATGCCATTATAAGGAGGAATCACTAATTAAAAAAACTATTTATAATTTTGTATTTTTGTTTTATTTATAACTCTTCAGTATTACACAGGTGAGCGAGATTCCTCTATGTCTAGAATTTAACAGCAAACACAAGTTGTTCTTTATCCAAAATAGCGATATACAAAAATAAATCATTCTTTTTGACTTTTTATTCGACCTATTATTCTAAACACACTGGTGTACACCAGTGTGTTTAGAATAATAGCGTTTAAAAGAATAATGTGTTATTCTTCATAAGTGTTAATAACTTCTTTTTGCCAACTTTGCTTTACGGTAGCGAAACTTGGGTATGTCAGCAGATGCATGAAGGTAAATTGAATGCTGTGGAGATGCGATCACTTCGAAAATTGTGCGGCGTTACTTTGGCCGAACATTCGTTCGGCCGTATTATTTACGTATTCACGTAACGAAGTGTTACTCAATATGGCAGGTTTGACTGAAAGTGTCAGCGTTAAGCTGGAAAAGGGCGTGCTCCGTTGGTTTGGACACGTCCAACGAATGAGTTAGGAACAATTGACGAAGAATATATATTGTGCAAAAGTAGAGGGTAGAAGGAGTCAGGGTAGGCCGAGACTTACATATGAAGACCACGTGAGCAGATTGCTCAAAAACGAAAAAGTCAAAAGTACTCGGATACCCAGACGTGCATGTATGAAGCGATTGATGAATCTTGAAGAAGCGAAAGAAGTATGCATGAATCGTGAAGCCTGGTGATCTGTCCTCTCTGACTACCCCGTTAGGGATACAGGGTGAAGATAGTTAGTTAACTTCTTTTTCGGACATATAATTCTTCATTATGTATGTTTGTATGTATGTGAACTTCAAATAATTTTATATCTAACTTACATTCTTAAAAAAGTAGAAGAAGTAGTGACTAAGATAGAAAAGTTATGCTTAGATGGTTCGGACACGGAGAGAATGGATGAAAGTAGACTAACGAAACAGATTTATCAGAAGAGAGTGAATGGGCAAACTGGTAAGGGTCGACCTCGACGTACGTATGTCAATCAAATAGAAGACATTTTTAAAAAAGGTCAGGTCAAGAGTACCCTTAACCGGCGTGTGTGTATGAAAACACTTATGAAAGTGAAAGCAGCGAAAGTTGTATTGTATGCCAGGATCGTAGCAGGTGGAAAGTCATAGTCTCTGCCTACCCCGATGGGAGACAGGCGTGACGATATGTATGTATGTTTTCTTAAAAAATTGATTTGACAGTTGAATAATAACAGAGTCCAAGAAAAAAAGACTGCCTGTGACTGTAATCGGAAACATATTAAATAGAAAAACTTAAATAATACTGAAGAACCCAACCTACCTACTTATACGAGGGCTGCACTAAAAGTATCGGGAATGGAACTTCCTAATTGAAATCTTTTTAATTGAAAACTCCTTGGTTTTAAAAATCGAATACCATTTATTTATTTAAAAAAAGATTCTCGGTCTTGTCACAAGTTTTGTCAAACTTGTTTAGTCGTTGAGAAAATGGAATTGACTCGAGAAAATTCAAGAGCAATGATTTATTATGACTTTCGAAGTGGTTTAACACAAAAACAGTGTGTTGACCGGATGATTTCTGCATTTGGTGATGAAGCCCCATCCAAAACCACAATTTATCGCTGGTTTGCTGAATTTCAACGTGGACGTGTCAAGCTCAGTGATGATCCCCGTCAAGGTCGTCCAAAAACTGCAGTCACCCAAGAAAACATTGATGCTGTGCGTAAGCTGATTGAGGAAGATCGACATGTGACATACCGCGAAATTCAGGCAACTTTAGACATTGGCATGAGTCAAATACAAATAATCTTGCATTAGGTGTAAAAAAGTTGTTTTCCCGATGGATACCGCATTCGCTCTGTGAAGAGCAAAAAGCGGCTCGCGTTACTTGGTGCGTCAGAACTCTCGAAAGATTCCACGCAGGATCCTCAAATGCTGTATACAACATCGTATCAGGTGACGAATCCTGGATATACGCGGACGAACCCGAAACAAAAACCAGTCACGAGTTTGGGTGTTCGAAAATGAGTTAAAGCCAACAAAAATTGTTCGTTTACGGTGTGTTGCAAAAAAAATGGTGGCCACGTTTGTCTCCAAAACCGGCCATGTTGCGACTATTCCTCTTGAGGGACAAAGAACTGTTAACGCAGAATGGTTTGCTAGCATTTGTTTGCCACAGGTCGTTTCTGAACTCCGTAAAGAGAACTGCAACCGCCGCATCATCCTCCATCACGACAATGCGAGTTCTCACACCGCGCACAGAACAAAAGAGTTTTTAGAGCAAGAAAACAGAATTATTAGACCATCCGCGGTACAGCCCCGACCTAAGCCCTAATGATTTCTATACTTTGCCTAAAATAAAGAATAAATTGCGTGGTCAGAGATTTTCATTACCTGAAGAGCTGCTGAGAAGCTGTGGACGCCTACAAACGGCCATTTTGGACCCCAACTTCCGAATGGAATGGTTGCTTCAATGATTGGTTCCATCGTATGGAAAAATGTGTCAAATTTCACGAAGAATACTTCGAAAAGCAATAAATACATTTTTAAATAGTAATGTGTCACTTCCTTGATTCCCGAAATTTTCAGTGCCGCTCTCGTAATGCCAAACAATAATTTACAGTATGTACATATTTTTTACATTTACATTTAAGATCTTTGCAATTCTTCAAAAAATTACTTATTATTATTGGAAGATACTTTAAAATATTTCAATAACTAATTCATTGTGACAATCTTAATTTATAAAACAAAGTCAAGTTTGTTCGAGAATTTGTAGGCCAATTTTTATTATACTTGCTTTGTTAGAATAGACTACCCCGATATCGAAATAAGAAAAAGAATATCTCACTTTAAAATCATGAGTTTGACATGAGAAACAAGATTTTAACTAGCCGAGAAGAATTATTAATTAACTGAGTATGTAACTATACATAATAAAAAAAAAGTGCAAAGATTGCATGACGGCTTACGACGGCGTACAAGTCTAGCTTTACTAGCAAGGCCCACGAACAGGTCAATGATCACAAAATCACTTCTAACACATTCCTTTATACCAATGGTCAGTTCAAAAAAGCATTGCAACTGTTTCATTTGTCTAATACTTTGAACACAGTGTCCAGGTGGTCTTTATGATAGTCTAGTTCTTCAGCGAGCGCGTTCGCCAGAATCGTTGGAGTTATTTCTGTGTCTAAGTAGTCGCGGAGAAGTACCTGTAATATTATAACACAGCTGTTTTAGAATACAAACAAAACTTTGTAAATTTAATAAAAATATTTATTATTTTTATTAAATTTACAAAATTGAACTGTATGAGTCAATAATCAATATATATATAAGTCAATGCCACTTTCGTTATAATTTTATAACTCAAGAACGGGCTCACCTATCCAAACCAAATGTTTAGGCTTTGTTTGGACTATTTAGTAGATTATGTGAAGTTTGCACAAAATCGGTCGAGCGGTTCATTTATGAGAGATTAAAAAAATTGGTGGCGCTAACGAAGTTGCGCGGGTGAACCGTACCGAAAGAAGTTGAAAGTCTTTACTATATTTTAATCGTCATATGAGTATAACGAAATGGTCTCATTTGAAAAAGATTTCTATTTTAACTTTCATAAAAAACATGTCAAAGTTATACTAATTGGTTAAAAAAATTATCAATGGCATCTTTTTGCCAAAATGTGAATGAATGCAGCTCAAAATACCTCAAAAATAATAAATATCGTTGGGATAACTAACATAACGCAATTTGTTTCCAAACTAAGCAGAGCTTGTACTATGGTAACCAGATAACTGATAAACATACTTATATATTTCTAAATACATAATATTATAGATAAATAACACCCAGACACAGAATAAACCATCGTGCTCATCACACAAAGTTTTATCCTGAGTGGGAATCGAACTCACGACCTCTTGCGTAGCAGGGGGGATGCACTTCCACAGCGCCACAGAAGCAGTATGGATGGTTTCCTAGGAACGGTTCGTGGTGGGGGTTACCTGCGGAGGGACGGCGCCTCCATGCCTCAACAGGCGCTGCCGCAGCTCCTGCCCCGAGCCGCGCGACAGCGGGCCGGCGGCGAAGTGCTTGTGCCACACGCTCCAGGCGAGCGCGCGCGAGATGAGGTACGCGTAGTACTTGGCGCCGTAGCCCACGAGGTGGCTGAAGCGGTGCTGCCATGCCTACCGACCACACGCTTCTTAGCCTCGACCCTATCTATACTTAGGGCCGTATTCCAGAACGGTTCTCAATACTCCATCGACGCTTGAGGTTAGTTTTTACCTTATAAAATCTACTCTCAGGTGTTTCTTGAGTATTGATAAACGTTCTGGAATACGGCCCTTAATATATAAAGCTGAAGAGTTTGTTTGTTTGTATGTTCGTTTGTTTGGTTGAACGCGCTAATCACAGGAACTACTGGTCCGAATCGAAAAAATCTTTTTGATTTGGATAGATCATTTATCGAGGAAGGCTATAGGCTATATATCATCACGCGTCTACCCAGAAGAACGAAGCGGTAATCATAAATGTCAACAAATCGGTAAAATTTTCATACATATCTGTAAACGTAAAAGAGACGGGGGTTCAAAATATGTCACGGGCTAAGCCGCGGGGGTCGGCTATTAGTTTCATATTAATTTTGCTGGGACAACTCACAACGCCATCTGATTCCACACTAAGCAGAGCTAGTAGTATGGTAACCAGATAAACATACCGTAATATTTCTAAATACATACATATTATAGATAAATAACACCCAGACGCAGAATAAACCATCGTGCTCATCACACAAACTTTTATCTTAAATGGGAATCGAACCCACGAGTTCTTACGTAGCGGTCGCTTCTTCTTCTTCTGGCGTAGCAGTCGGATACACTCTCACCGCGCCACAGAGGCAGTCAAATATCATCAAGTCATAGATCCTACAGAATCTTTATCTAGATTTTTTTTTCTCTCGGATCTTATCTGTAGTTATATCTTAGCGCTCGTGGCTCCACGAACTTAGTGTTCAGGAAACGATCACTGCGTTAAGCAAATATCGCTATAGGTGACCCTTGGATTGGTGACCACTTTGTGGTATTTACATTTGAGAGCGTTTCCGTGCTTCGGAAGTTAAGCCAGTAAAATGGCCTTAAGCCCAGTGGAAGGCCCTATCGCAATGGAGGGAGCGGGGGCGAAATCTACCGCCCGCGATCCGTAAACTGCAGTAATAGACTCTTCGTTCAAGATTACCAGCCTCCATGACCGAAGCCTGGCGACAACGGGCAAACCAACCTCCACAGAAGTGGGATAACACCGAAACCAACATAACTTTTGACTGCCTCTGTGAAACTGCTCCACAGAAGCAGTCAAAAATGTATGCCAAAATGGTTTCTTATAAACAGCGATTCAAGATTTTCGTCCTGAAAAGGTTAAATGTCAATATTAAATCTCTCCGCCACTCAGGTAAAAACTGGTATAGCGAAAGTTGATTAACGCAGTGATCGTTTATAGAACACTAAGCTAGCGAGGCCACGAGCGCTTCGCTTCGCATAAATAAATTTCAATTAAGAAAAAAACTTTCCAATTAGTCGAGTGATTCGATACACAAACTAAGTCAACTAAGTAAGGCACACTACTTGTATGCTTGCAACATTAAAAAAATAAAGTGAAAAAGAACTAACATTCTGGTCCATATAGAAAAAAATCTGAGTATACGAGTAGTTGAATGTTCGGGAATCACAACCCGCTCGGCTTATTTCGGCAGCCACAAACTTTAATTTTTAGAAATGTTACAACATTTACACAAACATCTTAATAATATCTTAATCTTAATAAATTATAAATGCAAAAGTTTGTATGCATGTTTGTTACTCTTTCACGTAAAAACTACTGATTAGATTTTAATGAAACTTTACAATAATATAGCTTATAGATCAGAATACGCTTTACGCGGGCGTCAACTTGTATAAAATATACCGGAGTATCATCATATTAACATAACGCTATTGAATCTCGTCGCCTTTTCTTCAAAAGCGTAAATTAAAATTTTTCCTTCTTTAAAACCACCTACGAAACCTGAGTTGAGTTACCTACGCAGATAAAGAATTCCGAACATCTGCTGCATACCGTATTCTCCACGTAAGGCAGTCCGTAGTACTGCTTCTGCACTTGTTGTAACACTTCCGTGGTTCGACCCCCGGACGAGGCGTGCTCGCCGTGGTAGTGCTGGTCTAGCGCAGAGTAGAACACCTGTACATTCATGAACGTTATTTTTATAGGGTCCACTAGTTGACGCCCGCGACTCCGCAAGCGTCGTAAAGTTTCTCCTGTTACAGTTTCCCACAAGAACATGTTCACGGGATAAAAAGTAGCCTATGTGTTATTCTTATGTGTGAGCTGTATTATTGTAAAGTTTCATCAAAATCCATTCAGTAGATTTTGCGTGAAAGAGTAACGAACATCCATACTTACAAACTTTCGCGTTTATATATTAGTAGGATAGGAAAGATTGGAATTGGACATAAATGTCTGGAATATTGAAAACTGCGGTTGGACAACCGCGTTCAAAGAGACTGCTGACTGAGACTGAGACAATGGGCTATAGTGTCTAAACACTATAGCCCATTGTCTACAATATTTACAACATCATGTTAGTTATAGTTGGTATAAAATAATTGCTTGAATTTGTTTGTATTCATAGCATCTGTGTGTGCGCAGTTTCCCGCCTCACATTCCACACCAAAAGATATTAAATAGTAATGTATCACAGTACATGCCACAAAGTCTCCCCACCTATGTTACACTATGACCTGAAAAGGTCGAAAAAACAGGTTTGTACATTTTATTATTTTGTGACCCTCTATAAAATACTTTTAAACTAGATAGTACCTTATAGTAGTCGCATATGCTGTATAACTTCTGACATGTTATCCTAACTATGAAATTGAGTTGAAATTTAATTATGTGAAGTCAATTTATTCGTCATAATATTCTAGAAAAAATATGTAATTCTATATTCAACTAAATTGGCACCATCTCACAGAAAGTGCTTCGCCACCCCCGCGATCATTGATAAAAACAAATATAGCGCGCTTCCCTGGTTTTCTATAACACATTTCCTGTCCTTATCGTTCCAACAAAAATATTTAGCAACCGAGAGGAAAGGGAGAAGAAACATCAAAAAAAGTATATTTTATACAGTAGAATCTATTTCGTCAGAATCAATCGGGTTTAAAATTTCTTCCAAATTTAACTAACTAACTAACTAACTAAACTAACTAACTATCTTCACGCTGTATCCCTGACGGGGTAGTCAGAGAGGACAGATCGCCAGGCTTCGCGATCCATGCATAATTCTTTCGCTTCTTCGAGATTCATCAATCGCTTCATACA